>CM062296.1:337090706-337627000 GCA_031216915.1 Pictodentalium vernedei
GAAAACGCATAAAAAGCCGAAAAAGCGAACAAAATTTTTTCGATTTTTTTGGCCGCCATTTTGGATTAACGCAAAATCGAAACGAAATTTTTCCAATTTTTCACAATGAAGTATTGCTACCTTCAATTTGGATCCCTTTTAGTTGCCATTTTGGATTGAAATATCGAGATTTAAATATGATCCCTTCTGATGAAAATTCCCTATGTCCAACTCGAACCCTCTGCTCAGGTATTTATTTATTTATTGATGTTTAAGGTCACATATTTATACACTATGGCTAATCATGACCGTGACAGTTTTAAGGGTGGAGGAAGCCGGAGTACCCGGGGAGAACCACCGAGCAACGACGAGCAGCTGCCAGCTCCCCAACATCGTAACTCCGCACTGCAGCAAGGGCAGGGTTAGATTGGTTGAAGACCATCGACGTGCAGTACGCCTTAGTACACGTCGTCGTCGTGCCCTCATGCGCACAATGTAGATGAAGTGTCTTGCCCAAGGACACAACGCAGTTGCCGCAGGTGGGGTTCGAACCGAGGACCTCTCGGTTTGCAGCCTGCACCTCTACCTACTGAGCCACCGCGCTCCCGTATGGTCAGGTGTCAAATGTTATGAAAAAAACTTCGAAACTCATTAAAATGATGTTTCCCGGTCAGAAGAAGAAATTATTACAAAAGGGCTGAAAAACTATTACAAAAGTGGGGAATTCTTACAAAAGAGCAAAAAAATTCTTACAAAAGTGGGACATTTTACTTCGCCGAAAAATCGAGAAAACGGGCGATTTGCGTTCTAATTTTAATTGGTTCAAAAACAAGCCATTGGCGCGGAAAAACAGATATCGAAATTTTCCGCTAATTTTGGCCAATTTCGATTTTTTGATGAAAATTCTCTATTTCCAACTCGAACCCTCCCGTCAGGTATGAAATGTTAAGAAAAAAACTTCGAAACTCATTAAAATGATGTTTCCCGGTCAGAAGAAGAAACTATTACAAAAGGGCTAAAAAACTATTACAAAAGTGAGGTCTCCTATAAAAGGACTAAAAAATTATTACAAAAGTGGGGACCTCTCACAAAAGGACTAAAAAACTATGACAAAAGAGGTGACCTCTTACAAAAGGGCTAAAAAACTGTTACAAAAGTGGTGACCTCTTACAAAAGGGCTAAAATCTGTTACAAAAGTGGGACCTCTTCCAAAAGAGCTAAAAGATTCTTACAAAAGTGGGACATTTTACATCGCCGAAAAATCGAGAAAATGGTCGATTTGCGTTCTAATTCCTAATGGGGAGCGCGAATTTGTTCAAAAACAAGTCATTGACGCGGAAAAACGGTGGGAAAAACAGACATCGAAATTTTCCGCTTGTTTTGGCCAATTTCGATTGTTTGATGAAAATTCTCTATTTCCAACTCGAACCCTCCCGTCAGATATGAAATGTTATGAAAAAAACTTCGAAACTCGTGAAAATGATGTTTCCCGGTCATCAGAAGAAACTAATACAAAAGGGCTAAAAAACTATTACAAAAGTGGAGCCCTATTACAAAAGGGCTAAAAAACTATTACAAAAGTGGTGACCTCTTACAAAAGGGCTAAAACACTATTACAAAAGTGGAGCCCTATTACAAAAGGGCTAAAAAACTATTACAAAAGTGGTGACCTCTTACAAAAGGGCTAAAAAACTATTACAAAAGTGGGGACTTCTTACAAAAGAGCTAAAAAATTCTCACAAAAGTGAGGAATTTTACTTCGCCGAAAAATCGAGAAAATGGGTGATTTCTAATTCCTAACTGGGAGCGCGAATTGGTTCAAAAACAAGCCATTGACGCGGAAGAACAGACATCGAAATTTTCCGCAAGTTTTGGCCAATTTCGATTTTTTGATGAAAATTCCCCATTTCCAACTCGAACCCTCCCGTCAGGTATGAAATGTTATGAAAAAAACTTTGAAACTCATTAAAATGATGTTTCCCGGTCAGAAGAAGAAACTATTACAAAAGGGCTAAAAAACTATTACAAAAGTTGGGACCTCTTACAGAAGAGCTAAAAAATTCTTACAAAAGTGGGACATTTTACTTCGCCGAAAAATCGAGAAAACGGGCGATTTGCGTTCTAATTTCTAATTGGTTCAAAAACAAGCCATTGGCGCGGAAAAACAGATATCGAAATTTTCCGCTAGTTTTGGCCAATTTCTTTTTTTTGATGAAAATTCTCTATTTCCAACTCAAGTTGGGACCTCTTACAAAAGGGCTAAAAAACTATCACAAACGAGGTGACCTCTTACAAAAGGGCTAAAAAGCTATTACAAAAGTGGGGACCTCTTACAAAAGAGCTAAAAAATTCTTACAAAAGTGGGACATTGATTGAAATATCGAGATTTAAATATGATCCCTTCTGATGAAAATTCTCTATATCCAAAAAACTGTTACAAAAGTGGGGACCTCTTACAAAAGGGCTAAAACACTATTAAAAAAGTGGTGACCTCTTACAAAAGAGCTAAAAAACTATTACAAAAGTGGGGACCTCTTACAAGAGAGCAAATTATTACAAAAGTGGGCTCAACATGTCTCTAGTTTTACGGCATTTTTTTTTTTATCATTGGCAACTGAAAAATTATCACTTCCGAAAAATACTGTTTCCCATGTCATGATATTGGTCCATAATTATTTTTTCTGTCATAACAAAGAAGACAATTGCCGACAGCCACAGTATGTCACAATGAAAACTAATTAAGAAGTCACTATGTGATTAACAATTCACACTTTTGCTTACTGGGATGGAGTCGCTTTAAATATCATTACCAAGCTACCCACTAAATACCGAAGGGAAGATTTTTCAGTGTGCTCAATTACTTCAGCACCCATAATTCTCAAAATGGCTTTAAAACCATGAACATACTGCTTAAATCAATTTACATAATCAGAACACACCACCAGAGGTGCAATGGCTCAGTAGGTAGAGGTGCAGGCTGTAAGCCGATAGGTCCTCGATTCGAATCCCACTTGCGACAACAGCTTTGTGTCTTTGGGCAAGACACTTCACCCCCATTGCCCATGTGCGGGCACGGTATGCTGTGTACTAAGGCATACTGTATGTTGTTGGTGCACCTGTCTTCGAACAAGGCTAACCCTGCTTGTGTAGTATGTTGGGGAGCTGACAGTTGCTTACCATTGCTCAGTGGTTCCCTCTGTGTACCCTGGCTTCCTCCACCCGTAAAACTGTAGTGGTCATGATTAGCTGTTGTGCAGAAATATGTGATCGTAAACACCAATAAATAAATAATGAAAAGAACACGCCACCCCATACCTGTTTCACTCCAGTTTTCATTCGCCTTGGTATCCCTCGGTTTGCCTCGGTGTTTAGTATGCTCGCCAGAAAGGAGTGATTTCTTTTTCTAAAATAGCAAAACAAGAAACAGTAATTTTTAACAGGTAGTAGTAAAATAATTTTCATGAAGCGCAGAATTTTATGTTAGTTAATAGCTGAAAAAACGCAGGGTGATATTTGCAAATCTTATTTTATTACTGGTACCGGGTACTGGTAATGAAAATTGTCTTTTGTCACCAATACTTGATCAAGTTTCTGACAAAGCGCATTATACTATCCCAATGTTAGCTACTGGACATAAGCACACAATTTGATGTTAGTTTACCATAATACAGGTGCTTAGCCAGGATATCAAAGTTAGGGACACGAGTAATATCTAGTGGGGATGGGGCCAGGCATAAAGAATATGATGCACGGCATCACCTGAGCCACATAGCAGTGGGATGGGGCGAGGACAAGACAAGACGGGGTGTGGCCCTCTCATCAGTGGAGTTGCGAACAAGCATAAATATCTAGATATTAAAAGTCTTGTCGGATGTTCGTTATATGGATTAACAGGGGAGAGGTGGGGAGGGAGGCATGAATGAAATTAGGAAGGGCATGTGCCCCCCTCAAGTCCCCATGCCTACAGTATGGTCACCGTGGACTGATCACTTTCCACGGGTGGGAAATATTTCCGCAGAGGCAATGATATTAGATTTCAAACCCTGTTCACAGCATTTATCATCAAAAATTTAATTAATGAAGCACAGGGTACAATCCGGTGCTTTATTAATTAAACTTTTATTGATGATGATTTCCTATTACCTGGAAAAAGCATGCGTGGACATCACTGTCCATGCATGGATTATGACCAGTCCACGGCAACTGCACTGTATGTCTGCGCCACTGCTATGAGCAGGGACTAATTCTAAATGGGTAGGTGTGTTTACAAATGTTAATATTTTTTAACACCTGATAACAAAGAAATATAAATTTATGAACATCCACACAATTGACTTTTAATTACAATACTCCTAATTCCTATTAAACATACATGAATGTTTATTAATTTTGTGGAATTTTTACTCTGTGTATGAAGCTTATTTGGGCATGTATGTTTGTTAAAATTGCCCTTCCACTAGGGAGGACTTCTTGAAATCAGTCTGCACTGTATTGTGTGGTATTCCTCTGTGTAAGACAATATATTCATTGTAATAATCTTCATGCATAAGGCTCCACAAAGTAGATCTGTTTCTCAGGCCATTTTTTGTAAAGTTCCATGCAGGCGTGTGGTTTTTTATTTTATTTTTTATTTTATTTTTTATTTTTGTAATTATTTATTTGCCTTTAAAAGTTCATGATCTTGGTTTGTTTTAGGCCTCATAATATACAGAATAGTATAGGTGGTCGTGTATTCCATCCCTTGAGTGCAAGAAGGCTTTGCAATGCTATAAAATAAGCCTTGTTGCACTGCAGAAACAAATTTAATTTTAATAACATGGGTAAAATATCGGACATAAACCATTTAATTTGTTTTTTTTACCTCTCGTCGACAAAGTCAAGCTGGGCTTATCTAATTACTCTCCGTCCATTGTACATCCGTCTGTCGTCAATCAACACCATGGTTTGGTCTTCTCGCCCAAAACTACTGGGCCAATTCAAGTGAGAGTTGTGTGAGTGATGGTCCCAAAGAGGTATTGCATTTTTGTTTAACTCAACATGCCCAGCCACACAGGGAGGTGGTGAGGGAAGATGCTCCCAAAATATTTTTAAAATCTTCTCATGAACCAGTGGTTACAAGGACTTGATATTTGTTATGGAGCTTCCTTTTGAGGTGTAGAATCACGTTTGTTCAAACGTATTCGTGAAGCAATATTTGGCTTTGTAATGGGAGGGGTTAAAATTTTTGGCACCACCCAAAATTTCTATTTTCTGAACCGATCGTCCGATTTGAACGAAATTCTGTATGTGGTATTATTGAGGCATAAATACTGCATCCCCATAGGAACCCCAGGAGCTAAAAATAGAATTTTTTTTTGAACGCCCATGTTTCCCAAACCACTTGGAACAGAGACCTGTTATATGGTATGAAGCATCCTTTGGACCAGTAGAACTGAATGGCAAAAAAAAAACAATTGCCATCTGTTTTGTTATGGAGTTAGCAGAGAGTATCAAAATAATGCTGACTCAGCATATTTGCAAACATTTCAGAAAATCTTTTCTCCAGAACCAATGGTCAGTATCTTTTGATATTTGGTATACAGCATCCATAGAGGGGTCAGATACCAGTTTGTTAAACGTTTGTTAAAATGAAGCCCATTCGTTCATATTTGGAGCCCAATTTTTTTTATTTTAGGGCAATATGGGGAATTTTCTTTAAAACTCTTCTTCAGAACCACCAGTCAGAATCTTTTAATGTTTGGTATACATCATTGCTACGAGGGTCAGATTCAAGATTGTTAAACCAAGTACCTAGGTTAATATTTGGGCTTCCTTTGGTAACCCACATTTTAACTTTGGGCAATATGAGGAAGTTTCTTTAAAAATTTTCTTCAGGTCCACCAGTCAGAATGCTTTCATATTTGGTATACAACATCTCTAGGGGTTGAGATTCAAGTTTGCTCAAATCGGGTCTGTAGGTTAAAATTTGAGGTCGCTATGGTAGCCCAAATTTTAACTTAGTGCAATATGTGGAAATTTCTGTGAAAATTTTCTTCTTCAAATCCACCAGTCAGAATGCTTTTCTATTTGGTATACAACATCTCTAAGGAGGTCAGATTCAACTTTTTTTAAATCGAGTGCCTGGGTTAATATTTGGGCTCCCTATGGGAGACGGAATTGGTCATGTAGCTGAAGATTGTTTTGTTCAGTACCCTCTAGAGGCGTGTAACTAAGAGCAATCTACATATGTTGTATCAAGGGGCTTCAGAGCGGAGCTCCACATTTTACATTATGATCAACTGAAGAAAAGGCACGAGGCTTGGACTGTTTTTGTCACTCATGAGGGGCTCAAAGATTGACAGTGTATCCTATGGAGATGGATTGCTTAATGTTGATTCATTCTTGGACTCTGTTTATATCGTGTTCTGTTCAAAGTGAGCGCTTCAGGCCCTGGGGGCCTCTTGTTTATTTATTTATTTATTGGGTTTTAACAACACTTTCGACAGCCGGCAGCTACAAGTTTCTTCTCTCCTCGAACAAAGTCTCTCGCCCAACTGCAGCACTCATGGTCGACTGAGTTTTTAGCTCACCTGACCTTCAGTCAGGGTGACCTATAGTGATCACTGACTGTCTGTCAGTCGTGAACATGGTGTTCGCGTCTTCTCCTCCAAAACTGCTAAACCGATTTAAGTGAAATTTGAGGTGATTGTTTGTTATGACATCGCATTTTGATTTTGTTCAAATCAAGTTGCCATGCCCCTCAGTAGGACCATGCCCAAAATTTATGTCTAAATCTTAAAAAATCTTCTTCTCATGAACCAGGAGTAGCGGAGACTTGATATTTTATGTGCTGCTTCGTTTTGAGGTGTAGACTCAGATTTGTTCAAGAGAACTTTGTGGGGCTATATTTGCCTTCGTTATGGGAGGGGCAAGTATTTTAGCTCTGCCCAAAATTTCTATTTTCCAAACCAAGAGGCTGATTTGAACCAAATTTAATTGAGGGCTTAATGGGTCATAAGTACTTAATTAATGCCCAAAAATATTTTCCCGTCGTCCCATTGGAATCTCCAAAACTACACGGCACTGAAAATTCTTATTTGGTGTGAAGCTTCCTTGGGATCAACGGAATGGAATGGTCCAAACAATGGCTGTCGGGTCTATCATGGGGTACTTTTTCGGGACTTTTGAAAAAATGCTGAGTCAGCATTGTTTACCACTGTGGGTAATGGGAAAAACATTTAAGTCTCTTCTTCACCCAATCCACTGCTCCAGAAGCTTTCAAATTTCACATATACCATCATCGAAAGATTTTTGCACACGTTTATTGAAATCAAATTCCTGGGTCAGAATTTGGGCTCTCTATGGGAATCCAAATGTTGAAACTAGTGCAGTATGAGGAATATTTTTTTTAAAATCTTCTTTTTCAGACTCACCAATCAGAATCTTTTGATATTTGGTATGCGGCATTCTTAGGCGGGTGAGATTTAAGTTTGTCCAAGCCAAGTCCATATCACTGAGCTTGTTCCAATGGGGGGTTATAAGTTATGTTTTTGAGACAAGCATTGAAAATCTTTAGTAATTCAAGAATTTCTTCAGGTATCGTCTGCTACCCGCATTTGGTGAAGGGTTGAGAATGACCATTTCCAGCAACTGGTACAGTATAATGATCATGCAAGTGAACAAGTATGTCACCACGTAACTGGCATGCGTTACCCTGTCTCATATAATTGATGTGAGCCAGCGTGACAATGTTTGCCTGTTTTGGAGCAAGTTTGTTCCTTAGTTAACCCATATAATACCGTACTTTAAAAGTAACGGTTAACCGATCAATTACTTTTTTATCGATCAAGACGTTGATCATTGGTTAGTCGATTAATCGTTTAACCGTATCAGCTCTAATTAATTTCTTTCAACATGATTACAGCAATTGCCTTTGATGTGGTGGTTGAACAATCTAACAATCTAACAATCTATTTATTTGAAGATAAATAAGCGTAATTCATGTGATTAAGACACATGTTGGGAATGGGTCCTGCAAAAAATAAATGGGTCCCGCAAAAAATATATTTGCGAACCCCCGGCTCACTGTAGGAGCTCCAATTATAACTTAGTTCAAAATGAGGAATTTTCTTTAAACATTTCTTCAGATCCAGCAGCTGGAATGTTTTGATATTTGGTATGCAGCATCCTTAGGGGGATGAGAATCAAGTTAGTTTGTTTACGTCAAGTCCCTGGGTTCATATTTGGGCTCACTGTAGGAGCCTGACTTACAACTTAGTTCAAAATGAGGAATTTTCTTTAAAAATCTTCTTCTTCAGATCCAGCATTCGGAATGTTTTGATATTTGGTACCACATGCAGCATCCTTAGGGGGTGAGATTTAAGTTTGCTCAAGCCAAGTCCCAAGCCATTTAGGCTCCTTGTGCGTGCCCTAATTATAACTTAGTTCAATATGAGGAATATTCTTCAAAAATATTCTTCTTCACATCCACCAGTTAGAATGTTTTGATATTTAATATACAGTATCCTTGGGGAGGTGAGATATACGTTTGTTAAAGCCAAGTCGCTGGGTTTATATTTGGGCTTCCTGTATGAGACCGAATTGTACCAAAATTTTTATTTTCCGAATTGAGAAGCTGATTTGAAGAAATTTTGATATGATGAGCTTATTGTGTCTTAAGTACCTAATTTATGCAAAAAAAAATTTCCTCTCGCCATATGGGAGCCGCAGGATCTAAATATAGAAAAAAATTAAAACGCCGATATCTTCAAAACTACATGGCACTGAGAATTTTTATTTTGCGTGAAGCTTCCTTAGGAACAGCAGAAAAGAATGGTAAAAAAAAATTGCCATCGGTTTTATCATAGGGTAGTTTTCCAGGGGCCCGTTTCATGAAACAATGTCATAAGACAATCTTAAGATCGTCCTAAATCTAAGAGATAAGATCATTCTTAGCTGAGACATTTGTGTTTCATCAAGGCGTTTCACGAAGCCAACTTAGGACCATTCTAATCTTAAGAATAAGACACAAGATACGTTGGACTGGGTACTGATTGAATAGTACAGTTAATCCAAAAATACGCATTTATCCTGTTCAAAACCTAAAATTAAGCTGTTTTCCACAGAGAGTTATCGATCGTTACGTACTCGTCCACAACACTGTTTTTCTAATTTAACCCTTCATCACATTGAATGTGTTTGTCAGGGTTACGGTCAATTGAAAAGTTCGAATGGTAACATTATTAATTAATGAATTAATTAATGAATTACTTAATGAAACAATTAATGAATTAATTATTTAATTAATTAATTGTTTTTGTACATCAGTCGAAGCGTTTGGTGACGGGTTTACAGGTTCAGGAAACAGGAGTATCTGGAGGGAACCACTGCACAGCGGCGAGGACCTTCCAATTACCCAACGTCATAACCATTGGCCTTTCTGTACGCGTTGCACATCAGTATGAAGCCGTTTGCAGCACGCCAAAAATTAAATAGACTGGAAGGAGCGGGGTGACGTCAGCGAAAATCGGTTTTCGTAACTTTATCGAAGTTAAGCCCCGCCTGTCTTTAGATGGGTAAATATTTACAGGTGAATTGGGACTCTCACGCCATGTTCCAAGGCAAGACATTTATTACCGATTGTCTAAGCTAAACAAGATAGAAGTAGGTGCCGAGGAGAAATGCACGATGTGGTGCACGTCTTTATTTAACTCTGTCTACGCTAGGTGGTGCTTAAAACTGGTATGTAGAGCTGACATGTGCGTGCCATTGTTCTGTGGTTCTATCCGATTAGTCTGCCTTCCTTCACCAATAAACATATCACCAACATGATATGACTCGGGCTGTTGGAGGTGTTGTTAAACACCGATAAAAAATGTTCAAAGACAGAATAATTAAAAATCTCCCAGAGTAATTCACGAAATAATCTGAAAAATATGACACGTATAACATTTGTGCTAAGAAACATTTTCCCGAGAAAATCCGTGTCGCACGCTGAAATGCTATTCGTGAAACAAATATAAGCAAATGATCTGATGCTTCAGACGTTTTAACGAAAAAAATGTCGAAAAGAAATCCCAATTTCACGCCAGACGAGTTGGAGACGTTAACCCAGAAAGTTTTTCAGAACAAAGACACGCTGTTTTCAAAGTTTAAGTCAAGCGTTACAAACACCAGAAAAAATCAGATCTGGGAACAGATAAATAGGGAAGTCAATGCGGTAAATAAGACAGGTGTAAAGCGGACTGTTGAAGAAATCAGAAAAAAATGGACGAACATGGCCAGCGTAACAAAACAGAAATTTGCGAAAAGTTCAAAAAACATGAAAAAGACTGGTGGAGGCCGCCCGCCATGCGTCGTTACAAGTCAAACAGACGACAGGGTCGCGGATGTCCCCGGGCCTACCAGAATTGAAGGTGTACCAGGAGGGGTGGATACAGAAACGCTGTCACGCAGAGAGAAGAAAGGTAAATTTTAATACTCTGTTGATTACTTTTAATTAAAGTCATAAACATTCAGTGTTGTAGCATGTCGTCTATTCGTACATGTATAAAGGGAGTGTTGCTAACCCTTCACCTCGACGAGTGCCATTTAAGAAGCCCCAAATTTGGACCAGACCCAAATATACAATGCTTGCCGGATTGGGAACATGTGTGTGTTTGTGTGTGTATTGGGGAGATGGTGCTTCATTAATGGCATTGAGTTGTAAGTAATGTTGATAATTTTCAAGGGCTGACTTTACTGAATCCTTTACTGTATTTATGATGGGCGTTGGAACCTACCAATAGTGGATGGAGGGGGGGGGGGGTAATCAAGAGAGGTGAGGATTTAATGTCACAGGACAAGTGGGGCTAGCCATGGTTCGGCCCGGTCTAGGAAAGTTAAAAAAAAGCAAAAAACATGCAATTCTTTGCATCTGTGTGATTTGTGTGGTAAAGAAAAGATATAGATAGATCATGATATCACTCATATTCGAATCTCATGCCCCATGTCTTCGTGGGTCTCACTCCAGGAAGTACATACTGTCTATTTGCTGCTAAGCATAATCACTTCAGCCTACAGTTATCATGCTTAATAGCAAACAGACAATTTGTACCTACTCCCGAACTCTGATCCATGATGACGCCTGAACTGAATCTTCAGGTGGACTTCGTTGGATGTTGTCAAGATAACAACGGCTAGATCCATAAATCCATAATAAATGAACCCAGCTGATTTTTTCACAGATAAAACATTCGCTTGAATCAGTATAACATTTGAAATCGAGTGAAGACTCAGCTGTACATTTGAAAGCTATTAAGCAATATAGCCCCCCTCCCTCCCCCAGCCCCCCCCCCCCCCCACAGAAATGAAGTTTCTAAAAATAGGTACTAGAATATAAGACCTTATACCCCCCACCCACCCACCAGACAAAAAACGTGCGATACTAATATTTAAGTAAGGCAACATGCATTAAGGCGTCGTAATCTGTTTTGAAAGCACATTCGTAGAAGTGAAAAAGCATTCTCAATTTGTATTCGTCCATCAAGTTTATTTGAGTGCGTATACCTTTGGTCGAACTGAATTTTTCTTTTTAAAAAGGGTCTGAATGGGGTGTAAGCGACCCTGTCATATTTTCAGCCTCAATTGATACATGGCGATACAGGTATTGTCTCCAACATTTTCATTAATTTTGACAGAATAGCTTTAGAAAGGAACTATCAAAAGAAAGTTAAGTGAAGTACAAAATATCACTGTTATTTAATGCCTAGTCTGCTAGTGATTTGTTAGTCAACCTGTTATTGCTAAATTTATTCCTCAATTTTTTTAGCGCCAGCTCATTAGTTGATGATGATGATAATAATGTTGATGATGATGGGGATGGTGATGTTCATGATGATGATGACGACAGTGATGATGAAATTGTTGTAGATGACGAAGAGGTGCCAGGTCTGTCAAACGCGCGTAACAGTGTGAAGAGAAAACGTCGTAGTAACATTGACCTGAGTGAAAGAATGGTTGAAATAGAGGAAAAACGACTGAAGATTGAAGAGGAAAGACTTGAATTAGAGAAACGGCGTTTATCGGTAGATGAGAAGATGCTCCAGAAGTTAGATCAGTTAGTTGCCGTGGTTGGGGAAAGTATATCACAATCAATGGAAAAGATATAAAATGCATACATGTATGTTCCGTGTTCAAGATGTTTTATTGTCCTAGTGACGCCCTAAAACAGCAAATAACAACACCCAGAAGAAGCTACGAGAAGGACACACTTTGATCCATACGATCATCATCAGTTCATGTTGGGGCTCCCCCATTCAAAATACATCCTCTGAATGTGCTGTGCATTGTTGGAGAGTCAGATGGCAGGGACATCCAACCTATCTTCATCGCTTCCTGTATTCCCTAATTACGAATTAGCTATTTCGTCATTAGGGGTTAGCAAATTCGTAATTATCGATTAGTTTTCCGTAAGTAAGAAAGAGCTATTTCGTAATTTTTGAATAATATTTCATAATTACGGAAGAGCTATTTCGTTATTGGGGATTAGTTTTTCGTACTTTGGGATTAGTGTTTCGTACTTACAGAATTCCAATTTCTTCTTTACCGTTTAGTATTACGTAATTAAGAATTATTATTTTATACTTACGGATTCCCTACTGTATGTCCATGTCGCTTCTGCGTTTCCGTGTAAAAATCCAACTGTAGGTGTATGTCGCTTTTACGTTTCTGTATAAAAAAAAGTTTAGTAAAAATTTACGTTATGCTTTTTATTTATGAACAATAGCTCGGATTGTTATGACATAAATGGTACAGTATTGTTCTATGTTTCAATCGGTCGCAGAATATTGAAGCATTAAAGTGACGAAATGAGAACAATGTTTTTTTTTATCTAAATCTGCTCTGCACGAGGTTGTTTCTCAGATTAATTCCAGTAGAATTATTGGAATGTTGCTGGTAAATGATATTCATATCATCTTCTGCTGGTAACTGTTCGTTTGGAAGTGGTATTCTATTGTTGATGCACATATTGTGTAGAATAGCAACAGCCACAGTTATCTTGCACACTTTTCCCGGTGAAAATAGAAGTGCTCCTCCAGAAGAGTCAATGCATCTAAATCGCATTTTCAGTACGCCAAAAGCACGTTCAATTGTATTTCTAGTCCTTATCCAGGCTTTATTATATCTTTTCTGAGCTTGGGTGTGAGGGTTGATGAATGGGGTCATGAGTTCCGCTCGTAATGGGTAATCACTATCACCAACTAACCAGCCGATCGGTATCTGCCTCCTTTCGAAAAAATCACACAGCTGCGAGTTTGTGTAAATGAAAGAGTCGTGTGTAGAACCCGGCCACTTGGCCACAATATTTGTGAATCTCAAGTCTGAATCGCAAACAGCCTGCACATTTACTGAGTGGTATTGCTTCCGATTTACGTAAGCTTCCTCATCTACTGATGGGGCAACGATCCTTATGTGTGTACAATCAATTGAACCTACAACGTTTGGAAAATTAGCAATTTCATGAAACCCAACCATTATTTGCCTCAAAGTTCTCTCGTCTCTTGGCATAAAGATGAACAGCGGTGCTTTATTGCAGAGTGCCGTTGTTACAGAGTTAACAACTCGGGAAACTGTTGCCTTGCTAACTCCCAATGTGTCTCCGTTAACTGCCTGGAAACTGCCAGTAGCATAAAATCGTTGCGCTGTCAATACTTGGTGTGATACGGAAAGTGACTGCGACCTTCTCGTCGGGTGTTCGATCTCTTCGCCGACTATTTCGAATATATTGGAAATCAAAGGCCGAGTAAGCCGATACCTACAAAGTATATCCTTATCGTCCATGTAATCAAATGGATTGTTTCGATCCCTAAAATCTCTTTGGCGTCTCAAATGTCTGCGAGCCGAAATCATCATGTACACAGCAGCCATTTTTGTGTCCTTCATTAACCCGTATGACAAACAAAACGAATATTTCGTGAATTCAATGCTATGTCATAAGTCATAAGTGATAGGATTATGTTCAGATCATCTTATGGCAACTCTTGACCAGTGTAAGTATTTTGGTCTTAGCTAAGATCAAATTTAGCTTAGACGTTTTTCTTGAAATGCAATTTTTCTCCTAAGTTAGTCTTAAGTTCATCCTATGATACAACTATGTCATAAGTCGCTTTCATGAAACGGGCCCCAGAACTTTGAACAAATGCTGAGTCATCATTTTTTAATACTATGAGTAATGGAAAAACATTAAAGAATCATCATCTCCCATACCACTGCTCCAAAGGCTTTCACATTTCGGATGTAACATCTTTGGAAGATTCATTCAATGTTTGTTGAAATCAAATCCCTGGGTCCATATTAGTGCAACATGAGAAATAACCAATATTCTTTAAAAATCTTCTTTTGATCCACCCTTCAGAATCTTTCGATACTGGGGATGCAGCATCCTTAGAGGGGTGAAATTCAAGTTTGTTCAAGCCAAGTCCATGGGTTCATATTTGAACTGTGGGAGCCCGAATTATTACTTAGTTCAATAAGAGGAATATTCTTTAAAAATGTTTTTTTTTAGATCCACCTGTCAGAATTTTGGGATATTTGGATAAGGTTTTCTTATGAGGGGCAGATGCTACTTGTTCAAATAAATTTTCTGGGTTGATATTTAGGCTACTATGTCAGGTAAATGCCCTCAGTACCCCCCCCCCCCCCCCTGGGGCCTCTTGTTTTCTGTTTGACAACATTGCTCTGGCTCTTCTCTCTATATTTTTCATTGTAAGTTAGTCACTACTTTTATGTAGGCTTCGCAAACGTGTTTTTGCATGTCAGTCTGTCTGTCCTTCAGATGGAATGTTTCTTTGCTTTTAATTTGTCTGGCTCTACATTTTAAATAATTTCCAACTATCTTTCACCCTCCAGCCTCTCACACACACATACACAAATCAGGGCTGGGGCGAGTATTGATTACTTTGTCAAAAAAGTGATACTTGAGTACTACGAGTACTGAGTACTTAGGACCCAGGCCGTCACAGATGCATTAAACATCAAAGAGTAGTATATACAAATACAGTACAGCTGCCGTGTACTGCTCACTTTCAACGACTGGGCAATATTTCCACGGATACAATAATATTCGATGCCAAACACTAACTATAGGAATAATCATCAAAAGTTTAAATAATGAAGGACCAGGTACAACCCGGTTCTTCATTAATTAAAATTTTTCGGATGGTGATTTTTATTGCCTGGTAAACGCATGGGTGGACATCACTTCCCACGCATGTATTACAACCCGTCCACGGCGACTGTACTATAACTGGTTTGTCCTCTTTGGGAACATATTTTCTACAATTTCACTGCTTTTGACAGAATGTGTGTCAGTGGAGATTAAAACCAAAGTAGGGAAAGTGCACTTGTGGATATTTGCAGCTCACGCACAGCACTACAGAATCAATATTTGATGATTTTAGGAATTTTAACAGTGTCATGAAACACCACAGTAGCAGGTACTGGTCATTCTGTTCGAAAAATCACTGTTTTATGACTCGAGTTGCCTTTACTGAGAAAACTGAGGCTTTTTCTTACAAAGATTGCAAAATATTTATCAAACACAATGTGAAATGTGTTCAGAAGCCAGAATGTGATTAAACAACAATGAGAAATTCAATATATGTCAACATCAATTTATTTATCAATTAATATAGTTTTTTTATGGAAAAGGGTATACTGAGAGGTGTGGCGTGGGGGCACATCCAGGGCTATATTTTACCCCATCACTAGGCAAAAAAATATTTGACATCATTTGTTGAGATAAAATGGCACTTTCTGTTGATATTGGTGAATTATATTGCCTCAGCCAGGGCTTATATTTCGACGAGAATCTGAGAATCGATTCACGTAGAGATTCGAGCAAGAAAAACCAGTGATAAACCATATAGATTCTCGTAGCTACGCTGCTAGGATTCACGTGAAAAGAACTGAGTCAGTTTAACCCTTTACCTAACATAAAGACAGCAAATTAACCAATACACACTAACATGACCTGAAATATTGTGACACTGGCAATAAAATTTGTACAAATATGGCTGTCATTGAAACCGGCTGTCATTAGCCGGTTCCAGTAACATCTATAATTATTAAGCTTGATGAATATTGTTAATTTTTAGCTCACCTGACTGTATGTCAGCGGGGGTGGGGGGGGGGGTGGGGGTGGGGGGGGGGCGCTTAAGTAATGACTTTATGCCTGTCGACCACCCGTCCATCTGTCCAGCATGAACTTTACATTATCAACCTCTTCTCATAAACAAGTGGGCCAAATTGAACCAAATTTGATATTCATGTTCCTTATCATATTTGAATTCCAGTTTATTCAAATAAAGTTGCCACGCCCACAGGGGTCTCCAAAAGGGGCATTTCTCTGAATCTTTTGATACTTGGTATACAGCATCTCTAGTGGAGAGGAGGAGGGGGGGGGGGCAGATTCAAGTTTGTTCAAGTCGCGTCCCTGAGTTAATATGTTGGCTCCCTATGGGCATCCAAATATCAACAATACAGTAAGAGGAAATTTCCTTGAAAACCTCCTTCAGATCCACCAGTCAGAATGCTTTCATATTTGGAATACAACATCTCTAGTGGTGGTGGGGGCGGGGGGGGGGGGCGGAGGATGTTAGATTGAAGTTTGTTTGAATCGGGTCTCTGGGTTAATAGTTGATCTATCTATTGAAGCCCAAAGTTTAACTTAGTGCAGGTGCAGTATGAGGAACTTTCTTTAAAAATCTATTTCTTCAGATCCATCAGTCAGAATCCTTTCATATTTAACATACAGCATTTCTAAGGGGATCAGATTCATGTTCGTTCACGCCAAGTTTATGGGTTAATATTTGGGCTTGTTATGGGAGCTCAAATTAACTCAGTGCAACATGAGAAAAGTTCTTTAAAACTCTTTTTCTTCAGACCTACCAGTCAGAATGCTATAATATTTGGTGTGCAACGTCTCTGGGGTGGTCAGATCTAAATTTGGTTCCTGCAAGTCAGAATCCTTTCATATTTGGTATCGAATGGGGGGGGGGGGGGGGTGCAGATTTGAGTAATATTTGGGTGGATTTGGGGGTGGATTAGGTTCAAGGTGGTTAATTAATTTTCAAATCCATTCCTTAGAGCTTTTCCATAAAATTTGCCTTTCAAGCTGCAGAGACACAACAACTCTTGGAAGTTTTGCAATACCTGTCTATAGCTGACAGAATTGGAAGCAATCAGGAAGACCTATGCTAATAATCATCTGACATGGACACTAGGGTTATAAATGATTTCATAACATCATTCCTATGTAGTGTTCATGAACCATGACTAACTGAATGTGACCCAAAATACTTCTCTGTTAAAAATCAGTAGTTGGTGTTTTAAGAATTAAAAAGCTGTATTAGATAAAGGGTTAATATGTATTATCGGTATGCAACAGGGGTTCAACCATACTGGCCTCATGGGACCCTGTCCCATAGCAGGTTTGAATTTTCGCAACGATTTTCGCAAGAATCGAAATGGATTCTCCCAAATTTAGAGGAATTGTAAGCCCTGCACAACCCCAATTTTCAAACCAAATTGACATATTGTTTCATGGGGGTGGGGCACTATTTATCTTGCTGCATGGTTAATTAAAGCAGATTTTGTCAAAAGGTTCTGTGTGCTGATTGCAGATTTTAGTTTTATTTTGGGATTAGGGTAGTTTTCAAAGAAAGCTGTGAATTCTTATCCCTCCCAGCTTACTCATTAGGTTACAGAGTAGGAATTCTGTCAGAGGCAATACCAGTTTTAAACCCATTTGACACAGCTTGGACACTTCTCTTCAAAAGAACCAAAAGTTGATTCTTATTGCAGAAATAAGTCTTTCATCACATGAAAGAGGTGAAGAGGTAGATGTATTTTTGGTAGGGTTGGGTTTTCTCATAGGTATAAGTGTTGTAAATATCTTAATTAGATGTACACGACTCAAACAGTTGCACTCAGAAATTATGTAATCCACAAAAACTAAGCAGATGAATAAAGAGGGTGATTTGAGTACTTTTTGGACCTAAAATTTCATTTAACTATTGGTGTGTTTTGGTTGGGAATTCCCTGAGAAATATGTACATGTGACCAGCACGTCCCTTTCGCTTAGCTTTTCTCTCTTATTTGTTGCATGACCCCCTGTTTAACAATCATAAAAAGGTTGTTTAAAGGGCTATACTTGACAAAAGATATTTGAATGCCAAATTTAAAATGATGCGACCATATTCTTTTCGCCTGAACGTTATAATGGTCGCTTATGGCAAAATATTTAGTACTGTGATACGTATTCATGTTTGGCTGAAATTAAACAATTGCAGGAATTTGATTGTATAAAATATTTTTGGTTGCGGAATGAAATATTTCAATATGTTGGATACTTTGGGGTTCCTTCTTACACCTTGCGTATTGTCATATTATCTCATTGGACGAGGTTCAGAATAATTCGGAATGTGATGTTGAAGGGATTTTTAATGAGAATCTAAACGAAACGTCCTCTAGTGATGAGTTCCCTTCCAATTTTAGAAAAGGTGATTGCAAATATTACCTACCTGAAGAAATTTCCCCATTATTATACAGTTCGGAGGAACAATTCTCTGTCTTTCATTTAAGCTGTCAAAGCCTTAAGGCTCATTGGGACTCTCTTGGCGAGGTGCTCTTTAAAACACAGGGTCGCAGCAACAGTTGTAATGTCATTGGTCTAACAGAGATATTTCAAATCCCACCTGGATGTTCCTATACACTTCACGGCTACCATCCACTTATCAGCTCCAATAGACCAGAAGGAGACTACGGTCGAGGTGTGGGCATATACATCAAAGAAATATACCCTTCAAGATTCGTAGAGATCTCTCGGTATTTATTACGCATGTCTTCGAATCTCTATTTATGAATTTTCGCGGGTGAAACGCTAATGTTCAAAAATATACGACAAAAAATTCATAAATGTACGAAGTTGATAGGGATAATTTATAGGCCTAATGCACAACCTAAGGCAGACATTGATTTGTTCTTAGACAAACTGAATGTAATAACCGACAAAATCAACCAGGAACACAAAAAGATATATTTAAAGGGAGATTTTAACATTGATCTCTTGAAATCATATATACATGCCAAGACGAACTCAAATTCAGATGTAATGATTAGTCAGGGTTTCTTACCGTATATCACCAGACCGACCAGAGTAACGAGCCATTCAGCTCTACTGATAGATCACGTCTTTACAAAAACTTTTGGCCCGTCACATCGATCAGGTATCATTATTGCAGATGTTTCGGACCACTTTGGCATCTTCCACGTGATAACACACAATAAAGGTGACAAAGCTTGACGCGAAAAATAAACTCAGATATCATGGCCCAGTCTGAAACGATTTTGTCTCAAATAGACTTTTCCGCCGTTTTCGAATCTGACTCTCCCATTGCAGCATATGATACGTTTATGGATATTTTCCGGTTGGCATACGAAAAGGCATTTCCCCTAGCAACTAGCAGGTTGAGAAAAAAATTCGTGAGAAGAAATCCGTGGATGACTAAAGGACTCTCAGTATCATCAAATAACAAATCAAAATTTTACAATAAAAAAATTAAAATATCCGACGGAAAATAACATTAAAAACTACAAAAATTATTGCAGAATATTTAATAAGATAAAAAGCAAAGTAAAACAATGTTCTATTCAAAGATACTGGAAGAAATCAAAACTAATCTACGCAGAACTTGGCAAATAATAAATAATGCCTTAGATAAGTCAAAGAATGTTGCTGCTCTACCAATATTCTTTATACCAGAAGATAACAAAGAAATAAATGACGCGAGCGAAATTGCACACCAATTTAATAACTTGTTTGCCCAAGTTGGAAAACGCACCAGTGAACAGATTAACAGACTCAATAAACATTTTCTAGATTCCGTGGGCACGATCTGCCCAACGGTTTTTATATCACTCCAACAACTGAATATGAGGTTGTTGCTGTTGCCAAATGACTGAAGTGGATGAAAACCGAGGATTGTGATGGTATATCAACAAAACTATTCAAGTATACAATTAATGCTACAGCCCCTGCTTTGACTCAAATTATCAATATCTCCTTCAGCAGCGGCGTTGTTCCAGACAGAATGAAAGTAGCCAAAGTAATTCCGATTTTGAAGAATAGAAATGAGTGTAAATTCAATAACTACAGGCCAATAAGCATTCTACCTTTCTTTCCAAATGACTAGAAAAAGTAATGTGTAATAGAGTTACATCTTATCTGGAAAACTACGATATTTTCTATCACCATCAATATGGGTTTAGGAAAAATCACTCCACTATACATCCGATTATGCAATTACCAAAAGTAATAGGAACAGAAAACAACAAGGAAAGTGAAAATAGTACATTAGCGGTATTTCTAGATCTTTCAAAGGCATTCGATACAATTAACCATGGCATTTTATTAAAGGAAATGGAGACATATGACTTCAGAGGCACTAGTTACAATTGGTTCTGAAGCTATCTCTCAAACAGGGCACAATATGTCAAATATGGCGAACATGAATCAAACCTAACTGAAATTCAATGTGGTCTTCCATGGGGATCTGTCCTTGGGTCTGTTCTATTTCTCTTGTATATACATGATATTAGTCGGTCGATATCCCTGAACCTTCTACCTTATGCTGATGATACTACTGTCCATCACTCTATCCCACAAACCGAAACCGATTCGGTGGACACGAATTTAAATCTCGAACTCGGCAAAATTCACGAAAGGTGTTGTGGAAACCAACTTGCATTTAACGCTGACAAAACAAAATATGTTGTTATAAACCCAAATTAAACAATGCAAAATCGGAGACATTCTAACATTTATATAAATAAACAAAAGATGGCACGTGTTTTATTAAACGGGGAAGAAAAATCCTTGAGTTTCCTTGGTATAAATATTGATGAAACCTTATCATATCAAGCCCACATATCAAAAATCTGCGCAAAGATAAGATGGGTTAATTTTACTTTAAATAAAGCAAAGAACATATTACCCCAAAAGATCATGAAAATACTTTATTTTTCCTATGTACAGTGTCATTTAATATACGGTATTCACATATGAGGCAATTGTAGGGCGATTAGGGACGTATCGAAAATGCAGAAGCGCTCGATCAGAATAGTAAATAACAAAAGATTCAACTCTCACACAGATCCACACAGATCCATTGTTCGCAAAGGATAAGATACTAAACTCAATGATCTGTTTTAACTTCTAAAATAGCAACAAAAACTTTCAATCGTTTGGTGAACGCAATGGAACCCACGAAGTAGCGATGGTTGAAAGAACACTTTCTGTAGAACAATATCCTGAAGGAATGTGTTTTTGATATTTCTCCATGTAACTGTCGCCGGACTTCAGTGGTCACGAGCTCATCCTTACTGTGAACGATTCGAAATTCGCATACACGACGAAAGGCTCCCCCAACTGTTTGTTTTGATGCTTGAAATTATGTACGGTACCCTTTTTGGCATGTCGATTTTCACGGATTTATTATGGAAACAATACTCCTCGTGTTTCTCAAACGAATCTAAACAAATTCAGACAGTTTCAACAGAACAACCTCTCCTCGTCGTGTTCTAACTCTATAGCAAACGACTCATACTGTTAAACCAGCAATAATGTAAATTTTCGTCCACGGATTGCAATAACAAATCCATTTTATTATCGCGATCATCTCTATGCGGACGTATTCTCAGTGAAAACACCTTTTCCTCCTCACCACCATTGTAGTTGTTGTAATCGTCATCGAATCAATGTACGTTTATTGCCATGGTCGCTTTATGCCTTTCAAAACGATCGATGTCTCCGAACTCCATTTGGAAAATCGATTCCCGACAACTCTAAACGTTTAGAATTCTCCCTGCATTTCGAAACGGATGCAATGTGGAAGTCACTGTCCATTTGAACCACTGGGTAAATCTGAAGTTTTCTAAATTAAAAAACTGTCCCAATTTAACTTTGACTTTGTAAGAACTCGTCAGTCTTTCACGCCTGACCCTTTTACAACCCCGCTTCCTGAAGAAACCTTTTCACCAAATCATTGCAGCTCTCAATCAGTTCCGATGAACTTCTCTCTACAACAGCATTATCTTCATTCGCTTCAAAGTTCAACCTCGTCTTCATTTTCTGAATCACTAGTATTACTCACTATTCACTACCTCCTTCAACATCAACTCCTTCTTCACTGCCTTCACCAGTCTTCTTTGCTTGGAGCAGAGGAGACCAGTGAAGCGGGAGTTGAAGCCAGGACGTAGTGTTGATAAAACTAGCGATTCTGAAAATGAAGACGAGTTGGAAGCAGGTTTCGGTTTTCATACTTCTCTTAGGAAATCAGCATTTCTGTATGGAGATGGCAATTTGCCAGTAGCATATTTTCATTTTTACGAAAATAAATGCGTTGAAGCCAGGAGGTAGTGTTGATAAAACTAGCGATTCTGAAAATGAAGACGAGTTAGAAGCAGGTTTGGGCTTTCGTACTTCTCTTAGGAAATCAGCATTTCTGTATGGAGATGGCAATTTGCCAATAGCATATGTTCATTTTTACGAAAATAAAAGCGCTGGAGCCAAGAGGTAGTGTTGATAAAACTAGCGATTCTGAAAATGTAGACGAGTTGGAAGCAGGTCTGGATTTTCATTCTTCTCTTCGGAAATCAGCATTTCTGAATGGAGATGGCAATTTGCCAATAGCATATGTTCATTTTTACGAAAATAAATGCGTCCTGTTACTCCCATAAATTTACTTGATATTATTTGGACATTTCCCTGTTCCTGGTTCTAAATATATTTTCATTCCCGTTCCCGTTACTGTAGAAAGCTGCGAATATATTGAACCCTAATTTAAAGTTAATTTAATCCCTAATATAATTCTACATAAATTCTCTTTCTAGAGAGGTTACTTACACGACGACAAAAAATCCATGTATCGTCCCTTGAGTGGTAAAAGACAACATATGCTTTAGCATTGCAGATGTCGCCTTGATCCCTCAAGAGACAATATATCATGTAAACTAGACGTAACGTGTTCTCCGCTATCACATCAAATGACCTATTTATGCATTTTCTCGCCTAAATTTGTGTTACCTAGTTAGGCTAGAAAAGTCAGTCTTGTTGAATGTTCCTCCGAAAATTCCAGGATGATTTGTCAACTTCAAATAGACGGCACTAAAAAAATGTTTGAAGTCGCAAAATCATCAAGATTGCAATTTTGTCGAATAATCGAGATAGTTGCGAATGGAAGAGAATCAGTGAAAAGATTCGAAAACGAGTCAAATCTCGAACATTCGCCGTGCTCTACGAAACACGTAATAAAATGTGAAAGGCGCGGCTTGTGAATAGTGCTGGCTGGTTTCGATAGTGACGTTAGGTGAAGAGATAAAAATGGAAAGAATCTGACATTCGCGCGTCGAATTTGTGAAATATTTTCTTAAGTATGCATCCCATGGAGGGCACGTT
The DNA here is from genome assembly GCA_031216915.1 of Pictodentalium vernedei. Taxonomy (NCBI): domain Eukaryota; kingdom Metazoa; phylum Mollusca; class Scaphopoda; order Dentaliida; family Dentaliidae; genus Pictodentalium; species Pictodentalium vernedei. Next base: position 337,114,162 of record CM062296.1, read on the forward strand.
TTACAAATCACTCTAAATTTTGAAGTCAATAAGTGATATTTCAAGCACTAATTTTCCATATTTGGCAGTTGGCAGTTGCAACCTAGATCGTGAGGATAGATAAGAAATGTTAATTTTATACGGTACGAGAAATAAATGACACTCCAACATGACCTTTGTTCTGGGAACTACCATGGCAAATCACATGGGATGATTTGCTGGTACAGAACCAGATGAAACAAGGTTCCAGATTACGAAGATTATCTGACTGACAGAAGTGAGGTGATGTACTGACCTTAGATAACCTTACAAAAAGTAATGGTACCCCCGTTTTAACAATACGGAAACCAGCAAAGTCCTGTATCTAATTACAACCTCGAAATCAGAGTCTGGACATTCTTTCGCGAAGCTGACTTTGATTACAAATGCAAACATGTAAGCAATTCCCTACATGCGACCATTACAGTTTCTGTGTGAAAAAAACCTATGGCCTCATAATTTTAATTGGGAAAATTAAATGTCCTAGTCAACTGAAGCCTCCCATTTTTTAAACACGGTTTCTTTTTTATTGATTAATTAATGATAAATCTATTGTGCCTTTCGATGTGATCGGGTGGCGTCACACTAACACACTATCGGTCTAGATTCCATAACCAACATGATACAAAACCAAGAGGGGATCGAGATAGACAACTGGAAATAGCAGTTAGTTTCGAATTCCTCTGTTCCCTCTTCGACGGATGAAATTCTACATTGGTGGAAGAAGAAAAACCGAAGGATAATTTCGACCAGTCGCGATCCGTTTGAAAATATATGTCCGCTTTTATACTGTATAGCGCCCTCTGGGAGAACGGTGGAAGGAATAATTCAACCATTATTTGTAATCAACAGACATAATGGCTGTTGATAGTTTCGCCTGCTTGTGTGTACTATGTAGTTTTCTGTAATCTCAGCTTTTTATCATAGTTTATTGGATAAAATTAACAAAAAGTAATAAGAATCAAACATGAAATGTTCTGTAACGTAATACTATGACTTTGTTTCTTACAAAAAGATTTAAAAAATACTCGTAGGCGTTTTGCCTACTCTTGTCATTTTTCTTGAAGCTTCTGTTTTGAAGACTTTTGATTTGAAGGCTTTTGTCTAAAAGAGCCTTTATCCGTACTCCCATAACAGCAGTGAAGATGTTTGTGTGTTTGAGGTTTGAATTGGTTTTTGAAAGAGAATGTCATATTTACCCTTTTGTCTCAGAGTCTGTTATCTGTCCTTCGAAAATACCAATGAAGATGTTTAATATATTTGTAGTTTGGATTGGTTTGTGAAAAAGAAACTCTTCGTACCATCGCACAGGCGTGTTACTTCATTGGGAAGCTGGTTGGGTTCGTACTTACGGGACGTCTTGCAGACAGATTTGTAACTAACATTATAAATTATTGTGATGAATTGACGGTAACACGGTCTGAGGTTTGCGGCTTGGATCTTATGTTCAACCCCAGACCATGTAACCGTCAACTCATCACGATAACGTATATGTCCAAATAAGGCATACCCATAGCCCAAAACCTACATCGTAAAAACGATAGGCTTATTTACTAAACTTGTGATCGTTAAAAAGTTGCCTTGTTCGAGGCAACTTTTAACGATCACAGGTTTAGTGAATAAACCTCTCGTGTGCCCACGACGGCACTGGATAAATAATCAATAGACCAGATACAACTATTCCATCTCAATTCAAATCGTAAATCGATTTGTAATTTGAATAACACTTCATCCGGAATGGCATCTGCTGCACATGTGAAAAATCAAAAAAATGAAGCGGCTTGCAAATTACTCCGTTGATGAAGGAATTACGAAACGGGCGACGTCATTTCAAATACTTTGCGTGGTGACATCAGACGGCAACATTTGCTATTGGAGTCGTAAACATCAAAGAAACTACCAGCTCTCTTCCAATCAGAGGGCGAGGATTTCACTCTTATTGGAACATAAAATAATTATTTGGAGAAACCCAACATTGTCGCGTGACCAAAGTGTCAGCGTAATGAACCAAACAAGTATAAAATTAAATTTTAGTTTGGATAATCTGTCTCTGCGTCAGTTTGATATCCGTAAATGCATGTACAATAAGCCGGTTAATTAAAAATAACTTTAAAAACAAAACCATTTACCACACTTGAGTATACATTTGACCAATTCAGCTGCATTAGAAAAGTGTCAGTCATAATTATTATTATATTAATTTCATATTCGCTAAATTGTCGTTTTCTCTTTCAAATTTGGCAGGAGAAAGACTTTTATTGCATGCGTTCTGATCACTAGTGCCTTAGGCTCAGCAGCAGCCGCCGCACCGAACATTTATTTTTTCTACGCGTGCTTTATACTTCACGGTAGTCTTGGGACATATTCTGTAGCATTCACTTTAGGTATGTTTGTGTAAATTAACCATTTCATGTTTTATCATGATTGCAGGTGTCATCTTTCACGTAGGTTCGATAGAATATTTTGAAAGAGTTCAAACGTAAATTGTAAGGAAAGGCAACGAATAAAGGAATTTTTTAATATTTAGATTCTATTTTCCTGGAATCCTAAACATACGCAAAAAGTACTGTAGCAAAAAGTTTAAAAAAAATAAAATTAAGAACACAATCATGTTTTACGGGAATTTAATTTCTTTCTCATCCCCGTCTGTTCATTGCAATAACTTATAATGTTTGCAAACAATATAATTGAAATGGGAACTGTTTGGTTCAGCTCTTTTGATTTGTCATATCTTTGAGACTTGTAAAGCCAATAAACATATACAGTGACAATAGAACTGGAAGGTGTATTTGACATGCATAGAGGCGTCATTGTGTGGATGGAAATAATCTATTTTACAGTTTTAGTTGGGGCTCTGGTAAGGGCCATCGTGTAATTCCTTTGACCGGATTGTTACTTCAGCATAGTTATTCCGTTCTTCTTGCATTCTCTGATGGCGTCATTTTGTTCGACTGTGAGTTGGTCGCTTCCTCTCAGTCTTGTGAAATTCGAGGCATCTCCCAGTAAGGTTCCTAAGAAATCGTTATAAGAGCTACACGGAATTCCAACGAAAGCATCCTTTTGTTCTATTTAACGAACGAGAATAACACACAGATTTAAAATTTATGTAACGATAGCAACCTGGCTTATTATCAGGGGCCAGGTTTCCCTGGGCAACTAAAGAATAAGGGGGTTTATAATACAGGGTCCGGAAAAAATCATGCTATTAATAATGTCGAGGTGTATGGAATAAAGATACATGGGTTGAGTGAACGTGAATGCTTTTTAGATGAAGTTCGCATGATTACTTTGTTCACATTCCTTTCGCCAGCAGTATGAAAGTGTGGAATTCGCTGGCTACAGTTCGACGAAACTGCTGTGGTTGGCCACGGACGAAGACTGACCGGCCTGTGTGTACTTTTCGAACGACCCAGTCATGTATTAGAGGAATCTAGAATGTTGGTTTTTGATCCCCTGGCGGGTGAGTAACCTTCTGTAGCTACGCCTGGTAATCAGTGGTCCAACACCTAAATCACTAGACCATTGCTCACCGTCAAAAACGATGGCTGGAATCTAACTTTTTGGATGGAGTTCCCATGATTACTTGGTTCACCTTTCTCTCTGCAGCAGCATGAAAGTGTGGAACCCGCTGGCTACAGTACGTCGAAAATGTTGTGGTTGGTCTCAGACGAAGACAGGATGGGCCCAAGTGGGTTTTTTCGAACAACACAATCATGTTTTAGAGGAATTTAGAATGTTGGTTTCTGATCTACTCATATTTTAGCTGAATTTAGAATGTTAGTTTCTGGTCCAATCATGTTTTAGAGGGTTTTAGAATGTTGGTTTCTTATCAATCATGTTTAGTGGGATTTAGAATGTTGGTTTCTTATCCAATCATGTTTCAGAGGAATTTAGAATACTGGTTTCTCTAATGTCCAAATATGAAACTTAAATTACAGGCACCACACTTAAGCATTCAGGTATATTATATCGAAACAGATCTCGTGAGAAAATATGTTGAAAATCACACTCAATGGCTCTCCTCACTGAATTAAGGCGGGCGAAAAATAACTCTTCTGTTTTCATTTAAGGCTAACCATCATGGCTCTCCAACCATTTTGAAAATAACACAACCTGATCCAACCAAACCGATTCTGACTGAAACCATGGCTGTTCCCCCATAGTGTAATGGGATGTTTGAGAGCGGCATACTGCTGTTCCGGTATTCTCAATAATCCTAGCTGCCCACCTCAAAGTGAAAACAGAAAAACACCGCCAAATGGCCTACTCTAACAACGCTTTCGTTACTTTCATCCCGTAGGGCAGCTAAAAAAGAATCTGTCTGCAAATCAATCATTTCGCAAATGATTTAGGGTAACTTTCACCACACCACGCGTTTTTAAATTTAGAATTTTCTAGATACCGAACCTCAAAAAGAGGGCTGTAATATTTGTTGGAAGAGTTCATGAGGCATTGTTTTTACTTGCAGCAACTGAGATGGTGGAAATGAAACACAGGCTGGTAACTGGAATGGTGATTCACACCTTCTTTTCGATAGGATACATTTTACTCTCTCCTTTAGCGTGCTTCACACAGAACTGGAGGTATCTTCTCGTGGCTATTAATGCACCATGCGTCTTTTTTTTATTTCATTCTGGTGGTATGTATACATTTTACATAACAAATCTGTCATGACGAAGTATTTTAGCCCGGGGCGTCATGAAGATGATCGACTGTGAGGGGATGGGTGTACACCTGATTTGGCCCTACTGTTAGTTCCGGCTAAATAATATTCCAACTACATAATCAATGCATGCCTTCATGTTGAAGGAGATAGTGAATAGTGAGTAATACTAGTGATTCTGAAAACGAAGACGAGGTTGAACTTTAAAATGAGTGAAGATCTTGCTGTTGAAGAGAGGAGTCCGCCGAAACTGATTGAGAGCTGTAGTGATATGGTAAAAAAGGTTATTCAGCAAGCAAAATTGTAAAAAGGTTCAGGCATGAAAGGCTTACGAAATCTTACAAAGTTACGTTAGTGCAGATTTTCAATTTAGAATACTTCAGTTCAACACACAAGCAGTGCCATGTGTGACTCCATGTTCCGTGCTATAGATTTTTCGGGTATCGACGGAATTGGGAACCCGGGAGTTCCCGTTCCCGCGATTAAACCCTACTTTCAGACAAAGCACAGAAATATGTTGAAAAAAACAAGTGGAACACTGCAATGATTGACACTTCTTCATATTACAAACATCTTCATATTTCAAACATTGGATTGGTCCCTAATCAGTATGCTTTGTCATGCCTGATATATCAGTACGTCCTGGTTTCAAAACATTGAATATTCAAAGATTTGGATGTTTTTGAAGAGATGAAAGCGTGACTCGCTTTCAAACGTGTAGGCCACCGAAACTTTTTGAATCATCGACATTTGAATATGAACTTTAGAGATGGATTTGGATATCATATCCAAAATATAAATTGCAGCATTTTTGAAATATTGAATCAGTGACCACTAAGTGAGCCGAAAGAACTCGACACATATTTTCAACCCCCATCTACTTAATTTGTGTCAGCTTCAAGTGGACAATACCCAGAAGGTCTGTGATATAAACGTTACCCGCTTTAAAAATATTACTTTTTCATTTTTATGTCTCCAAAACATAGGTTATGACTCCTCTTTGGAACGAGCCCATCGAGTGACTCAAGTGATCCGTGCCCATGTTGTGAATTCCAAATTGGTTTCCACTGGTTTGGTGTTAGTTTTAAGTCCAATCACACCATGCTTAAGATATGTCTGGCACACTCATTGCTCCGCCCACTCTCTTGAGCACCAATATTCATTTAGCACCTATGTGCATAAAGTAATATGCTATTTCAACACTTCCGAAAAATAAACAACGTAACCGTCGGGTGACCTCAGTGACATTTTCCCATATTTTGAAACTCCAGTGAGTTTTGACTCATTTGGTGTTGGTCGCCTGTCCTTATGTGATACCATATTTGAAATAGAAGCATGACCCTCATTTGAAGTTTTTGGTTCCGTCCATTTTCAAAGTTTTGAAAGTCATCTATAATCTTTGGAAATTCACTAAGGTCTTGGCATGCAATTTCTAGCAGCTCTGTAAAATAAACTCAATGATGTCTGGTTAGAACAGGGATTTTGAGTCATATTTGAATCTTCAATGCGTTTCAGCTCATTTGGTGTTGGTTCCGTGCCCATAGGTCATACCTTGCTTGAGATATAGGCGTTACCTTCTTCCAAAATTTAATATGTCTAGTTTGTTGTCATCTGAAATTCATATTCGAGTGTCAGGAACTCTTTAAATCAAAAAGCGATTTCCAGCCTTTCTTAAAAATGCACCCAATGTCACCTGAGTGACCATTACCGACATTTTGAACACCAGTCAGTTTTGAGGCATTTTGTGTCTGCCCACAGGTCGTACCATGCTCGAGATATGAGGCCTATTTTCAATTTGTTCGCTTCGCCCACACTTTGAACATGAAAACACATACAGGACCTATAGGAATTCATTATGGGGACACAAAGTGTGTTTCTGGACTTTAAGAAATGCTCTGAACGACCTTGTGTGGACTAAGTACCATTGACCGTTTTTTGTACCTCTAGTGAGTTTTGACAGAAATGGAGTTGGCTCTAAGTGAATACAACGGACTATGTCTAAGATATAAGCTTGATCCACTTTTGGTATTCTAAACCCAGCTATCAGAGCCTCGCCATTGAAAAGTGACAAATTCAGTGTCTCATTCATGTTGCTCATGTATTAGTCCGACCGCCAAATGCCAATATTCTGCTCAACCTCAAAGTCGCGGCGTTTTTATTCTCGGTGGTTTCTGAAAGAGGGACATCTCCTGATTCACAAAACAGTTTACTGGAGGTCTGGCAGCATTGAGCAATTTGTGATATTCGTCGCAGAAAGGGGGGTACCCAAGTTCAATTCGCATAGTTAGACTAGGTGTTGAAATTCTCATATATAATCGGCATTTACAAGAAAAAATCTAGACGTTTTACTCATATAAACACAGATGCCATTATTCAATGCATAAATAAGTGCATGTTCGCCAAAAGCTGCTATTTTGTTTTGAAAACAAGCGTTTTGTAAACAGCGTTTATCAATTAATAAAGAGCGTTTACAGGAAAGCGGCAAATAGGAACCTTAAAGGTACGTCACACTGCATTGATAAAACACCAGCGCCCTTTATCTTCTCTTCTTTTTCCTTCATCTAAGATGCTGCTAAATGTTAGTGATCATAACTTCTTTGCACCTTCTCGATTTATTTTGATTTGAAATCAAGATGAATGAAACATTTATCTATTGACGATCGTTATGAGTTTGACAGCAAAGCTTGCCTTATTCATTTGTCATTTCATTTTTCTTCAGTCCGGCATTGTTTGAATTGTTCTGTCGGTTTGTGTGCGAATCTGTCATGTCTGATCGTTGTTTTTGTTCTCATCGAAATACGGATGTGAAATTGTAAGGGTAAGTGACTGTCTGATAAACGTGGCACCGAAACGAATCGAGAACATAATCAGATGCAGCAAACCGTATAATGATGGTCTGTATGTAGCTTACAATCGCAGCGCTAGATTTGGATGCCAATGTAGTCTTGAGAAGTCACAAATACTGTGGAGAGTGTGTTCAACAAAACAGGGTCAGACAAGCTATACCAAGCAGAGATATTCCTACCGAGGCGGATGCACCACCCGCGAAAAGATCTTGGCGATGTCAGGCACAAATTGTGTTTGATTTCAAACGACACTGTCTATTTTGTGGTTGCAACTGTGATGTGACAAAAGACTCTAAAGACCCGACAAGGTGGATAAAGGTGGATAAAGTTGGATAGAGGCTTATATCTTGAGTCCAGTAGTGAACCCTGAACCAGCAATAGTTCACCGCAAAAGGATGAGATACTCCGGGTTTGAGAGCAGCGAAAAGGTAAATGTGGGGAACAGGTTAGGTTAAGGGTTCAAGGTGCTACAAGTGATTTCCGCATGAGACAGACGCTCGTTATCACTCGGTCTGTAGAGCTTCAAATCCCGATTCAAAAGCTTTTAAATCGGTGGTTGCTTTCATAAGAGATGTCCACTCATTTACTTGGAATTCGGTCGACTTGTTCAAATTGTAAGGTGAATGTGGGGTATTTGTATTTCCCGCCCAAGTTTATGTTGCTAAACTTGCTGAGAAGTGCGGCAACGACATTTTGTCCTTTGCTTGGATAGCCGCGATTTTAGCGGATAGATCGAGAGCTAGATCGACTGTACGTATTGCACAGGATCCAGCAGAAATAAAGGATATAGATATAGATCGAAACACTTATGATCTCGAGCTCAACTTTGACAAAATATCAGAGTTTTCAAGCGGGAGGTTGTTGGCTTTTTCTGGGTAGCTTAACGCCGAAATTAGACCACACTCTTCCCTGGATGCTGATTAGCAACATTGTAACATCACTGGTACGTAGGGTACCAACAACAATGCAAATTGGTCTTGCTGCTAAAGTGCGGGATTCTAAAGACCTCATAAAACGTTTCATGACTTCGGAATAACACGCTCCTATGATGAATTGTTACATTTCAAGAAATCGGGAGCCAATACGGCAGCTCGCAATGTTGACTGTACACCTATATCTAGTTCTAACAGCAAATGGCAGATATTTTCGATGCTGACATTATATTTCAGAATGTAAAACTTAGTACCCATTCTATGGCCGTTTTGTTAACTCAAGCAAATAACACGCCTCAGTCGCAACACAGTCGGCACCCGCCACTTAAAAAGTCTGAAGTGCCAGGGACTATTGACTATCAGTTGCATGCTGTTCGTTATCACGGACGAAACTCCCGGATATGCCTATTTCTCATTCAAAAAGATGCATCTTGTCGCTCTAAATTCTTTGTCATTGAGAAACTGTCAACACGAAGGGCCACAGAGACCGATTTTGCATTTTTCACTGATGTTCTGCAAAAGGGAAGTTGTCCAGAATTTAACGGGTATAACACTCGTATATCTCGTGAGTCTGGAATGTTCCCTGAATGTCGTACTAGAGCCGATTATCTCCCATTGCTCGACATGTCACCGGCCGATCCCGAACCTATTGTCATCACTAAGAAAAAGGTCCATGGTGTTGAATGCAGGACTGAACTTCGTATGGTATGCGCCCAGGATGTTGTATATGCCACAGTCAAGCATTGCAGTCTGCGAAATGACGATGTCACCTTAAACATGGATATTTCAAATTACTCAAGGCTGCCAGACAAACGAGAAAATGTTGCACAGTGGTTTCAAAAGAAGCAAACTCAATATCGATTGATTCTTATAACACTATGTGTTTGAAAATATTTTGAAAACAATTATAACATTATCGGTTGATTTTAATCGTATCAGTTTTCATGACATTATCTAATAGCATTATCAGTTGTTGTAACATTCTCAGTTGTAACAAGTCTTGCTGTCACCATGCTGAGTACGCATGCATGTCCTGGAAAATAAAGATCGCTTCCTTCGTTTGACCAAGGTACCATCTACGTCCGTCCTTCCATGCTTCTATTGATGATCCTAGTATTATTTTGAGAACCTTTCTGAAAGTGCTTCTCCAAAATAATTTCAGAGGCTACTTAGTATTCTCAAGTGCGAAAATAAAAATCGAAACAATTAAGTTATTCAACAACATATTTCGAGTGGCAATGCATTTCTTATACCATTACAGTACATTATATATGTAGGTTTTTAGACGAGTCATTACGATGGTTATTCATGAAACAAAGAGACGAAGAAGCTTCTAATTTACTAGAGAAGATAGCAAAAACAAATCGAAAGAAACTTCCCGACAATACATTACAGCAAATAAAAGTCGATCTTCTTCAAAAGACAGCTGCTTTCAATGTCACTTTGGGTTTGTTCAAGAATAGACGAGTAGCTGTTTTGACACTTATCATCTGGTATATGTGGTAAGTAATATTTAGAGGTTAGTATTACTTTCCAAAGTGTGATTTACTGGGATTTCCCGGTTTGATTATAGACGATAACTTAACAAGTGAATTATGCAATCAACAATTGTATCCATGCGCGCAAACGATGACGCTTTGCCGTGGGTGTAATGGGGACTTCATTGTTTTTGAAAAGCAGACGACACTTGCAAACACAATTCTTGAATAACTATTATTTTCATCTTTTGTCTCAAAAACATCGGTGATGACCCCTCATTGGAACGAGCTCGACGAGCTCGTTCCAATAAGGGGTCATAACCTATGTTTTAGAAAAAAAAAATGAAAAAATAATGAAAATTAATTGGCGATTTTTGAGAATAGTGTTGGCCGGTTTGGTCCGTTACGTTAGGTAAAGGGTTAAATATTATACTTATCGTTAATAATGACAAGTAATAAACAGAGTAATCGCTTGACTGGACTGGTTACGTAAAATAATTCATTCGAGGCGAGGAACTGTATTGTAAAACACTCGTGCGCATTCGCGAACTCGTGTTTGTACAACGCCCCTCACCTCTCATGAATTATTTCATGCAACCAGTCCAGTCAAGCGATTACTCTCTATTTAATTACTTTCATACTCGGTCGAGATATCAGTCGAAGCACCTTTACACCAGCTTCAGTTGATTTGAAATTTTCTTTCCACTCGAACCAAAACGAAGAATACTAAAACAACACAACGTATCAGACACGACCCAGTGAATTGTCAAGCCTGGTTCTATGTTATCGTCACTTCGACAATATTTAGACAATTACTAGAGGTTAGACCGAAGGTCGAAGGTTTTTGATGTGGAGTTACGGATTGCCGATATTTCGGCCGATTTGAGTCTAGCCAAGTGATAATCTCTTTACTTATTAAACCAAAACAAATAATTACAAACATTCTCAAATCATTTACAGTTTTCTGACGGTGTTATTGTTTTATTTTTTCTGTAAAGTCCGAAGTTTCCTCTTCCCCTAGTCCAACTCTCCGAACGTTTCCCTTTCCCACTGGGGAAGGCACGACGTTCGGGAAGCTGAACTATCACTTCTCCCACTTCGAGGAATCTCCGCTTACGACTCTGAATTTTAGTATGCGGTGAAATTTCTGTACAACTCTCTTCTTTTCTCTCTTCGTCCACCTGATCATTACTTATTCCACCATTAACTCCTTGTGATACAAACCTCTGCTTCCAACTACTCCACTGTGCCCGGTAAAGCCAATTTTCCCGATTGCGTTCGACGAATAGCCTTGAACATTTCGATATAAACAAATTGGCTGTGGGTTGTACACCACCGGGTGGTGGCGGGGGGGGGGGGGGGGGGGGGCACTAGCTTGTTTTATATCGATCGAGGTCGACTTCATATCAGTCGATTTTGAAGTCATATCAGCTGAGTTTTGATAAAAGGCAATTCTGCGAAACAAAATCATATCTAATAAATAACAGGTCATAAGATCATTTGTCCCACTATCCCGATAAATTGTGTCTTTGATTGATCAGAATGCCTCGGACAAATAGCCATAACAAAGGATGCACCCAACATCCAAGGTAGATGAGAGCGGGGACCATCCAGGGTATATGGGCACGCGAAACATCGGGGGTATATGGTTTGATTGAAAGCGTTTCGCTTCCGCTCGCCTCGATATGAAAATCGAACAAACAAACCCGAAAATAGTCACAAATATTATCAGATTTCCGACAATTCGATCATATTTTGCTGTTATAAATTAAATAGTCAAATAATTAAATGAAATAACTTGAGAAAAATAAAATAAGAGTAAATATCGTCCCCTTAGTTCCAATGTGTTCAATGTGCCAGTAGGCACATAGAACACATTGGAACTCGGGGGACGATATGTCAACAAAATACTGTTTACTCGTATCCTTAACGGCACAAGGGATGTAACTCTATCTGTTGTCTTCTGTGTTTGTAAAGACAAAACCATTATTCACGAATTTGGTCTGACTGATTGCGGAGCGTGAGAAACGCGTGCATACATTTTTCTCCACTATGTTTCTGTTGTGCTTCAAACGGAACAAAAAACTTTATCTCCGTCAACATGTATGGTGTATGGAGATTTAATACCCGGATGTCTCATTTAAACACCTCTGCCGCGGCTCTGTGTTTAAAAGCTCCATGTACCATACGCGTTGACGGAGATAACTTATAGTATCTTCAACCCAGAAGGATGCAGTAAATTAAACAATCAGTATTATGTACCCAGTAGTCGGAAATTTGACTTCGACTCGCGTCTTGAATCGAACCGGGCAATAGATTCGCGAACTGATTCTTTTTTCGATTCGAATCGGCAGCATAATAATGTTCGCGACTTCAAGTTTCCACCACTTTTTGCGGTAGACGCATGACAGGTTCAGCGTTCAGAAATGGACTCGATTGTCGTATTTTTTCAAAACAAAAAAACCCTGGGTATTGTCGGGAAAATTTCACATAGTCCCTTGAGCCCAACAAAGAACCATCTGTAATGCCTTAGCACTGTAGGTGGCGTCTTGTTGCACTCAAAGAACGACGTATTCCATTAGAAGACTGTGCGAGCGGGAAACTGGGAATTCATAGCCTGTTTCGCAGCCAATCTTGCATCATGCATGACACAACTTAAGGGATATTCCGTGCGTGCTTACAATTTCGTGTAATGTTCAATGTACTGCAAGGATAAGGAAGGTATGACTACGTGAATGACGAATGAGGAGACAGACCATTGTGTGTTACGTCGTGGCGGTATTTATTTATTTATTTATTTATTTATTTATTTATTTATTTATTTATTTATTTATTATTTATTTATTTATTTATTTTTTTTGACACGTTCGAGAGTCAGTCATTTCATTTCCGAAAGACAGACTATCTGCATGAATGTGAGTGTACAGCACACTTTAAATGAGGCTATTCGAATTTCGGCCCATTTTTAAAGACATCCTCTGTGCTACCGGGAGACAATCTAGCCTACAACAACAACTGCAGAAAAAAAACCGAGCGGAGTTGCCACGGTTTTCGATCCCTCAATGTATGATCATCAAGACGACGCATTTATAGGAACGCCAAGCGGGCCATAGGCCCGCAAAGGGTTCCACATACCCAGAAAGATAAATGTGTTCCATAACAGAATTCTCTTTTGCCGTCAATGTGATTTTTTGAATTGGACAGTAAATTTCAGTGAAAAAATCACGTAACTTCCGGTGTCGAATTGCCCATTCAATTGCAACTGGCCTATCCCCCTCTGGGAATCAAACAAAATGTCAAATTTGTTCATTTTCTGTTGCAACCTAATTCGCCTCTAACCTTTCCGTGATATATACATATACACTTCAGGGGTAACCAAGGCCTTCTCGTCCGAGAACCGCGACAAATCAGCGGCCGGCCAAAGTGTTATTATTATTATTACTCGAATTCTGTCCTTCTGGAGCTTTGACAATATTCTCAGCTGATGATCTCGTTATTTCAGATCGAACTCTACCGATTTCGTTACAACTTTTATGCCAGTGATTACATTAATCGAACAAACCGCACATATAACTGATAATATAACTAATAATTGTTGTTATATTGGTGCGATTGTATACAGATATGCATTGACACGTATCTCGTGAAGTATCAAAACGAATAGAAACGCAGTTTTTGAATTACCCGAATGTTAAGGTGTTGGAAAAGTAAGGAAAAGTTTGCTTGGAAAAAGTGTGTACGGACGTTTCGTCCGCAAGCCGGGTCGCCCGCTTACAATTTTACCCATTTCGTCCGCCAGAACACCGAATCGTGCGCTAGCAATTTTGCCCAATTCGTCCGCTTGCAAGTTTACCGAATTCGTCCGCCAAGGGTTTGAATATCATAAAAACATAGAAAATAAAATTAATGATATTTATTCAGTATCAAACGAAATAATGATATTTATTCAGTACACAAGATTCACAAGATAATAACTGCAGAGCATAGCAAATATTTTTCAATGAATAATTGCAAAATTATACGATTATGTTAGGGAACTTAATATAACAAGTTTTGATGCATTTCTTAATATAATTATAACACGTTTTGATGCGTTTCTTAATATAATTAATTCCTGTAATACATTTGATAATAATTTTGCGATTATTCATTGTAAAGCACCAGTGGCGCTCTTCAATGAATAATTGCAAAATTATAAGATTATGTTGCGGAACTTTATGTAGCATAAATTTTGATGCGTTTCTTAATATAATTAATTCTTATAATACATTTGCTAATGATTTTGCGATTATTCACTGTAAAGCACCAGTGGCGCTCTTCAATGAATAATTGCAAAATTATAAGATTATGTTGCGGAACTTAATATAACATACATGTACTTTAAGAGCTTTTGCTGTAATAATATAATTATTATAGGTAATCAATTGAATAAACAGTAATCAGAGCTGGTTAAACAGTGTCGAAATTAATAAGATGGCTGAGTACATGTAGTTTATTTTGTTCTGACATTTCTGTTTTCAGAATTTCGTATAAGTTTATGAAATTTTAATGCAAGGAGGTACATTAAGATATATTACAATAGATAATATACAATAACGTATACAATAAAATTATTATATAAATAAATAAATCAATAAAAAATGATTCAAAACAGAATACTTCAATACTTTCCCCCAGTGGACGAGTTTCGGACGAGTTGGGTAAAATTGCAGCGGACGACTTGGGTAAATTTGCAGCGGGCGATTTGGTTAGCGGACGAAATGGGTGTAATTCGAGAAAAGTGATACTGACAGGTTGCTTTAGGTCCCGTCAGAATTAAAAACAAATTAATACTGCGTTACTTTGTGGTGCCATCTGTGTTTCTTAACAGCGCTTCGTAGTTTCGAAAACAAACAAAAAATGGAAAATAATAACCTTTTTGGATATTTACCGCCATTGAAAATGGCTTGTCATCTTTATTCGGGAATTGGAAGAAGATTCGGCTTTGGGAAATCTCGGCCCAGGGAAGATTCGTCCAAAAGAAAAGCAAAGCAGAACACATCTGTTAGGATATTTTAGATACGCTACGATATTCGTTGTAACTCCTAAAAATTATTCTTAAAAAAAATATTAATATATTGCTCGCTATTTATTGAAAAAAAATATTAATATATATCGTCATGCAATTATCTCTGCAGTAAATTCACATTCGATGCGTCCTGTAATAATTAGCGTCACTCATCTGTGAGAATGGTATCCAGTCACTCTGACCCAAGTCATTTCGGCCCTAGTCACTTCGGCACCATTTTGAGTGCAGAGATCTATAAAGATCAGCGCCTAATTTATGTTTAGAAACAATGAGTAATTACCTTTATTAAGTAATGTTCAGTCATTTGGGTTTACACAATGTACAGAGAAGTTTTACATGACATTACAATTATCCATGTGTTCAATTTGACATACATTTAAGATGCTATCTATATAAGTAAGAGAAATTTGTTTACTTTGAAATTTCGCAAAGTATATGCTGTCATCTAATTCATTCATGTTGTTATGCACAATTCCTAGTCACCTTCCAGTTCGAGGTTCACAGGATTTCTTTTTCTTTTCTTTTTTCTAAAACAACCACCAAACTGCGATTTCGATACTACCATAAATATGTCCACATTTTCTAAAACACAGAGCAGAATTCCTGCTGTCACGCGCTACTTTTCATTCATTTATTCATCATGAAAGAAGATCTACTAGGCGTGAAGGAATACCAAATATCGTATGTATACCTGAATGTCTATTTGATATAAAGAAGTAGGTTGAATTGACTTGAGGCCGTAATGACTGGGGCCGAAATGACTTAGGGCGAAATTGGCTGGAATGCGTGAGAATTGCATCCAAACTGTCCTCCAACAATTGGACTCAAACTGGATACTAATCTAACCCAAACCATCCTCTGGCAAGTTGCCCCAAACCGTCCTCCAGAATAGAAGTATTATTATCAGTTCTGGTACAAATATGGTACCGATAGCACACGTTCAGGAACCGCTGTTGTCTGATGTCGACTGTGTGTCAGTGTCAGTGTGCACACATAGTTTGGGGGTTCTATACAGGTGATGGCTTGTCATATGTACATTTCTGTCAAATCCCTGAAAACGTTCATCCCTGGCTAACTCTGCTTCTTTGGAGTTAGTATGTTGAGTAGCCTGACAGTTGTTCGTTATTGCTCGGTAGTTATCTCCGGGTACTCCGGGTTCCTCCGCCCGCAAAACTGTCCAACATGAGGTGACGTTGGATGTCAGAAGTGTCGTTAAACCTCAACAAATAAACAAATCAAATTTGATGAATCCTATATTTTTGAGTGATGGTTTTGATTTCGAGGGGGGGGGGTATACTGCAAAAAAAAAAACAAAACAAATATCGCAAACAGTGAAACTAATAATTAAACTATGTACTTGATAAATTTCAAGGGGTCTTTCTACACTTTTCAGCTGATACTATACAGTTTTGAAGATTAAATTGTCATTGTTATTGATCTGAGGTCTGACAAAACACAGAATAAATATGCTATGTATGTGTTCCAATAATCTGTTAATCTGTAACAATTAATTGACAGTTCTGGTGGTGTGGTGGCTCCTTGAGTAGAGGTGCAAGCTGCAAGCTGAGAGGTCCTTGGTTTGAAACCCAGATGCTGCAACCACTTTGTGTCCTTGGGCAACACACTTCACCCCATTGCCCACTTGGGGGCATGATGTCGTTGTGTACCAAGGCATACTGCATGTCGATGGTGCATTTGTCCTCAACCAATGTTAGCCCTGCATGTGTGGAGTAGGTACAGGCCTGGCAATCTAGAAAATCAAGGAGTGCACAGCAAATGCCTTCCTCAGATTGCTTAGGAGTGCAGTTGTACCTGAAATTTTCAATGCATACACATGTATGCTATTTTGGTTATATTCTCTTTAAGGTATTAATATTGTGACTGAAACATTGTACTGCATTCAGCTACATAGTGGAAAAATTGGCACACACATCTGCTCATTCTTCCAAATGTTGCAATCAATTTTTATATGACTGTCTACACTCAACATGTATTGAAATGCTACACAGACTGGTCATGAATTATTGCGAATCAATGCAACATTGAAAAATGATAATAGATTTTAAAGACAGTCCCAAACAGGTCAGGCTTTCCAGAAAATCAAGATGTGCAAAAAATTGCTCTCCGGCCTCCTCAATTTTCTCTAGGCATGCAGTAGGTGTGCTGCACGCCTACAGTCTTAAAGAATGCCAGGCCTGTAGGTATATTGGGGAGCTGACAGTTGCTCGCCAAAGGCGGTTCTCTCCAGGTACTCCGGCTTCTTCCACAGGTAAAACGTTCATGGTCATAATTAGCCATTGTGCAAAAACATGTGATGAAACACCAATAAATAAATAAATATTGACAGTTCTTGTCTTCCTGTTTGTTTTTAATAAATTGCACCTGAACAAAAACCTGTACATGTACATGGGGTTCCGCACCGATTGCATACACCTAAACCGTACTCTGCAATTTGACCTAAACCGGCCACTACATTTTTGCCTGCACCAACCGCAAATGGACCCAAACCGCCCTCCAGTAGAAATATACAAAAACTTAACATTTTTTTTATAAACTTTCATAACAGTAGTCACCAAAACATACTGGATAACTTTTGGATCTATTTTTTATTTGATTGATGATTGTGTAAATATAAGTTGAGTACAATTGTCAAATTATCAATCATTTTTTGCTGCTCAGTGTTTATTATTTTCATTATTAACCAGTATTGTAATTGGGGACCTTGTCCATTAGGACAAGACTCTTATTGTAATTAACTGATAATAAATTCTATATGGTTGTTCATAATTTATATTATTGTTTTGATACCAGGTGTTAAAAATAGTAATATTTGTAAACGCACTCACCCATTTTACAACCAGTCCCTGATCATATTAAAGCAACAAATTCAAATTAAGTGCTTACATTGGGATAGGATAATGTGCTTTTTCAGAAACTTGATCAAGTATGGATGACAAATAACAATTTTCATTGCTGGAAATAAAATAATATTTGCGAACATCACCCCTGTGTTTTTTGCAGTTCTTAACTAAGATAATATTCTGTGCTTCTTCGGAAAATTATTTTGTTACTTCCTGTTAAAACTTCTTTCTTGGACATTTCAACACCCAAGAAAACATATTTGTAAAACTACTAACATGACATGCAATTACTTCAATTTTCAGTGTCACTTCTCCGACCCTGATCATTTTTACTTCAGCATAGTTAAGTTTTCCCCATTATGTTTTTTAATATTTATTTATTTAAAATAAATTGAAGATGAGAATTAAAAAAAAAAACTATTTGTGTTATGTTACTTCTTTACTACTAGTTTATCAATAAGAATTGGGATGAGTAGTTAGAAGTGCAGGCTGAAAGGCCTCCGATCGAATCTCACCTTGGGCAAGACGTATCATCCCCATTGCCCATGTGGTGGCATTGTGTACTAAGGCGTACTGCATGTCGATGGTGCACTTGTCTTCAACCAATGCTAACCCAGCTAGTGTTGAGTTAGGACGTTTGGGAACCTGACATTTGCTTGTCATTGCCCGAGGGCCCCTCTGGCTTCCTCCACCTGTAAAAC
Source organism: Pictodentalium vernedei (assembly GCA_031216915.1). Lineage (NCBI taxonomy): Eukaryota > Metazoa > Mollusca > Scaphopoda > Dentaliida > Dentaliidae > Pictodentalium > Pictodentalium vernedei. The sequence continues at coordinate 337,132,729 of CM062296.1, forward strand.
TGTCCGACACCAGGTGACCCTGGCTGTCGAAAGTGTCGTTGAGCCCCAGTAAATAAATCAATAAGAATCACTCCTATTCTGGAGGACAGTTTGGGGCAAATTACCACAGAACGGTTTGGGCTTAGATTAGCATCAGGTTTGGGTCAAATTGTTGGAGGATTGTTTGTATGTAATTCTCACATATGATAGACTTTAATTATTATTGAACACATCGAATGTGGTTTACTGCAGAGATAATTGCTCGATATATATTAATATTTTTTCAATAATTATGTTTTTAGGAGTAAAAACGACTATCATAGCGTATCTAAAATATCCTAACAGATATGTGTTGCTTTTCTTTCGAACGAATCTTCCCTGGGCCGAGTTTTTCCCAAGCCGAATCCTCCTCTTGTTCCCGAACAAAGATGACATGCCATTTGCGATGGCGTTAAATATCTAAAAAGGTTATTATTTTCCATTTTTAGAATTCGAAACTACGCAGCATTCTTCACAAATACAGATGACACCAAAAAGTAACAAATTGTTACTTTGTTTTGATTTCCGACGGAACCGAAACGAAAGTAACCCATCAGTATCACTTTTTTCAAGCAAAATTTTCTAACTTTTACAACACCATAACATTTGGATAATTCAAACCTGCGTTTCTATTCGTTTTGATACTTCACGAGCTTCGTGTCCACACACATCTGTATACAATCACACCAATAGGGCCGATAACAACAATTATCAGTTATGTTATAGGTGGCATCTGTGGTTTTTCGATTAAAGTTATCGTTGCAACGAAATCAGGAGAGTTCTATCTGAAATAACGAGGTTATCAGCAGGGCGCATTGACAAACCTCTAGAAGGACAGAATTCGAGTGATGTGTAGAAATGTAAATATTACGCAAAGCTTGGATGCGAATAGGGTTGCAACAGAAAACGAACGTATTTGACATTTTGTTTGATTGTTTATATCAGCCCAAAAATTCCCAGTGGGGGATAGGCCAATTGCAATTGAATGGGCAATTCGACACCGGAAAACACATGATTTGTTCTCTGAAATTTACTGTCCAATTCAAAAAATCGCTTAGACGACATAAGGAATTCTGTTCTAGAACACATTTATCTGAATGGATATGTGCAACCCCTTGTGAGCCTACGGCCCGCTTGGGGCTCCTATAAATATAAATGATATTTCAAATGTTCTATACTAACTTTGGAAGCACAAGTTACTGACCACGTTATACGACTCTCGTAGCCTGGATTTAATGTCTCACATGTTATTGTTATTCTTATAGAAGTTTCCTGGATGTTAATAAATGTTGTATGTGTCTTATATCATTTGGACGTTCTTTTGGTAACTGCCAAACTGTAAATAATTACCTTCTGATCGGGTGTCCCTGAACTTTAAGCTGTTTGACTGTAAATTCGGAATCGATAAAAATACTTTAGTATTTGGTTGTGCCCCAACATTACTATTGCTTCAACAGCTGCTGAGATATTGTCTGGATGTACAGATATACTGCAAGAAAAACTGCAGGACATCTAACACTGACATTGGCCTTTGAACCATACACTTATCAGTAGTAGACTAACTAGGGCGCCTGAAGTCCGTAATTTCAGAAGCATAGATACAGAGGTCCGATGAGACGACCACCCCGCTATGCTTCCGAACTTTTCAGTAGTCGAGATGTTCTCAAAATCCTACCAAGTGTCTCCTCTTGAAATCTTCGAGGAGACCTGATAATGGAAGAATAGTTCAAGGAGGTTATGCTTCCGAAACAGTTTTGAAATAGTTAGGAAAATTTCACTTTTGGATTGTTTTGCCGAAACAGACGGGTCGCTGTTGCAAACTATAGTTCATTAACACCATGTGGGGTTTCGAGATGGTTTATTGAAGTCAAGACCTCAGCCCTAGGATAAGCCGATATATGACCCAGAGGCATAATCGACCCATCTTTGAAACCTGCATAATGTAATAATAAATGTATCTTACAATATTACCCCTCCTTGACTTCACATAAATAAGGGGTTGGATACCGTTTTTAACGGCGTCAATGTTCACAATCATTTAGCGTCTGTGATTTTTTATGAATGAAAGTAACTCTCTTCCAAGTACTCTTTCAGGTGATCAGGTACATGTATATCACATTCGACCGAACCAAACAGTTCACCGGACTTCACTTTCTTCAGTACTTCTTCATTTATCATTGCACCATCTATTTTGTCTCAAAAGTTCTCTTTCAAGAAGGCTTCGAGTGCGGCATCGGTCTTCTTCATCTCTCTCCACTCACTCTCCCAGATTTCAACAAGTCTATAGCCCAAATCGGTGATGTACTTTGCATTGGTACGGGTGTCTTGTAGCAGTTCTTTCATGGATTTATCTCTGACTTCATTATGGAGTATAGGAAGGCCATTCATATATTTCATGCAGGCATGTCCGTGCCAGAAGCAGCCATGGGATTGGTATACAGTCTGTGTCTCTTTGCATCAACCATCAACAGGCAACTGTCTTCGACCAATCTTTTTTCAGCTCCGTTAAACTGATGTCTGATGTGGATGTCATCTCTCATCGATAAAAAACTCTAACCATTGTTCAGCCATTTTACCATACTTCATAGGATGTTCTGGTTTAAACTGGTTTTCTTCACGATGTCTAATACTCCAACCCGTTGGCATCTCTTGCATTAGGCACCATGGATATAATGCATTCGCATCAAAGCCTACAATACTCCCACATGGTTTTGCTTCTTCGCCATATTTTGTTTCTCTGATTCGGGTAACATCTTTCTCGTGGTACCGGTTGAAGATAATTGAAGGTCCGCCAACGATATTATCTTTCACTAAGTGATGCAGGTCTTTGTTTTTCTGGTTAAATAATGTGAAGTAGGTGTCATCATTTAGGTCTGGAACAGGTATTTTAACGTAAGGCCCGGAACACTGATGCCATCTTTAAACATATCGATGTGGCGTTCTTGATAGAAGGCAAACTGCCTGTCAACTGATTCAAGGAATGGTTTTACATCTCGGTAATTGTACCAGATCAGAAAATCACGGAAAGTTGTCATCTCCATGTCGTTCCATACATGCTGGCAGTACTGGTATTCTTCATAGGATATATTTACTTTCTTGAGAGAACTGTAGAAGGTTTCATGGTCTGGTAGGTGGTCTTGATTAAGTTTGTCCAAGCTGTCGATCCATTAATATGGTAAAAAAAACCTTCGTCACGGAACAGCCAAATGCTTTCAAAAATTTGTCATGGCTGAATCCTGGAGTGAGGTAGTTGCAAATATCAACAAACTTGAAAGATTCTGTCGAGACGCACATGTAGTTATTAGATTTCTTCACTGCAAACTTGAGTGGATTCTGTCTCTTCAGGTATGCCATCAGTTCAAGCTTGACTACATTCATGTCGTATTTTCCAGAGTTGAATCCGATGAATGGCATTTCTTGCAGGTAGTCTTGAAATTTCTTCTCCAACTTCTGTAAAGGGTGCATCTTGGATGTATCTTCTCCAGTAGCTCTGGCTTCCGCTTCCAGCGTTTCATCAATGTTCGGTCTGAGTTTAAATAAGGTTCACGCATGATAGGTCTGCATCAGTTGATGGCAATGAGATGAAATATCTGTGAGGTATGTCATCATTTCTTCAGCAAGTTCTTGAGAATTTCCGTTTGTAATAAAACACTTCTGTTCTTGGTATTCTGGAACATTACTACATATGCTCACACTCAGTGGTCGGTGTTCTGCTTCCCATATCACTTTATCACCGTCGACAGGTAGACTGGACTTGACAAAGTAACTTTCAAAATCAAAGGCTGCACGGAATGGATAAAACTTCTTCTCTTCAGGCACTTCTATACCTTTATCTTCTAACAGATCAAATACAGACTGGGATGGATGGTAAACACCGCCAACATACTGGTACTTCACTTCATCTGTACACGTTTTCTCGTGACGCCGTAGAAATCGTGCAGATTTCCATAATTTGCGGCATTTGCAGCATTCAAATGATTTACAGTATTGGTCTATATCGATGATGTAGCTAAAATGGTTCTTGTAGACGTTCACATACATGGTATTCAAAAACTTTCTGTGAGATCTCTGGACTAATTTGGCAACAATTTGGTCATCATCATTCTTGACAAGTTCATATGCTTGGATATTAACTTCAAAATATTTCTCCAAGTCGCGTAATTCGGCTAAAGTTACTCCACGGAATTCATTTTTTGGCTTCTTTTTGTATATTTGCTGTACATGGCATCTGTTGTACAGCTGAGGTTGTTTGTTGTGGAACCACTCCATAAAGCTAAACATCGGAAGATACACAGGTTGTCTTCGTAGGTAAACTGGTTATTTTTATCTTTCACCAAAGCATTTACTGCTTTGTTCTGGAGAATATAATCGGGAAGATCTTCTACCATTCCATTTGGGTAGTCTTTCAGCTTATTCACATAAAAGGTGACGTTGGAAATCTCTCCACAAGCTATTTGGTGTTGGGTCGTTTTATCTTGGCCCTTTCCAGGATATCTTCTTCCATGGCATCATCAAAGAATTCTTCAAAGTCTTCTTGGCAGCATACGAGTTGTGGAACATCAAGTACCCGGGCGTTGTTTTGTGATGGATGGTAATACTTCAGTTCATTCGTTTCATTGTGTCGCAGGATAAAACCAAAACCACGATTAATTTTAAATCTTAAGTGTTGTGGCAGAAATACGGTAGTCATCAATTCATCATTCGTCATTTTCAGGTTGACACCGTTGATCCGGTAGTTATACTGATCCTGGACTCTTCTGTTCATCATATGGCGAGTTCTAATAGAACTCCAGTTATCTTCGTACACATTCAGAATTTCATCGGTCTCTTCTTCGGACATCATATTCTTGTCAAAATCAATCGGGTCAACATCATAACGTGTGGTCGTCGTGGTCCGTGGTTGTTAGGTTGGTCCTCTCTTCACTTCATTGGTCTTCCTTTTAGCTGGTACAGGAACTGGTCGGTGGGCGACGCTCTGGTGGCGGTTAAAATGGAGTAGTTGGTTAAACTCCTGGCCCCATTCCATACATGTATAGGTCCGCCAAACATTTCTTCAGATGTTGATTCAGCTTCTCTTTCCTGGTAAAAGTCTTGTTACAGTTGGTGCAGTCGTGGTTCTTCTTCTCTTCGGCGTGCTGGGTGCGCACATGGCGGTTCCGGTTCCGACGGTCCGTAAAGGTCTTCCCACACTCTTCACAGTCATAAACATCAGTCCTGGTAACGGCAGTAGCAGCATTAGACTCCATCTTCATAAATTTTTTGCGAAAGCAAAATTGCTATAGAAAACTCTCTAGGGTCGAAGCAGAATGACGCGACGTTACTCTTCTCCGGAATTTATATCTACGTGACGGCCGTTTTAGAAAACGTCACGACGTCACAGCGTTTTTTCATCGATATTTTCATTCTCGATAGGCGTTTGTGTTTGTTTCCTATAGGATTATAGGGTAAAGTTGAGAAATTTAGAAAATTAGTATAGAAGTCAATGGAAAAGAAACACAATGAGAACATACTCATCTGATTGGTGGATTAACTTCGCTCTGATTGGTTAGTGTGGAAACATCTTGATCCTCATTAATTTTATTATTTAAAATCATGTAGTTAGGGGAGTCATTTATAGAAATTGCTAAATATAGACCCTAACAATTAGTTAGGGGGTCAGTTGAGGATGTTTCTAAAAATAGAGCGTAAGAATTTATAACAATATAGTTCCAAGTAGAAGCAGAGGATTCTGGGTAAATTTGTCCTATAGCACTACGTGCTACTCTTATACAATTTATTGGGGAAAAAACATCATGGGATCCAAAAGGGATTATGGGAAAATCCGAACCAGAACATTACTCCACTTCAATCGAACACACCCCCGGTACCCTTTCGGTACTATAGCACTACGTGCTACTATTAAAATCTACGGTTTCGCGGTCCTAAATAGGATTCTTGAAGAATCCATATCAAATAAAGTCGTTTTTGGGGTGAATTTTGGTGATTTGGAGGGATTATAGGGTTGTTTGTGGTAATTCGTGATTCTCCGATTCAATCGAATACACCCTCCGAACATACTCCTGTCTTGTTGTATGCATTTAGGTAACATAGCAACCACGTGCTACCATAGAAACCAAGATGGCGGCCCCCAGTATACAAAATGGACGACGGAAACACGTATCACCCTAACAACACGCGCTGCGCATGCGCACTAACACCACGTGTCACTATGGAGATGACGTCACAAGATGGCCGCTCACCCGGGTTACCATGACAACACAACATGGCGCCCCTGGGTCACGTGAAATATGATTCTACTTAAAGTATGTCTTGCGTTCACAGCAGGGCGCAAATACGTGAGTGGTATTCCAAGGCACGCCCATGGTGTAGATTGTGCGATAGAGCATACATGCAATGCTTCCCTGTGGATAGGTAAAGTATATACTATGCTTTGGGTCTTATGCCTATTCTCCACGAACTATACAAAGCGTCACAAGCACATGCGCGTTGAGCTGAAAGATGTTGAGTTACGAAATCTGCCCAAGACTAGCCATCGTTATCCATCGTTATCCTTGAGTGGTGTGGGCGAGATGGAGAAATCTCTAACGAGGGGAAAGATATTTGACCCAGACACGAGGCTTGCCGATTGTCTAGGTCAAATATCTTTTCCGATGGTGAGATTTCTCCATCCCACTCCCACATCAGTCGAGGGTGTTGTTTTCTCTCACCACACCCCAATGGCGTCATGGAAACAAAACAAAATATTGCTCGTTCGATGACAAGTTTACCTTTTGAACCGTTGATCATATAGTAAAATGGATTGCATATTCGGAAAGTGAATCGAAAACATTGTTGTATACCACACTATAAAAAGGAGAGTTAGGTCACAACGGCGATCGATTAAAATATTGAAGCGAATTGAAACAGCTGACATTCGGATGACGTCATTTTTGAAATTACGATTTTCAATGACGTCATGTGGTATGTGGTGGGAGAAAAATATACCCGAGTAGTGTGTGGAAAGGATGGGTAGCTGCATCAAAGAAAACAGAAATAGAAGCTATCTTTGACAACAAAGTGCAGACGATTATGAGATAGTCTGGTGATCATTAAATATTCAAATGAGGATGGTCATGTGTGGTGGGTAAGATAGATTTGTATCACCCAGGTATCCCAAACACATCTAAATAGGCAGATGGTGGGAGAATAGATAGTCAGCACAACAGGCATGGGTTGACGGCTGTGGAGGCGTCTTCATTCCATCACCACTATCCTGGATAATTTGCAAAATAACGGCGACGAGGAGACAACGCAGTGCTTAGGCCTGTTATATTTGTCGCACTACGGTCGCGTCGGATTCAATTAATTCCAATTTATTGAATTCGATGCGATAGTAGTGCGCGTATATAACCATTAAATGCGAGTAGACAGATATCAGACGAATCTTCGTGTCAGCCAGACGAATTTAATTTCGGGAAAACAGCGATTGTCTTGAAGTAACAATTTTCAATAACGTTCGCAGTGGATTTGAATTCGAATCGACGGTGATGCGTCGTTTGTTGCCAACAGGGATCTAATTCAAATTTGGGAATTGTTTATATTTCTTGGTATGGGGTGATGGTAGGGAGGCAGCCAACTAAGCTACACAGACACTACTCGGCAATTTTCTTTTAAAACATTATGCGTCATGCTGCCCATTAAATCACTATAAATTGCAAACAAATATTACTGTATATGCAGGTCAAACTATATAAACCTTATCATATGAAAGACAATCTCCAAATGAATTCAGATCGACGATGGCGCGACCGTATAAATAAAATTAAGCCATAGTATAATGTATTCCTATACGTGCACACAGTTAAAATACATGTATATGTGTAGATATCACATAAGATTTGTGTGTAGACTTAAACAGTGTGAGTTGATGTTATGCGTCAATTCAATTCAACTCGACGGTAGTCCGTCCGTATATATTAAATGAAGATTTGACGAATTCCAGACGAATCTAAATTAATTGAATTCGACACGACGGGGCCTTGTATTTCGACGAGAATCCAGGAACCGATTCATGTAAAGATTCGAACAACAAAACCAGTGAGAATAGATGTAGATGTAGCACCTCTGCTAGGATTTGCCTGAAAATAATTGAGTCAATTTAACCCTTTACCTAACACAACGGTAGCAATTTGAACAATACAAGGCCAACATGACCTGAAATGTCCTAACACTTTGTCAATAAAATTGTACAAATATAGCTGCCATTGGAACCGGCTCAGTGTTTTATTGGTAAATATTGCTTACTTTTTGAAATATTATCAAAATTCAGTTCATGTTTTAAAAATTAAAAAAGCTGTGTTGGGTAAAGGGCTAACGTGTTATCAGTATACTACAGGGTTCAACCGTGGTGACCACATGAGACCGCTCATAGCAGGTATGGATTTTTCGCAAGGATCCAAATAGATTCTCACAAATCTAGATGAAAATAAGCCCTGACAAAGGTAAAAGCTAGTGGGCTCCATTCTAAACATTAACTTTCTGGTTGAGGCAATGTTTCTCAAGATCACCATGTATAACACCAAACTTGTCTTGTAATATTTATAAAGTGAGTCGACCAATATATCAGGTGCACTGGTCTCTTTTTAGCTGGAGTGCTGGGACGTCAGCGAAAAACGTCGCCACTGACCCCACCCCCACCCAAGATGAAGTCAAGTCACTCGATGCGGTAACTTCTCACAATCCATGATGTTTGATAACTTAAAAACTGTTGTGGCACAGCGTGACGGCTTTTACTTTACCAAATGTCATTGCATTTACCTTGCACGAACACTACTAACGCTGTACCAACTTTCGAATCTTGGCACTGTTTTTGGTCAATGATAAGTCAATTTTGTACATATTTAGTTTGCATCGCCATAAAAACTGTGCGCATCATCAACACATTCATTTTACGAGGACTCTTTATAGCACCTTCCACCCTAAATAAAATGGCGGTGGCGAGGATATTTGTGAGACCAATGAGCGTTCCAGCCATCCAGTTGTCTGGAGATCGGGGATCAGTTGCTACGTCGACCATGGTCTCGACAAAATCTGTGTTTGAGCGTCTGCGCAACACTCCAGAATACGTGGTGAACGAAATCGAAGCTTCTATTGCAGTCGCGGAAACATTTGGCGCCGATCCAAATGCAAACTTCAACCGTTTACATCGATATTGAAAATCTGGAAGGCGTTTGGATGACCACCCTAAGACTACGTTTCGAGAGTTCAAGAACATAAATACATTTTACAAACTTGTCGACACCGTGATAAATGTCCTTCAAGATAAAGCAAATAGCTAGTACATGTGAAAGTTCTTAACCTTTTGAACCCGAGCGGCCTTTTTTCCGGCCAGGGACATGATACGTCATAATTTCATTAAATAGGATGGATGCTAAGTGTATGTGCGTGGTAGATCAATCAATATTTTCAACGTGCAGCCCCAAGGATGCACATTGAAAATGTTAATTGGACTACCCCCAAAAAATGAACATGAACTCTTCCAGTTGCTGTCATTGAACTAATATGGAAGATCCCACCAGGGTTCAAATGGTTAATTCTGTCAAGTCTGGGAACTGTGAGTATGTCATGAGACTTCTTCAATTTTTTCCAAACACATTGCCGGGGAGTGTGCAACAGCTACTCATAAAAAAACTTGAAGTATTTTCGACGTCACTCAAACAGAGTTCAAAAGGTTCATCATGTCAGAACCAGAACATTTGTCTATCACATTCCACCAACCTTGGCCCTAAAGTCTGCAAAAAATCAGGAAGTTTGTAAATTGGCAACCCGTGCTTTTCAGATCTTCTTAACTGCAGCCTCTTCGATTGTAAAAAATGGACGCTCATTGAACCAAAAGATACTAAGACATCCCTGAGAAACGGCTTGTCTGCTGAGCGCTTAAATGATTGTATGGTTATTGGTATGGACAAGGATATAGTTGATGATACTCGGTCCATTCAATTTCGAATCTTTAGTTGCTATTCGGTTTGATCGCAATCGCCTACCCGATGTTTTGGTCTTTCGAGCCATTTCGTGGGAATAGAGCGTGGCATCAGTTATACACGCCGTTTCACAAAAAGATATAGCTCAGATGGGCATTTTATATAAATAATGCCAAATACAAAGACTGAGTATAACAGGAATAGCATCTGCACAAGTTCCACCAGCCATGTTAATTCCATTCTTACATGTCATTTCCACTGTTGAAAGCAAATCTAAAGTTTCCAATCAGTGCCAACGATGAGCTGTTGTCAACGGCTAGCGGAGTACAGTGCCTGGTACCGGTAATTCTTGCACCCGTTCCTGTTTTAGAACTATAATCCTTAACCTGTAATATTCCAACGACATCATTAAGACATGCATTCGATGAAGGCATGTCTTGATGATGTCTTTGAAATATCTTTTCGGTCGGGACTTGTGCCATCGCAGTTGAAAGAAATCAGGTCAACAGCCCTTCCCCACAATCAGTTATATTTATGACGCCCCTGATTGAATTTGTATCGAAAATGAGTGATTCTCGGGGTCCTGGATGACACTGATTTGAGTGAATTGTCAAAAAGTAGGATCTGTTGAAGAACAGTAAAGAACGACTTTCATCATTTATTTTTGGCTGATTTGATTTTGCTTGTATGATTTTCGTCACCTTTTGTTTTCGGTTCAAACTTTTTGCTGTGAAACTTTTCACATTGCCAATAGCATTTTGTAAACTTGTTCACGAATGCGACGATATGCTTAGTACCTTGATGTATTATTTGATTTGGAAAAGAATATGTTTAACCATTTATCCAACGTAATGGCCAAATCCGCCCAGCGCTATTTACACAAAACTCACCGTTCAATTTTTATTATTTTTTTTCTGCTGTGTCTCAAAAGCATAGCCTATGACCCTCATTGTTGACCTCGTTCCAATGAGGGGGACATAAGCTATGTTTTGACTCAGAAAATGAAAAGAAATTAGTTATTCGAAAATTTTGTTTGCAAGTGTCGGTTTTTTTCGTGTTCGGTAAAGGTATGAAAGGCTTTTCCCAAGTGGCATAGCAACATTCACTGGGGCTTGAGCCCTCTCTGTAATAATAAACCACTCGTTGGTTACCTGGTCCTATTATTACCAAAGTAGTAGACCAGGTTTACCGTAGTAAACTAGCACGGCTCCATATTCCAGTATTTCCACGGGAAACACATTATAGATCCAAAGTTTCCAAAACTGTTCATAAACTTCTCAGTAAAAAAAATGAATGCCAATAGCTTGACTGAAACCATCTGACACTTTATTGATATTAAAAGAAACCACCCACTGCTTTTCCGGTCCTGGATCTTGAGTAGCCATAATTTTATTCAGTATGACGGCTGTCAGTGAATGTGTGGGATAGACCAATCAATATTTTCAACTTGCAACCCAACGGCTGCACTTTTAACATATTAATTGGCCTACCCCCAATAATGAATATGAACTCTCCCAATTGCTGCCGTTGAACTGACTTGGAAAATATCACCCGTTTTCAACGAGTAAAATCCAACTGAGATTCAGATGCTTTCCTTTACATTATTGGGAACCTTGTTTGTGTCGTTTTACAGAGACGTTTATTGTTGATATCTCAACATCTGCTACCTCATACCGTTGCTTTTGGCAACTGCCCTTCCAATGGAACTGTGTCTCGTACCCGTAGGTATCCCGAAGCATCATATTCCGCTGCTACACAACTAACCATACTGAAATATACGCGAGACAAATACACAGAGGTTGTATTCAGAGAGCCCAGAGGGTTTTAATTACATTCTTGCGTACGGATGGTTTGATGCTCTCGAGTTGTTAGTACCGTTAAACTATTGAAGAAAAGACATTTCGTCGCCTGAGTGCTAGAATGTCCTGTAGGACATTCTAGCACTCAGGCGACGATTTTTTAAGTTGCGCATTCCTGGCGTTTCGGGGCAAAGGGCCCCCGAAAACACACATAAATCACTTTTAATTACCCTTTCGCGTACATCTGTGATTTTCGGCCTGAAATTCTGTAATTTTCATTCATCATAAAACCGGAACTTAAAAGAAAATCGAATTTTTCAGACAAGTATGGATTTTCCGTGGATCCTCTTCCTTGGCCCAATTTTTACTTTTACTTAAACTTCTATGCACGACCATGTTTCTCGTTGCGCTATTAGCTCCATTCAGACATTAAAAAAAACATCCTAAGAATGAAAATACCTGGCGTGTAAAGATAAGAAGGGCCCTTCCGTGAACTTTCCTCCCCCTGCCCAAATTTCACTTTTAATTACATTTCTGCGTTCGACCATTTCAACTCGACACGGTTTTAAATTCATATTTTTTTATATTCAGAAAATGCATATTAAAAAGCAAAATTTCCTGGCGTTTGTGGACGAGATGGTAATTTTAGGTGATCCGGTACAACCTGCAGAACTCAAACTGAACGACGGGGGTTTTGTTCGCTGGCATTTTTCACATTGGGAGACTGCGGGACGATCAATTGAGTTTTTATTGGAGAAGACGAATATTTTCTGAACGATCGTTTCTAATTATTTATTTATTTATTTATTGGTGTTTAAGGTCACATATTTCTGCACAATGGCTAATCATGACCACGACAGTTTTACGGGTTGAGGAAGCCGGAGTACCCGGAGAGAACCACCGAGCAACGGCGAGCAACTGTCAGCTCCCCAACATACTAACTCCACACAAGCAGGATTAGCATTGGTTGAAGATAGGTGCACCATCGACGTGCAGTACGCCTTAGTACACAGCGTCACCGTGCCCCCACGTGGGCAATGGAGGTGAAGTGTCTTGCCCAAGGACACAACGCGGTTGCCGCAGGTGGGATTCGAACCGAGGACCTCTCGACTTGCAGCCTGTACCTCTACCATCTGAGCCTCCTCGCTCCCCGATCGTTTCTAAAATTATGTTTTTGTGATAAGTGAGCATAAGAGAATGTTCAAGCCGAAGATCGTGGTTGTACGAGAAAGAACAATTAAAACTGATATTCTGCGTGCGTGCGTGCGTGCGTGCGTGCGTGCGTGCGTGCGTGCGTGCGTGCGTGCGTGCGTGCGTGCGGGCGTGCGGGCGTGCGGGCGTGCGTGCGTGTGACTTATTGTGCGCCCCCTGCCTCTAAACGCTCGAGATGCGCAACTTCGAAAATGGTCTTTATTCAGTATTAACACCAAACAATCCATACGCGATAGTATAATTAAAACCCTCTGAACTCTCGGACCACTGAAGTTACCTCGTGATGGTTTCTGTATTAAGTGTGTCTGAATTTTGCTGAAAAGTGAAAATGAACAGTAGTAGTAGAAGATAATACTGAAATGATATATTGCATTTGGTGACCTGGTTGCCAGCCTTACACCTTCATATTTTCATTATTGTCCAGGTCGAGAGAATATATACATGTGTGACTGGAACATCTCCGCCCAATGCGCTATTTATCACAATCGTAGTGATATTTATCGACAGGTTTAAGCTCATCTCTCATCACCCCAACTATACTCATTCCGCCTACCCTGATAATTCCCTCACAGTGAAGATCTGTGCTATTATGTTTCTAAAATCCAGCAGATATCAGTTTAGACTACCGGCCTTCAACCTACTACAGAATTAAAAGCATAATGCTAAACCTTCACAAAAATCGTGAATTTGTCCTCGATATTGTTTAGTTTTACACTCTAAAATCAGTTGATTTAAAAATCAACCCTGTTGATTGGGTTTGATTTTGAACCCAACTGATTTTGGAGTACATACACCGGTGAATTATGTTTCTGATTAAAACAAAACTTTGATTGGTCCGCCAATTAGTAGTGATCTCTATATCTGTTTCCATTAACATAAACCTGTTTGATATTTGCAGAACTCTAGCTGTTGCCGGATCCGCTATGGTTTCTAAGTTTGGAGCCATAGCTTCGCCATTTATAGTACAGTTACATTCTGCATGGGAGCCGCTGTCGCTAATAGTGTTTGGTGTTGTATGCTTGATAGCCTCAGGACTTTCGTTTCTTTTACCGGAAACATCTGGCAGACCATTGTTACAGACGATCGGTGAAATGGCAACAACGAATAAAAAGAGAGTAGGTTCTCAGAGAGATTATTACGTCTAGTTCATTTGTACTGCTTTCACAATTAGATTAAAATCATGCTTAAATGCGGTTAATTAGCCGTATCTCAATTTTCGAGTATAACCGATAGAGATGAATATGAAACTTGAGCGTCATTAACAGTATTAAAATAGAAAAAAGGTGTACGAAATGCAAGTAGAGACAAAAGAATGGAACAGAAGGAATGGCAAAAGAGAGGGGAAAATGAAGAAAATGTGGACCAGGGAAAAAGCAGAGATGTATTACTGAAGTAAAACACTTCTCTGTCTTGCGTATCAAATAGGGTTTAATCCTGATAACGGAAATTTTTCGGTTCTCGTTTTTGAAAGTCAGTCAAGATTTCAGGAATTTTCCGGTTCTCTTTTCTGAATATCAGTCCCCATACCCGAGCAATTCATTGGGCAGAGATCGATCGGGAATCAAAGGTTGCGTTTCGCAACCTTTGATTCCCGATTCTGGTCTATGAATTTTCCGGGTATTAGAACTGAATTTCAGAACCGGTAACAGGGAAATTCCCGTTTGCGAGATTAAACGACAGCTCCGATGGCGATGGTCCTGTAACATGTTGATATTCACCATAATCTCACGAACTACAGTACGCAATCATTGATACTACGATAGATACTTGATAGAAAAGAGTTCTCGGGACAACAGACGGCAACTGGAAATTTTTTATCCGATATCTCACGTCTGTGTGCGCAGACAGAATAGCCAGAGAGCCTGCAGGTTTATATTCTGAAGATAGGCATATAATCGAAAATTCAAATAATTTCAGACTGTTGAGGGCTCATTTGTATATTTCCAGTGTTCACGTTGGCCAGAATCTATCAAGTGCAATTTTAGCCGCTATGGATATTTTAGTGCCTATCAAAGTGTTTTTGTGTCAAACGCTAATGGAAGGGTATGTTTTTTCGCTGTCTGGTTGATCGAGTTTTGAAAAAAATGAACTGGCAAACACTTCCAGAGTGAACGTGCAATTAGTCACGGAAAACACCCGACAGAACACGAAAGTTCCGACAGAGTCCCGGTAGACGAAAGTTGATGTCAGCTGGGTTTTATCTATGCCACCGATTCCACCCCATGGTCAGGATGAACGATGTCGGTACGTTTCCACCTGTTGCTGCATGACAGATTAATCGACTAATTACCGTTAATACACTGGACTTGGTGGGTCGCAAGTCTTTACAAAAGGCAGCATTTGATCAGATACATACTTCATGACGTCGCGAGTGAGTTATAACTTATTTATCCAATTAAATGATACCTTTTGTAAAGTTGATAACCTACAATGCTTTATTGAAGGAACATCAATGCCTAATTACCAACCACTGACAATTAACGTTCAAAATGTATCCAAACACTATTTCTAACACCTTATTCGCGTTTTGATCATCTTATTGACAATTCACTGGGTATGAGTGTGTATCGTGAAAATCGGTTATTATCTCCGCCTGTATTGCCAGCTGACGATTGTTTTTTTGCACTGGAAGTAATAAAATATTTTATTTGTTTCTTTCGTCATCGATCGCACTCATCACTGCTGCAGTGGCTTTCCTACACAAGTGAAAGGAACTTTTTGGTGCCAACATTTTAGCCAACGAAGGTTTTTTGGGGCCAAATCAAAATTGTTAGTGCAGTCTGCTACATTGGTACCCTGGCGCGTGAACACAGCGTATTTTCCAGATGTGTAATTTAATTATCCGCTATGGTATGGCCTGAATGGACAGGCCTCACCTTACACACTTTATTTTACCAATATTTGTCTTATACGACATCATAGTACATGTGGTGAAGAAATTAAGAATTGTGTCGCAACCTCCAGTCTAAGCATTTCAGTGCTCCCAATAAACAGCGCTCCGATCGCACTCCAGCCGTTCAGACATTAACAAAAATTAGAAGTAATATATAAATCAAGCATGACCATAAGTAATTAGATAATTGATACGAATAAAAAGAAAGACTGCATTATGTGTGATGGATGGGTTGAGCTGTTTCGATATGCAATCTAAGTTTGGGATAGATTTGTTTCGACTTAATAAAGGTATTCATAATGAAGATCTGTTCGCTTCGCCCTTTCATGGATACCCAATCAGTCAAGAGAGGGATACGGTCTCTCATTTCCATGAAACAGCCCACAGATGGCATATGTAAGCCTCGTCGAAATTGGCTACCCAAATTAGGGGAGCAAATTATTCATGTACTTGATAACCCTGTGTGTATTGCTCTATAGTTTCAGAAATAACCTCTGTTATTGAATTTATTGAATATGTTCTGACTGGTGAAGGATACTCTTAGAGTCAGTGGGTCATGATCTGATTTGTATCTGAAAAACATATCTGTTTTGTGTAAAACCTTTGTAACTCGGAGAACATTAAGAGATGACACCAGGAATGCCGTTTTTCAGGCGTGTATATATCATGGGAAGGCAAACTTTAGTTTTCTTCAAAAATGGGGGTTTATTTAGCAAAAGCCTGACGTCAGCGAATGTGTGCGTTTCTACTTATTTATAATGGCAGAAAAGCGAAAGAATATATGGGACCCTTTACACAAGGCATTGTGCGGTGTGGACAATCCTATCACTCATTTCATGTACATAGACGTCATTGTTTAAGACAATTTTAGACCGGGTTGGACAGTTCAGTCAACATCTTGGTGAAAACGTTTTGTCATCAAGTCCACACTGAGAATAATAACAGAACACCAACAAAAGGCATGTTTTTAAATGGCATTGCTTTTCAATACAAAATATATTTGCTAAAAAGTCTTTTCTAGCCACGCGTGTTTATGAGCGAGTTGATATTGAGGAGCCAGTCGCAGGGTTGGGGCGAATACATTGTAAATGTATTGAATATGAATACGAATACTTTGAAATTTAATGAATATGAATACGAATACGAATACACAAATTTCAAATGTATTGAATACGAATACGAATACTTTACAATGTATTCATGAATACAAATATGAATACTAATCAAAATTATTTCTTGTAAATGGATGATAATTTGATCATTCTTATTGGGATTAAGGGTATAAGGGATTATAGGTGAAGAATTAGTTTTTCAGAGGGTGGATCTCTTAATCCTTTAGAATCCAATCAACAGACATAAGTTGGAATTAATGACAAAAAAAAAGAAATAAAAAAAAAATTCAAATATCAATTTATTTAGACAACAATTAGTAAAATGTGCACAGTACTAATCCAATGTTTTGTTGTTTAGTGCATACACAGTAATCATTAAATAGAGAACTGCGAGAAATTTACACAATTTTGGGGGTATTTCTAAAGTTTTTTTCTTCTAAACTGCATTTTATGACCCCCAATAATGTCTATTGATTGTGGCTAATTGTGGCTTCTTTGCTTCATGTCTTTCATTAATATTTAAACATACATTGCTGGTTAGAATAAAAAAAAACTGGCCAGTGCTATTCACAAAAATCAATTAAGCAATTACTGCACTGTTGGAAAAAAAGTTACACAATAATTTTACAAATCTATCAGTCTACACCTTATTTCTACTATTACTGTAGAAAAATATTAAATTAGTATTAATTGGATAATGGAGTTGTTTAGGGATTAAAAATCAATACTTTGGCCAGACTGATACCTTTGTCCAAAAAATAATCTGTACAATTACAATGTTCAGTTTACAATGAAACAAATTTTGAACAATGAAGAGTTTGCTATCAAAAGGCAGATAAATAATTGAACTTACCTTCATGTGTAGTATGAAGTTTGATGTACTATTTGATGGACCTGATATATGCACTTCAGAAGTATTAGTTTAATTCTTTACTACATTCTAATAGAGATAATCACAATATTTTTTTCACAAATACTGTATACATGTGTACTAAAAACAAGAAATGTATTCAAAAAGTATTCATGAATACACCTCAAATTTGACTGTATTCGAATACGAATACGAATACGAATACTTTAAAATTGCATGAATACTGAATACATTTGAATACTTGAAAAAATGTATTGAATACGACTGAATACCGAATACGAATACGAATACCCCAACCCTGGCCAGTCGAACTGGGCTGGGGTGTTTTTGAGAATATTTCAGTTCCTGGATTGAGGCCACATGACGTTCCATCCACTCATCCAATAGAAAAACACTGACCACTAATAATAGTACCAGCGATCAAAGAGTTCCAGGAAAACTAGCACGAAGCAGTATGAAACGGCTAAAACCAAACAAATAGTATTTGAAAGTACAGACAGGTACAAATTAGAGACTGAAGCATAATTACAGAGTGAGATGTTTCGAGTAATACGTGAAATATTTAATATAGTTCATGTGCGACGAAGTGTTTGATATAGCTTATATCGGCAGATTTGGTACAAGAAACAAGTGATTCTGAGATTCATAAACAGTTCGCTGCCAGGCATTTATTATGCCAAAATAATACGTGTAATGTGATATAATAAGCTTTTGATCTATTAATGGACACTAAAGGCCAGTTATCCGATAGGCTCAAATGAGCATAAAATAATTTCACCAAACAATGTGAAACATCAAAACTGGAACTGCCACCAAATAAATTAATGTGAGCCAAAATAATTTTGAGAGTAGTTTGTATCTTCAATATTTAAGATAAATCCGTAACCCTTTGAACCCTGGTGAAATCTTCCATATCAGTTCAATGTAAGCATTTGGAAGAGTCCATTTTTATGATGAGAGGTAGACGAATTAATATTTCCAACGTTAGGCCTCGAGGCTGCAAGTTGAAAATATTGATTGGTCTACTCCGCACTTTAACCTTAGTAGCCATCCTACTTAATGAAAGTATGACGTATCATGTTCCTGGACCGGAAAAACGGCCTCTCGGGTTCAAAGGGTTAAATCTGTTCTTAACGACGATACGATTTTTCTATCACTGATAAGAAGCCAAACATTATGTGATGGAGAAGGTCGTAATACGACACATAGCGCATTAGCAAGTCAAAGATAAGTATTAAATGGTGTCTGAAATTAGCAAAGGTTTGCTATTCAGTTCTGACATTTGTGTTTCAGGGAATCTGCAATCGAAGAGAACGTATCCAATGCAGATTGCTAGCTCGTAAATATTAGACATTACTTCGATACATGCATAATATTAGACATTACTTCTATACATGCATATATATTCCTACGTATTCCGACTGTACTCCTGTATTAAATAACCACACACTTTGACCGCAAACCGTGTTCAGTTCTGTATATTTGTAACTATTACAACAAAGCCGCTTCGTTTTCATTTTCAGAGACATTTTCACAAACACAAACGGCTGTTATTTGCAATATCTTTCACTGCTAAAACTACGTTTTACATGAGCTTTACTTTGCAATGTATACATTTTACATGAGCTTTACTTTGCAATGTATGCACCTGGAATTTAATTAAACACCCCCTATTTTTTCGCAGTGGTGTTAATAGGAATAGTAGGTCTGATGTTCCTGACCACATAAGCAGTATTTCTATGCCTCTACACCCTCATGCGACCATCTGTGACATGAAGCAGGAACCTACTCTCGTCTGACCAACAGACTCTCCCCCCTGTCCTGAGATTCCAATGTTGTCGTGCCATACACCACTCCAAAAGTCACTTTGATACTGGTAGGACAGAGCTGGACGTTTCATGACCTTCCAGGATCTCATACCCAAAGCTTTGAGACGATTTCGGACAGTTCTGTTCCACAAACGCTTATTGGGGAGTAAAAGGTGTTTCAAAAACCCACTTGAAGCAATGAGTTCGCGCCTAACGAGGCGTGCCAGACTCCGATCTTCCCGAGGAAAAATCTTTCGGGGTTGTCCAGGCCTTGGTCGGTCCTTAACATGGTTGGTTTGTTGATTTTTTCGGACAAGTCTGCTGATGACAGAATGACTATAGCCAAGTTGCCTTCCAACAGCCTTGAATGACATGACATGCCTGTTGCGTGCATGCCAACCATTAGCCACCTTAGTGTCTCTGGCAGTCTACTCCTTGCCACGTCAAAATTTATTGATAAAAGAAGTGACAAATTATCTTGTTTTACACCCAGATATTGCATGTGGATGATAGCGTGTTTTGGGGACATTCGTGGGTCTCGCGCTAAGAGAAATTATGAGGGGAAGATGGGAACTCCTGTGAATTTCGAAGGCTGTTTCAATATTTGTATCTATTGCTTTGGTGCTTTGATGCTCGAAATATCAATGTGCATTCGAGTTATAACTTTCTGAAACCTTTGGATGCTTCAAATTCTGATCGCAATCACCAAAGCTCATAGAGTTCAAATTACAACATTTTATAAGCGGCAGCAAATATTATATCACTGACAGACCGACAAGTGACATAGACTGTGTGTAGTAAGGGATGTACTGGGGGTCGTGGAATGTCAGGACTCGTAAGTGATTACACATGTGGAATGTCTATGATATCAATGAAGTCTAAAGCCTCCTGGTTTCAATACGATAAAACATTTACAATTGTATTTTCCAGAATTGCATTTTTGCAATAAATGATTGAACTGATTTATTAGTGCTTTGAAAGGCAATAATAATTCATTTCTGCCATTTGTAGTCAGAGAAAGAAAAATACAATTCTATAAAATACAATTGAAAATGTTTTATAGTAATGGGCCCAGGGTCCATAAGGATGCTTGCATAAAGCAATAGAGGATAGTATCACACAGTTTGACTTAAATATACCGGGTCATTTAAGTGGTGTGTATCATAGGTTTCCCACGCTGTCGTGTAGGTCCTTCAGTGATGTCTATATAAGGCGACAGGGATCGTACTATATAGCCTTTCCTAGATATGCCTGTTTTTTCAGGGATCGTACTATATAGCCTTGCAAACTTGCAAAATGAATGCATAGGCATACGGTATTTGGTAAAGCCTCAATGCTGGATCTAATAAGAGGCTCGTCACCAATTTATTAATTAGATTAACGTCTTTTTTGTGAAATAATTGGGATGTGTCAATAACAAATGAAATGACTGCACCTTAATATTGGAAATGGAAACTCCATGGCTGAACTTTTAACTTTCCGTTCATTCATGAAAGTCACACAACGTCATTGTATAGCCCGGTATCAGGGGTTAGGCGGCCTGTTGAGGATGAATGACTTATGCGTTCTATATTCAAACTCCAAATAAACCCCAACACGTTCCACGGTAGTCTAAACAACATCGACACCTCAGTCTTGTCACGCGAAAAGTTCCATTACCGATAATCGTCAGACCACACCAACCGTTCGAGGTTCGTTCGATTCGATTTAAAGCAGCGGTACCTAAACCTTACACCAGCATTCGGTCTATCGAATCGAGGAAGTGGGTTGAGGGAAAACAGCTGAATGTGTCATTGATACAGCCATATATGAGACGATTGCATGCATCAATCAAACATGCGTCCTTCTGTAATTCTATAATCGGCGTTAAAGCATAGCTTTGCATGTTTCCTCAAATGTGGCGCACGTGATGTGTAATAGTAGAGTGATTAAATGTTATAACCACAAGTGAGACAAACATGCATACATAACTGGTATCGGTACTTCTATAATCGACGTTGCTCTTGCATGTTTCCATAAATTTCACGGCTTGCTCTGTGTGAGGCTTTATGTACATGATGTCATCGGTGAACAAACAAAAGTCAGAATGGCTGAAATAATACAACCAAGTTTGCCGTTGTCAAACTCTTCGTGTTCGCAATCCTCTTCAAAGAATTACTATGCTTAGATAAAGTTATCTTCGTGATCGCACGGTCTTTTGTTTAGCGTGATCACTATTTGATCGGTATGACTCACTAAAAGTCTGATCGTAGGAATTTATCCTCGCAACGATGTGTTGCACTCAGATCTCCTTCTGCAGCGGGCCAAATGTTCTTAAATCATCAATCATTTGAAACATACACCCACAGTAAGTGTTAGGGTCATACTGAGTCAATAGTGTCTGCCGTTTGTCGTTATCACTTCTCTAGTGATGAAGCGTTGAGAAGGCTTAGAACAGAACACTGGAGCAGTCAACCCTATTCACTTGGCAGTGTCATATACTCCTAAACGTTATCACACCCAACAATACCACTCCCAGCACCGACACTACATCATCGGCAAGAACTTTGTTTACACGAACCAGCACAACTGGAAGCAAATTTCCTCTTTGAACATCTGGTAGCCTTTACACAAACGACCAAAGACAATGTGAGTCAAACAACCTCGCACAAACTGAAAATGTAATCGTCCTCCACCAACCAGAATAATATGGATATACAAAATATGGAAGATGACACGCAATGAATAGAGGCTCGTCAACTGGTACCCAGTATATATCGACATTTACAAAGCGCGTACAGTAAATTAGGCCTTGGCTTAGTTTTAGCGAAGTCCAGACCCTATTTATTGGAAGAGTTTTGTAAATTTCGTTTTATACTAGGGAGAAGCTGAAGATTCTTCTCGACAAACACAAAATAAATCCGAGACCCCCCCCCCCCCCCCAAAAAAAAAAAAAAACAAAAAAAACAACAAAAAACGGAGCATGAACAGAGA
The DNA here is from genome assembly GCA_031216915.1 of Pictodentalium vernedei. Taxonomy (NCBI): domain Eukaryota; kingdom Metazoa; phylum Mollusca; class Scaphopoda; order Dentaliida; family Dentaliidae; genus Pictodentalium; species Pictodentalium vernedei. The sequence goes on from CM062296.1 coordinate 337,155,374, forward strand.
GAAACAGTTCCAATCCCGCGCATGGACAAACACCTGGTTAATGTATCCGCTTAAAACAAAAGAAGAAAGCACTAAATCCACCATCGCAAACAAATGAACCCATTCATCGATCGTCATTCATCAATTACTCAGAGAGCGAGAAAAGAGAACCATATTACGCCTTGCAGAATTTTTTTTTTTTTCTTTTTTAAGAAACAAATTGTCTTTCAATGGTTGCATTTCGATAAACATGTCGATAAACACTTCGATAAAAAAAATCTCACAAACACAGACCCGAGCAGCGGAGGAAAATAAAACATTCGAAAGAGCAGAAGAAGAACAATAACAGCTCCTCCCTCTTTTTCTGGACTTTACAGACCAAGTGTACATGTTTTGCTTCCTTCGTGCACCGCCACATCAGTTATGAGAAAGCAAGCACACATTTCAAAAACCCGTGTGTCAAAATCTTGTAAGCCACAGCAAGTTTTTATCGAACATATGCTTGAGTACACCACGTTTGAGTACGCGATATTTTTCATTTAACACTGAAATCTCATTGGAATTTCTAGGCCAAAACGTTTCAGTTGTAATATACTATTCAAAAAAAGTAGGGGTTGCTTGATAAAAGTGAGATATATGAAGAAATATATGTATATTTTCATCAAAAAGACGTGGGTGTCTGACGAGCAAACATTCCACGCACTGAGCTGTAGAAGACATGGACGGTCAATCAGAGAATTTACCACATTCAGTCCAAGACCTCAATACCTTGTAAATCCTCCTCAGTTCGCGAGACAAGCGCGGATCCGACGTGGCATATTCATCACCAAACGTCCAATATCAGCTCGACTGATGTTATTCCACATTCTTCCTGCAGTTCAGCGGCGAGTTCCTGGACATTGGTAGGGGGCTGTTGGCGTTGTCGTAGGCGCCTGCCAAGCATATCCAGACGTGCTCGATTGGCGAAAGGTCTGGACTTAGTGCTGGCCAAGGCAGTGTAGTGGTGTTCTGCTGCTGGAGGAACTCTGTAGCGACACTGGCCCTGTGTGATCTTGCATTGTCATTTTGGAAAATGAATGTGGTTCGGATGAAACGATCCTGGTTAGCAGTTGTCGCTCTTGGACGACGTGATCGATGTCTGTCGTCAACGTTGCCTGTCTGACGGTAGCGCGACCACAACCTGCTAATTACCGATTGAGTAACGTTGAGAATTTGAGCCACTGCAGTCTGCCTGTTGGCAGGTTCCAACATGCCAACGGCTCGTAAACGCTCGTCGCGTGTCAGTCTTCGCATGCCTCAAAAGTTACGTTTCGACCAAAAACTATTGATGAACGAGTTTATACCAAGAAAAGAACGATGAGAGCTACAAAAAAGCCCGCCCTGTACAAATGAAAATTTTAAAACGTACCCCACAAAATCTGCACGAAGTTTTCGTGGGTCGTTGACATTCATGGTCCACACTAAACTTTGTATCATATTGATGATTCCAATCACGCATATTCAATTACCAGTTTCCGAAAAACATCACAATCAGTTTGAAGATTCCCTACTTTTTTTAATAGCATACAACAGGGACACCGTGCTCCAAAGTTTTTTCTCTTAACACTGAAATCACCGTGTGTACATACTTGTACACTAAAAACGTCGATTTTACGACGATTTCAAAACAGCGAGTGACAGTCGACTATCTTGTAGAAATCATGTCCTGGACAATGGCCTGGACTAACACTCTAAAAACTGTGTTCAATTATGCAGTGACTTCCTGGCTGAAATACGTGTTGAATTACACACAGACAGAAAATTACCATGTCAATCTGGGCCAATAATAGCAAGATACCGAGACAACATATTTTCACTGGCCAAGAATACCCAATCCCCTTCTATTGACGGGACACAAGGCACCCATTCAAGATATTTTCTGGAATTCTGTTCATTATATCTAAGTTCAAGAATGACAATTCTTACCTTGGGCAAGGTCTTTGACAGTTGGAAGCGTACTTGGGATCGAAGCGATGATAGACAGCAAGGTTCCATCCAGGTTTGTTCAATATTATAGAATACTTAATACACAGCATGTCGTTACCTATGCCGAAATGGTGATCCTCCGGTGTAATCAACTCCAAGCCGTGGGCTCCTATCGATGAATCATGGTTATTTCTTAGTCTTCTGAGTATTATCAAGACTCTGACAGTATTGTCTATAAACGACACCTAGAGTGGCAGTGCGTGTGGATGTTTTATTACCCCCCCCCCCCCCCCCAGCGAAGATAATCACGCTCAACCGTCTCGAATCTTTATCTTGCATTGTGGTTGGTGACATCATCCAGGAAGTACTCTTATTACACTAATCATCAAGTATTTTACTTCATATGCGAGAGAGAGAGAGAGAGAGAGAGAGAGAGAGAGAGAGAGAGAGAGAGAGACTCACATGAATGCATTACAGTTATACGATAGGGTGAATGGTCTTGTTTGGTGAGCCATTTTCCAGAAAATTTAGTGAGGCATTCCTTTTGCACTTAACATAGACACCTGTGGCGTAGGATGCACGATGGATCATTAGATAGCGTATCCTGACCCCTTTGGGCAAAACTTTTACTGCAGAGTACTCACATGGGATAATTTCCGTGCGGTGTTCTAAGGCGTACAGCATGTTGATTGTACAAAGGAGTTCAATCAATTCCAATTTGGTTAATAAGTTTAATAGTCCCCTGGTATTCCGTTTTTTTCTTTTCTTCTGGTGGTCTCAGTCTTCTTCTCCCCCAAACAGTGATGGTAAATGCCGTGCTCAAATAATGCAATTGTGCCCAAATTAAGCGGTATTTAAAAGTTTTACATTCTTTCGGCTATAGATAGTTTGGCCATGTTTCCCTGATCCACACAACATAGTTTATGACCAACCTGTCGACTCAAACAATGCAACAGATAAATCAGTTCAAGACAGCACAGAGTTAGTCACCGTGAACAAAAATCTGTGATGACAGTGTCGTATATTAGTTTTTATTATGTCTCAAAGTTAGTTTGTCCAATCAAAATACTGGAATACCTTCTAAAGATTCCACCGTATCGGGTTACTCACCTGATATTAATTAATATCAGGTGAGTAGCCGCCATTACTATTTTGATGCAATTCCCCTCACTTCGAATTTTCAAAATCTGAATTAAAACAAAATAAGAGAATTTAGGTTCCGAAAATATTTTCAAGATACCGTATTTTGTGATTTAAAACATTAAATATGTAAAAAGATGGGCAGAAGATAATATTTGTAGTCTGAAAAGTTCAAGTTGCGTTATTGTTATTGTTTGCTCTACAGTAAAAAAGTGATTTTTAATGTTCAAAACTGCTTTATTAGTCCTTTTTAGGTAGTAACAACAGTAAATGTATGCAAGGGGCCTCCAGATTATGCCGAGTTGGCAAGCAGCACTGATCTCAGTGGCAAGCAGCGATTCGTTTCATTTGTAAACAAGTACGGCAATCGCCCTTCGCAAACTGATGATTTGTTTACAATTACCATGGTTACACGTACCGGTGCCTGTTACTGTTCATGATTCTGCGCGGTGCTATCAATAGTGGTTCCTGAAAAATAAATTCCGGGCCGTTGTTCGTTTATGGAGAAAATTATTAATCGCTTGATTTACATGGACTTTCGACATAATAAATATGTTACATGGCGTGTAGCTGGCTGATACATTTCCATACAAGGCTCCGAGTGTTCATATCAGGTTCGGCTTCGCCTCACCTGATATGAACACTCATCGCCTTGTATGGAAATGTATCAGCCAGCTACACGCCATGTAACTTATAATATTTGTGGCGATTCGTATTAAACGTCTTCCTTAATTTGCACAGTAACGTCTGAATAGGATTTTGGCTTAACACCAAAAAACTATGAACCCTTCTCGAGTAAACTTTTGCGCAAGCGGGAGAACAAATTATACCAGTGAAGACCTGTAACAACAGGCTGTAAACTGTGATTTTGGGGGAAAAAAACTGAAGAGTTTATGAGACAGACACCAAGAAGGCGTGAATATCGGCGCTTTTCTCTCCCACCCTGCCAGAATTCAGTGGATCCGTATTTGCTGTTGTGCCCAAATTTGACTAATCTAAAAGTCCGCTCTCACGACATCTGCGACACTGCGATATATTTTCCTTCATCGGTTGTTTTCACTCGAACCTCAGTCGTATCATATGGTAGTATTCCTCTTCCAGTATCTGCCCCGAAAACAATTGTCAATGTGCAAACCTAAAATGTCTCTAATTTTGTAATTAGGTGATACTGTTGGCAATGTTTTAAAATTGATTCGATTTTCGATTCATAAGAAATTTCCTTATGAGAATCTCAGTGTGATCATTTACACAGAAATATATGCACAGAAAACATTAGAGTGAATATTGGAATATCTAGTTGGACCAGTCCACTGTCACATTTCAGCACAACCTACCCCAGATGGGCGATATTGTAGATTGGGCTACGATTGGCACATTATTTAGTTCGTCATTATTTATACATATTCAAAGCGTTGAAAAAAAAACTGTATTTTGCAAAAGGAATTCTAAAAGACATTTTGGTGAGAATGCAGTCCAATTCTGCGGACAAATGCGAAGCTGTTATGACATAGAACCTGTATAAATTTCAAATAGGCCATGACCTATCCTTAGATTCACTCTTCTGAAATATTGGAGTTGGCTGAAAAGCGAACCTAAGGTACAGTCCCGATGACTGAATTTGGAAAAATTCATAAAGATTAACTTTTCGCGAATCAAAGCTAAAAATCTTGCTCTGTCGAGACTTGATTTGATCGACATTTTGATGGAATTACCATCGGCAGAACTGAAGAATCACCCCAGCCGCATGGTTGTGGTAAAGGTTTTCGGGTTTCGGGACCACTCAGCCGTCATGGTCGACCGGACACGACCAAAAGGGGACGTTCTCATCTAGACATTATACGGTATTTATTTATTTATTTATTTATTTATTTATTGGGGTTAAGGTCACATACTTATGCACAATGGCTAATCGAGACCGTGACAGTTATACAGGTGGAGGAAGCCGGAGTACCCGGAGAGAACCACCGAGCAACGACGAGCAACTGTCAGCTCCTCAACATTCTAACTCTGTTCAAGCTCCGCTCAATCAGGGTTACAGAGGTTGAAGACATGTGCACCATCGACGTGCAGTACGCCTTAGTACACGGCGCCATCGTGCCCCCATGTAGGCAACCGGGATAAAGTGCCTTGCCCAAGGACACAACGCGGGGCGTCCCGGACGGGGATCGAACTCGGTACCTCTAGCATAGAAGTCCAACACTCTACCACTGAGCCACCGCGCTCCCAGACATTATACGGAATCATCTTACAATGAAATCCCTTCATAAATACGACCTTTAGACCGTGTTGAATGTTTTGGGGTTTCGGGCTCGCGCAACCGTCACGGTTGACTAATCGCGACCAAAAGGGAACGTTGTTATCTGGACATGACCTCGAACCAGCATATGAAATTTTGTGATGATAGGACAAGATCTGAAATTTAAAGATCTCTACAGCCTTCACGTCTCCCTCTTTATGCATGACTGGATGAACAAAAAACTTCCTACGTCATTCGACAACACCTTTCAGATCTACAGAAACCCTTCGGGGATGAATACAAGGCAGACTGGTAAAATAGAAACACACAAACCAAGAACTCAATTTTCTGCAGAATTGCCGTTCCACTCCTTCCCAAGAATTTGGAATAGTATAGACCCTCTAACTCAGCAATATAGTAGACCCAAGTTCAAAAAATCATTAACGCATAAAATTTTAAGTACTTATTCCAGCCCAAACTTCAAGTGCGACAACCCAGCCTGTCCCGATTGGATCAGCCATCAAAACTCTCTGGTATCTCATCCTCCTCCCAGCACATGACCTATTGATCCCATCTAGCCGCATGATTCATAAACAAACTATTAAATATTCCTGTCTTTGAAAAGAACGTTTGTTACACTGATGCCAAACCGTGTTGATATATATATATATATATATATATATATATATATATATATATATATATATATATTGTGGGAATGGCAGGAAGACAGCCTTTTAGGCTATGCTATTTCCATGCTGTGTACTAGGTTATGTTCTTATAGATTGTAATGTTATGTTGTTAATGTACTAGTATACTGCAGAATAAAGATATATTATTATTCTAACTCTGTTCAAGCTCCGCTCAATCAGGGTTACAGAGGTTGAAGACATGTGCACCATCGACGTGCAGTACGCCTTAGTACACGGCGTCATCGTGCCCCCATGTAGGCAACCGGGATAAAGTGCCTTGCCCAAGGACACAACGCGGGGCGTCCCGGACGGGGATCGAACTCGGTACCTCTAGCATAGAAGTCCAACACTCTACCACTGAGCCACCGCGCTCCCAGACATTATACGGAATCATCTTACAATGAAATCCCTTCATGAATACGACCTTTAGACCGTGTTGAATGTTTTGGGGTTTCGGGCTCGCGCAACCGTCACGGTTGACTAATCGCGACCAAAAGGGAACGTTGTTATCTGGACATGACCTCGAACCAGCATATGAAATTTTGTGATGATAGGACAAGATCTACGTGTAGCCTGCACTAAAGAAAATATGAACAGACTCACAGACTTCCGCACGCGTGATGGCAATCGCTTATCTTGACTTTTATAGGGTTAAGCTAATGAGAATATCAACTAATTAGGCCCCAGAAAGCAGATCTGTTTTTCGGGCCATTTTCTTGTAAAATTGCGCCCAGGCGAGCGGGTTTTTATTTTATTTTTTATTTTTGTAATTATTTCTTTGCCACGAAAGTTCATGTTCTAGGTTTGTTTTACGTTTTAAGCCTCTTGATCTACAGAATAGCATGGTTGGTGGTGTATTTCGTCCCTTGAGTAAGTACAAGAAGGCTTTGCAATGCTAAAACATTGCACAGCCTTGTTGCACTCAAGGCACAAATTTTACAGTTTTTTTAACTTGGGTAAAATATCAGCCATAAACCATTTAATTTTTATTTTTTTACGTTTGCATTGCTAATAAAAAGGGAGCATCCTGCAGCCAAAAAGACCATGCGCGAGAGCTTGAGAAACAGATTTTTAACTTTTTTTAGGCCTTATCACTGTGGTATGGTAGGGAGGCTACATGTTCGCTTACAGACTCACATCATAATTGTTTTCATGTGTCATGTGTCACTTTTTTCTACGTGCTGCTTTTTGCAAGACCGATTGCTGTAGCCGGGGCAGAAAACTGCTTAATCTCAGTTTTTGCGGGGCAACGTTTTAGTATTTTAGGTATTCAAGAACCACGGAATGAGTGTAAATACAGCCTGTAATAACTCCTGAAGTTCTTTAATTGAAATTGTGTGTACGAATCCAATATATATCGGCACACGGCTTCGACAAATACGCAATTCAACTCGAAAAATCACCGTATTTTGCCTTCATAGTTGGAATAAAAATAGAATATCAACCGAATATCGTAGACGAGCGGACGGAATGGTACACCATCGATTAGAGGGTTATCTCATAGTGATATTAGGGTATGTGTATTTTTCAATCATTTTTCTAGTGTGTGCGTCACATTATTTCGGTATATTGCATACTTTTAAAATCAATTCCGGATTTTTTTTAAAGAAAATCTCGAATATCTCGCAGAGCGCAATAGCAATTTAGCGGAATTTTATTACAAGAGTGAAGTAGATCCCAATATTATAGAGGCTAACAAAGAAATCCTCCAAAGGGTGTTCAGCTTGAACAGATAAGTTGACAGATTGCGGCCTATGAGTCTTTCATTTCGGAACTTCAGCGTCTGGAGTAAGGAGCAATACAGAAGGGAGCAAGCAAACTCCCAATCGTGTTGTCCCTCTACCGCCACTGCGCAAAGCAAAATAAGAAAAGAACAAGGGAAAACACTTGTCCCTCTTCTTTTCCTTCTCCTTATCCTGCCTTCTCTCAGAGTAAGCACCTCAATTTGCAGATATCTCCGGTCCATATTGTGGATGAAGATGCTCGCAAATTGTGTAACGCTGTCTCGCCTCGTCGTGTTCCTCTACCTCCTCCTCCTCCTCCTCCTCCTCCTCCTCCTCCTCAACCTTCTTTGTCCAGCTCTACTAGTGCTCCCACTAGAACTCCTCCTGTTGCTTTCTCATCTTCTCCTTCTGTTTCGTGTCCTGCTTCTGTTTCTACTCCTCCTTCTCCTGCTTCTACTATGGTTCAACCAGGCATATCGTACTCAGAGAAAGTCAAATTACCGAGCCTAAATTCTCCTAGTTTCGGCTTAAGAGTGGAGTTAACTTTGAGAAAAAGAACTGGCGCCTCACCGATGTTTGTAAAAATATCCTTATGATTGGTAGTTCAAATTTAGGACTCATTGATTGAGATCCCCACCAGGACATCAAGGTGGAGTGTTACCCTGGCGTCAAGTTCAATCACTTTCGCTCTATGTTTAAAGGGCACAGGGGCCTGTCCAGTCACCCAAAAATACTATTAAATATTGGCGTGAATTCTCGATGTGATAATATTGATCTCGTAGTTAAGCAGTTGCGGAATATGCTTAGCGATATCATCAGGGTCAAGTTTAGATGAGCAAAAATTTATTACGCTGAACTAAACTTTTCGCAAAAACTCGGAAAGTGAAGGACGTTAACGTGATACCAAAAAATGATGGCGCGAAGTTTGATGTTGCTCAGGATTTAATACACTGGACCACGAGAACCGCCAATATTATGTACGATCACTGGATAAACCATCTAGGTTAAAACTAAGTAAAGGCAAAGGTAACAACCGCCTAACAGATGTGTGATTAGGAACTAATGTGGTTAACTTGTCTGGCACCAATGACAAAACAACATCTGGTTGGTCACCTCCCAATAGTGAAGTAGATCCCGAAACTACTGAGGCCCGAAACTATTGAGGCTAACAAACGAATCCTCCAAAAGGTGTTCAGCGTGAACTTGCTCTCCGATAAAGACAATTTTACAGCTGGTGAACGGAGTGCCTTAACGAAACTCCGAAAAAATAAGAAATTAGTAATTAAACCAGGCGACAAAGATAGGTCGGTGGTCGTTCTATCTCGGGATAATTATATAAAGGAAGCCATGAGACAACTTAGCAGTTCTGAACATTATAAGAAAACAGATTCACTTATTTGGCCGGGTAATATCGAAACGTTCAATACGATCTTCACATTTCTCCTCGACGGAGGTCACATTCCCAAAAAAACAACCGAAATATTCAACAGTTAAGCTCAGTGCTAAAACAAGACAATTTTACATACAACCAAAGATCCACAGGGACCGTTCTTCAGGGGCGGGTGATTTAACTCCATCCAGGAGGCCAATTGTCTCAGATTGTAATTCGGAGACGTATGCGATCTCGGAACTAATTGATTATCACCTGGAACCTATAGCAAATAGACATCCGAGCTATCTAAAAAAATAGACAGGATTTCGCGTCCAAAATGTCTAAATTGAAAATATCGTAAAATGCAGTCCTGGCTATTTTGGATATCGACACTATGTATACGAATACTGATATTGATAAAGGTGTTAAATCGGTTAAAGGTGCATTTGAAAAATACCCCGATGCAAAACGCCCGGATGAACAAATTTTGGATCATTTGGAGCCGAGTTTAAAAGGTAATTACTTTCCATTCAATGGAGAATATATTTTACAAATAATGAGTTGCCAAGTGTGCAAAAGATTCAGTCCTAATTTTGCAAGTATTTATGTAGCAGAATGGGAGGAAAATGCCTTAAGCAAATGTGCAAAGCATCTTCTCGTGTATCTCAGATATTTAGATGACATCTTATTTATTTGGAAACATTCAAAGACAGATTTTGATGATTTTTTAGAAATTTTAAACAATCATGATCCAAAAATCAAACTGAAAGCTACTATCAGTGAACATTCTGTTGATTTTTTCGATGTGACCGTGTATAAAGGCAAGCAATACCAGGCACCCGGGCATTTATATTATACAATATATTTTAAACCAACTGATTCACATCAATTGTTGCACATAAAATCAGTTCATCCTCAGCATGCATTTAAATGTACCATCAAATCACAGCTCATTCGTTTCCACCGCAATTCAAGTGATAAGGTAAATTCCAACGAGGCTTGTCCTACTCTATTTGGCGCCCTCAGTTCGATGGTGTATTCACTGCGCTTTTTACGTAGTCTGAAATCTCAAATTCTGAAAACGCTCGAAAGCTCAGTGGACATTAATGATTTCGAACCACTGATTGAACACAACAGACCGTTTCAGAACAGCAGTGGTGTGGAATTGAATTGCATAAATCCTCGTTGTAGATTGCATACTTTTATGCCTGATCAGACAGAAGAATTTTCCTCCGAACAAATGAAAAATCATTATCAGATCCGTAATTCCCTCCATTGTTATTCACCGAATATTATTTACCTTATCACTTGTAAACGCTGTCGAAAGCAGTATGTTGGTCAAAGTCAAAATCCATTCCCAGAACGTGCTACCTGACAGAAACAGGATATAAAACACAATGACGATGCCCCAATAGCACAACATTTTAACGTTCCAGACCATTCTTTGGACGATTTTGAAATCCATCCTATTGAACAACCACCAATTAAAGACACAATAGAAGAAACGGATGAATTTAAAAAAAGAACGTGAAGCTTTTTGGATCAGTACGCTTCAACCCCTCTGGCCATTTGGTATGAACATATCAGAGGGAGAATGCGAAGGAGGTCCATCATTGCTTTCACTTTAACATACAACATATTGAATATCGAAATAGCAAAAATATTAAAAGATGAATTCAATTTGAGCAACTCTAACCCTTTGAAATTGAATTTTAATGAGTTTTAAGCCTTCAACAGCATGTGTATCTCTGTTGATCCGTTCTGGATCATTTGTCCGTGGTATATCAACATGTCCTTTTTCCTTGTCAGTGCTCGGATTGAGCATATTTCCAGAAACATTCATACTTTAGGCGCCGTGCTGATTATGGGCAAAATGCTTTCAAACTAGATTTACTTTCTCTTCTCCACAAACGTCTTCTTTATTTCCATCGACCGGTTTTGTGCTAAAAAGGGAGAACAAATATGTTAAATACAATTTTAAATATGTCAAATAAACTAATAGTAACTCTTCCAACACTGAACTCATGAATTGTATCTCCTAAAGATTATAATTTATTACTTTCCAAAGTGTGATTTACTGGAATTTCCCGGTTTGATTAAAAACGATAACTTAACACGTGAATTATGCAATCAACAATTGGGTCATGTGTCCGTGCGCGCAGACGAAGACGCTTTTCCGTGGGTGTAATTGGGAATTCATTGTTTTGTCTTTTTCAACCCTATACCTAACATAAAAGCAGACGACACTAGCAAAAACAATTCTTGAATAACTAATTGTTTCATTTTTTGTCTAAAAAACATGGACTATGATCCCTCATAGAAACGAGCACGGTGAGCTCGTTCCAATGAGGGGTCATAACCCATGTTTTAGAGACAAAAAAATTGACGATTTTTGAGAATAGCGCTGACCGGTTTTGGCCGTTACGCAAGGTAAAGGGTTAAATAATATAATTATCGTTAATAATGGAAAGTAATAAACAGAGTAATCGCTTGACTGGACTGGTTACGTGAAATAACTCATTCGAGGCGGGGGACTATATTGTAAAGCACTCGTAACCAGTCCAGTCGAGCGATTACTCATTATTTGACAATTTACCTAACGAAAATTACACGAAAAGTAGACGACGCTTGCAAACAAAATTCTTGAATAACTAATTGTTATCATTTTTTGCGTCAAAAACATAGGTTATGACCACTCATTGCAACGAGCTCGTTCCAATGAGGGGTATTAATCTATTTTTTACGCAAAGATGAAGAAAATAATGAAAATTGAATGGCATTTTTTGTGAATAGCTCTGGAAGTTTTTTTCCGTTATGTTGGGTGAAGGGATAATAAGAATTTATTTTGTATTCATTTGGGAATCAACTAATAATTAATCATATAGCCACATAGGGCTGTTGGATTAAATAACTGCTGCTCTTGCTCGGCGATTTGAATGAAACCGAAGTTTTAAAGGGAAATATCACCTTCGACGGTCTGTTTATTTTTGTTTTGTCACACCGTTCTGTTGTGCTGACACATTTCATTGGCCATTGGCGAAAAAAGTATTCCTGGTATCCCCATTAGCCAGGCACCTCAGTTGACAGACATCCTATAATCACAGATTATGGGTGAATGAACAGCTGATCACTTACTTAATACCTTCTGATTTATCATTTTTTTCACTGACGCCATCCATTTTTATTCATTGGTATATAGTTTGACCATCCCATGTTTAATAGTTGGATAGTTGTATATCCAATAGCTAACCACTGATTATTTTACATCTATTGAACTATCCAACAACAAAAAGTTGTTTTTTTTCAAGTACGATAAATAACTCGTTGATGTTGGATAGGCGAGACAAAGCACCCCATCTCGGATCTAACGGCTCTCAACGGGGAGCTTTCTCTCAACTGTGCAACATCAACTCGTTATTTATTCTTTACTTAGAAACTTTTACTGACGTTATCCATTTTTATTCCTTGGTATATATCCCATACTTAATAGCTGGATAGTTGTATATCCAACAGCAAACTGTTGGATATTTTACACCCATTGAGCTATCCAACAACAAGAAGATTTGAAGTACGATAAATAACTCGTTGATGTTGGATGGGTGAAAGAAAGCATCCCGCCCCGGGCCTTACGGCCCTCGACGGGGAGCTTTTTCTCGCCTGTCCAACATTAACTCGTTGTTTATCCTTTGCGATGTGATGCGCCAACGAGATAGACAGAAAAGAAACAACTAACTAACCTTCGTTGGTTTATTTCTTCTCTTGATGTTCATTAATATTAATGAATGAAAATAATGTTTTGTGCAAAAATGAAACAATGATCCTCGCTAATAAATTATCTTTGATGATAAATAAATAAAAAGTAATGTTTGATGAAGAATTAAAAAATATATATTTTTTTATGACAGATAAACCGAAAACCATGTTTCATGAAAAAATAAATAGAGGATATGGAATGAGTGTTTTTTCCACTCGATATTTATGTAAGAATTTTCCGTTTTGCCGAACAGAGGACGAATCAAAACAAAATATTCGTAGACGAGTTTCATAAATATCGAGTGACCAAATCACGAATTTAATATTATGTTTATCATATAACACCATAATTATCAAAAACACATCTCTTAGATAGAAAAGTGTTAACGAATGGAATCTCTTCTTGAACGTCATGTGTCATAAAACCATTTTACACTAGAACAAGAATGTCAAGATCAGTTTTTGAAATAGCATTAATTTAAACAATCAGAAAGCGTTCTTTTTGAAATTTACCAATCAAATCAACTGAAGGTGTCATGAAGCACCAATTAATATTGAAAATATGAAAGGTAATAAGCCGAGGAAAGTGTGAAGTCATATGATAAATAAAATTATGAAATAAAAGAAAATAAACTTAAAAATATGAGGTAAAATAAAGAAAACATTTCTCGACAAATAAGGGATAATACAAAGAAATTATGTTTAACCCTTTACCTAACATGAAAAGCAGACGACACTTGCAAAAAAAATTCTTGAATAACTAATTATTTTCATTTTTTGTCTCAAAAACATAGGTTATGACCCCTCGTTGGAACGAGCTCGACGAGATCGTTCCAACGAGGGGTCATAACCTATGTTTTTGAGACAAAAAATGAAAATATTTTGAAAATTAATATGCGATTTTTGAGAATAGCGCTGGCCGGTTTTGGCCGTTACGTTGGGTAAAGGGTTAATGATAAAAATGTGAAAATCGTGTTTCATGAAGGGTCATACAAATAAAAATAGTCATTAAGCTCTCTGGTTAATTAGATTAGTGTTGTTACTAAACGTACATCTGACTCTTTAATTTTGAATATTTATCAATAAACTGTCAAACACCGTTCGTTTTAAACAACAGCAAACTGTTCAGAAAAAAATAATTTGTTTCTAATTTTACATCAACTGTATCAGTGTTTTTACACAAAATGTGTATGCAATTTTTAAGTTTTGATTTTTTGTCAGAAACTAATTTAGCAGTCTATTTATTACATGTCGCTTTGAAGAAGCCTAAACAGTACCAAGCAATTTTAATTATTTTATTTGTACACATAATTATTCTGTACTTCAAAATGACACAAACATGCATGACCTGTCCTATTTACAACAACAAGTAATCTATGGCGTACGGACAGGTTCGAAAATAATTATTGAGGTACATACTATATTATTTCAGATTCATCCTATATTATTTCAGGTTCATCCTATATTATTTGAGGTTCATCCTATATTATTTCAGGTTCATCCTATATTATTTCAGGTTCATCCTAAAATAATATTTATGACCCTCTCGTTGGCGATCAATAAATTGTCCGACCCTGGATGGACTATAATTATTGTTTCATGTTGAACCAGGTTCGACATAAATATTTCAGGTTCATCCTATATTAATTGAGGATGAACCTAAAATAATTTGTCCGACCCTGGATCGGCCATAATTATTGTTTCATGTTGAACCAGGTTCGACATCAATATTTGAGGTTCATCCTATATTAATTGAGGATGAACCTGAAATAATTTGTCCGATCCTGGATGGACCATAATTATTGTTTCATGTCGAACCAGGTTCGACATAAATATTTCAGGTTCATCCTATATTAATTGAGGATGAACCTGAAATAATTTGTCCGACCCTGGATGGACCATAATTATTGTTTCATGTTGAACCAGCTTCGACATCAATATTTCAGGTTCATCCTATATTAATTGAGGATGAACCTGAAATAATTTGTCCGACCCTGGATGGACCATAATTATTGTTTCATGTTGAACCAGGTTCGACATAAATATTTCAGGTTCATCCTATATTAATTGAGGATGAACCTGAAATAATTTGTCCGACCCTGGATGGACCATAATTATTGTTTCATGTTGAACCAGGTTCGACATCAATATTTGAGGTTCATCCTATATTAATTGAGGATGAACCTGAAATAATTTGTCCGACCCTGGATGGACCATAATTATTGCTTTGTGTTAAACCAGGTTCGACATAAATATTTGAGGTTCATCCTATATTATTTGAGGATGAACGTAAAATAATTTGTCCGACCCTGGATCGACCATAATTATTCAGGATGATGCTAAAATCCCACGATGCAATACGCTCCACGAGCCAATCAGCTGAGTCGTTACAAACGCGAACAATGGGACATAACTGGGGGAAAAAAGCAAGATAAACTTGATACAGCCACACAGCTTCTGACAAAGAATCCCGCTGAGAGATTGTTTTGTATGCGCTTCACACGATTTTGTTCGACCCTTTGTAATCACGCAAAATAAATAAGATTTTTTCCCATGAAAATGTCAAATGGGCAGTTCTGATTGTTTACTGTACAGTTACAAACAAGTTGTGTTTTAATATTGAAATATGACTCGCTAACCAATAGTGTTGCGGAACGGACCGCAAACAAACGGTCCGGTTCCGGTCCAGGCGTGGTCCGCGGTACGGTCCGATGAGGACCGGGCCGCCCCTGCTGTACCAGTACACAGGCACGCTGGACAGGTCCGGGGCGGTCCAAGGGACCGGTCCAGGGAGACACAAAGGGAAGTTTTGCACTCTCCCAATTGATACACAAACTGATAATTTCATCTTGATAGACGGTGAATACATTGAAGTCGAGTAAGTTTGAAGTGACTGTCAACAATATTGAGCCAATCTGTCACCAATCAACTACCTGCATCCTGTGATTCCTGTCACGGGTGTCGGACGAAGGTATCAGCGATGAGCGGTTCTACAAAAAAGTTCCCAAAATAGCGAACGCTCAAATTCGGTGACAAGATGTTGTCATTCAATTCCTTTGTCGGCAAAGAATTTCAATGGGTATTGTGTATCTATTTCTATAAACCCCGATCTGGATTATGTGCACATGGAAACTATTTAGTTGGTAGTAACTTGGTCCCTGTATTTCATCTGGTAGGTTTGGTGTGGTGACCCTATTAAATTGGACCATGGGCGCAGATCATGGGGGGGGAGGGGGGACGAGGGGGCGTGTGCCCCACAAAGTTTTTCGGGGCGGGGGGAGCATTACATGTTATGTCCCCCGCGCTCCTCCCACATATATAGGTTCGATACCAGCTGATATTGTTCGAGCAATGCTGCAATAGGCGAAAATCGCGTATTTTCAGCTTGCTTTTTCAAAATTTCCTCCCGCAGGGCCAAACCATGCTTAGCCCTGCGCGCTGTGTGTCCGAGCAATGCTATAATAGGCGGAAATCGTGTATTTTCAGCTTACATTTTCAAATTTTCCGCCCGCAGGACCAAAACATGGTTGGCCCTGCGCATTGTGTAGCCCCCCCCCCCCCCCCCCCCCCCCCCCCACCCACACACACACACTCTAAAGAGAGAGACCTGTGCCCCTGAATTGGACCGCCTTGGACCGGTCCATCTAAAAAAAATGGACCCACTGCCCGAATATCGGACCGCTATTTCTTGGACCGAACCGGACCGGACCGGAACACCATTGGCGGTCCGGTACGGTCCGCATCACTGCTAACCAACATATCGGGAAACCGTCTCGTGAAGTTTAAAAATTTAATGGAGCAGTTTAAAAAAGTGCCCTCTGTGGGGTAGGGGTGGGCAAGGGCAAAAATGATGGATTTCGTATGTATGTTTGTTTGTCTGTGTGTCTGCTATAGAAATAAATATGGGGCCATCCATAGTGCCCAAAATTGGCCTACTTTATGGCGGAGGTCATTGTCAGGTTTAAAAATTTGCTGGGGTGGGATTGGAGAGGGGCACCAAAAGCTATGGCCAATTTGTTTTTTACTGATATAGGGCCCTCAAAGGTGTCTACTAGTGGTGACTTCTTATCAGGAATCTTAAAGGTTTCAAAAAATTGCCGGGGGTGGTGTTGGGGAGGGGCAAAACTTGTGGATTTTGTGTGTATGTCTGTATGACCACTATAAAAAAGCATACGGAGCCACCCACAGTGCACAAGCTGGTTCTTCTAGGGGTTTTTTCAACACCGGGAGTCATGGATTGAAAAAGTCAGGATTGAAAAAGTGCCGGGGTTGGGAGAGCCACCCAATGTCATGACAATTTTTCTTTTCATCTCTATAGATCTTCAAAGGGGTCTACCTCAGGTAACTTTTTACAGGGAATATTATGGTGCGGTTAAGGCCGCAGGCCTGCCCAAGTTACACTTTTGACGTCAGGGCTGTGGTTTTATGAACTGTTTTTTCTTAGAAATTTACCGTACAGCATCGGGTAACCCTGCTAGTATTTGTTAAAACCTGTTTTGACTCATCATTTTCACACAGGTAACAATGTTGGGAAGCAGTTTAGTATGCCAGAATGCTCGAAATGCATCCCCACCCGCTCTTCCCCCCACAGAATTTCAAATTGCTCTGCGGCTTCTGGGTCAGCATGTTTTCGGTGTCATTGTGGTCAATTTGTGGAGCATGTCACGGTGTTATGTTCATGAAAGCAGGTGACTGTTTTGAACAAATCACGCGATAATGCCTCAGATGTAGGGCCGTCGCTAGAGCCTTTTAATGGGGGTGGGGGTGGGGTGAGAGCCCTCGATATTCGAAATGGGTAGTGGGCGCGTTCTTGACAAACTATTAGAACTGTAGATCTTCCTAATTCGGCGAGCACGGTCGCGCCGGGCCGACCATGGTTCGACCCGATGTGAGAAAATTGTTAAATCTGGCATTAAAAGGAGCAATTTCCTGGCTTCTGAAGTGTCAATCCCCACTTCAGAATACCTCAAAAAGTTTCATTTGGGCCGATTTAGGGTGGGAAAATGTCGACATTTTCGACTATTATCCCGACAGTTTCGTAGGCTAGCGAATATTTTTCGTCTTTTATTTTTGTAACTTGGGCGAACCCGTTTATCGGCTTGAATTTGGTTTAATTTAAAGGCTTGGAAAATCGTTTTTAGGAAAAGTTTTTTTTAGCATTTCACAGGCACAAATTATCTCCCCTAGACTCTCAGCGGCTGTTGAAAAAACGTGTAACGTGGAGACTGCATGTGTAGTTATATGTTCAGTTGGAATCCTTCGACCCCGATTTTCACCCGAAGGTCTCGGTAGTCGTATTTTGTCCTCATTGTGGTCCTCCAGTTGGAAAAATATATGTTTGTTAGTTAATTGTATTATACATTCAGTAGTTTTAAATGTCCAAACTGTTGATATTTTTGCCCTCCCGATTTTCCAACTACTGATATTTTGACAAATATTGGGGGGGGGGGTTAGGACACACACACACGCCACCACCCCCCCACCCTCCTGTCGCGACGTCACTGCTCAGCTGTCAGTGATGAATACCCTACAAAGTAGCAAAACGTTGCAAGAGATATCGCAGGCCTGCAACCGGGGTGGGGATGGGGAGGGGTGGGGTATGAGGTGGCGTGGAGGGAGTGGGCGCCCACCCCCTAGAAAAATGATTGCCGTCCCCCAAAAAATTTCAGACACTGTTTTTTTTTAATTTCGCATCATTTTGATCCATTTTTCTCCACCAATGAGCAACTAATTCATGTCTGTCATTAAATTAGTTGTAATCCTATATGTGAGTGTCTATTGTTATCACTGCGATGTTTATTCAACACACAGATTACACACAGCTATGACAATAGGAGCAAATTAACTAATTAACAAAAGAAATTATGTTCAATAGCAGGTTATATTTGATGAGTGGTAATTGAACATAGGAGAAAATTGAGGTTGTAGGACAAGTGCCCCCACCCCCCCCCCCCCCCCCCCCCCCCCCCCCCCCCCCCCCCCACCCCACATCCCCGTCCAAACATGCTCAGTCGGACAATTGCCCCAGTGTATTGGGCAGCTAGGATGACTCGCCCAAGTGTATTTGGTAGCTAGGACGACTGCCCTCCAGTCCAGTGGGTGGACAGGACAACTGCCCCCACTCCAATTGTCAGCCAGGACAAACTGCCTCCCACTCCATTGTCAACCAGGACGTACGAAAAAAAAAAAAAATATTTTACTGCATATGGGTCGATGTATGGAATACCCCAACTACCAGGTCAATTATTATTCATTTTTGTTTTCATGCGCTCTGGAACAAAAACTGTCAATGGGGCAAAACGTTTCCTCCAATGCTTTTGTTTTTAAATTAGAAGTTGAAAAGGCTGACTATTATTTTTTACAAGGGTGTTATCAATTAAATTGGTGCTATAAGCCCCCCTCCCCCCCCCCCCCCCCCCCCACCACCATAACCTAGGAATGGATGGAATTCTCTAAATTGTGCAGCTTTGGTTTTAACGATTGGCTAAAACTTGCAGAACATATAATAATTCTGCATAGTTTTTCAAAGGTTATTGGACAGAAATCGAAATTTTCAAAAGATGAATTTTGTTATTTGATCAGAAAGAAACAAACCTTTCGGGGTATGTTGAAATGGGAATTGATCCTCCAGAAGAAAGGAAATTGCTCCTTTGAATGCCAAATTTAACAATTTTCTCACGTCGGGCCGAACCATGGTCGTCCCGGCGCGACTGTGCTCGCCGAATTAGGACGATCTACAGTTCTAATAGATTGTCAAGAACGCGCCCACTACCCAGTTGGAATTTCGAGGGCTCTCACCCCCACCCCCCCCCCACCCCCATTAAAAGGCTCTAGCGACGGCTCTACAGCTGAGGCATTATCGCGTGATTTGTTCAAAACAGTCACCTGCTTCCATGAACATAACACCGTGACATGCCCCACAATGACACCGAAAACATGCTGACCCAGGAACCGCAGAGCAATTTGAAATTCTGTGGGGGGAAGAGCGGGTGGGGATGCATTTCGAGCATTCTGGCATATTAAACCGCTTCCCAACATTGGTACCTGTGTGAAAATGATGAATCAAAACAGGTTTTAACAAATACTAGCAGGGTTACCCGATGCTATACGGTAACTTTCTAAGAAAAACAGTTCATAAAACCACAGCCCTGACTTCAAAAGAGTAACTTGGGCAGGCCTGCGGCCCTAACCGCACCATAATATTCCCGGTAAAAAGTTACCTTAGGTATACCCCTTTGAAGATCTATACAGGTGAAAAGAAAAATTGTCATGACATTGGGTGACTCTCCCCACCCTGGCACTTTTTCAATTCTGACTTTTTCAATCCATGACTCCCGGTGTAGAAGAAAAACCCTAGCAGAACCAGCTTGTGCACTGTGGGTGGCTCCCTATGCCTTTTTATAGTGGTCATACAGACATACACACAAAATCCATAAAGTTTTGCCCCTCCCCAACACCACCACCCTTTGAGGACCTATATCAGTAAAAAACAAATTGGTCACAGCTTTTGGTGCCCCTCTCCAATCCCACCCCTGCAATTTTTTAAACCTGACAATGACCTCCGCCATAAAGTAGGCCAATTTTGGGCAATATGGATGACCCCATATTTATTTCTATAGCAGACGCACAGACAAACAAACATACATACGAAATCCATCATTTTTGCCCTTGCCCACCCAACCCCACAGAGGCACTTTTTTGAACTGCTCCATTAAATTTTTAAACTTCACGAGACGTTTTCCCGATGTGTTGGTTAGCGGTGATGCGGACCGTACCGGACCGCCAATGGTGTTCCGGTCCGGTCCGGTCCAAGAAATAGCGGTCCGATATCCGGGAAGGCGGCCCATTTTTTTTCTAGATGGACCGGTCCAAGGCGGTCCAATTCAGGGGCACAGGTCTCTCTCTTTAGAGTGTGTGTGTGTGGGGGGGGGGGGGAGGTGCGGGGGGGGGGGGGGGGGCTACACAATGCGCAGGGCCAACCCTGTTTTAGTCCTGCGGGCGGAAAATTTGAAAATGTAAGCTGAAAATACACGACTTAGCATGGTTTGGCCCTGCGGGAGGAAATTTTGAAAAAGCAAGCTGAAAATACGCGATTTTCGCCTATTGCCACATTGCTCGAACAACATCAGCTGCTATCGGACCTATATATGTGGGAGGTGCGCGGGGGACATAACATGTAATGCCCCCCCCCCCCCGAAAAACTTTGTGGGGCACACGCCCCCCCCCCCCCCCCCATGATCTGCGTCCATGGTCCAATTTAATAGGGTCACCACACCAAACCTACCAGATGAAATACAGGGACCAAGTTACTACCAACTAAATAGTTTCCATGTGCACATAATCCAGATCGGGGTTTATAGAAATAGATACACAATACACATTGAAATTCTTTGCCGACAAAGGAATTGAATGACAGCTTCTTGTCACCGAATTTGAGCGTTCGCTATTTTGGGAACTTTTTTGTAGAACCGCTCATCGCTGATACCTTCACCCGACACCCGTGACAGGAATCACAGGATGCAGGTGGTTGTTATAGTTGACAGTTACTTCAAACTTACTCAACTTCAATGTATTCACCGTCTATCAAGATGAAAGTATCAGTTTGTGTATCAATTGGGAGAGTGCAAAACTTCCCTTTGCGTCTCCCTGGACCGGTCCCTTGGACCGCCCGGACCGGTCCAGCGTGCCTGTTTACCAGTACAGCAGGGGAAGCCCGGTCCTCATCGGACCGTACCGCGGACCACGTCTGGACCGGTACCGAACCGTTTGTTTGCGGTCCGGTCCGCAACACTATTGGTTAGCGAGTCATATTTCAATATTAAAACACAACTTGTTTGTAACTGTACAGTAAACAATCAACACTGCCTATTTGACATTTTCATGGGAAAAAATCTTATTTATTTTGCGTGATTACAAAGGGTCGAAAAAAAATCGTGTGAAGCGCATACAAAAAAATCTCTCAGCGGGATTCTTTGTCTGAAGCTGTGTGCCTGCATCAAGTTTATCTTGTTTTTTTTCCCCCAGTTATGTCCCATTGTTCGCGTTTGTAACGACTCAACTGATTGGCTCGTGGAGCGTATTGCATCGTGGGATTTTATCATCATCCTGAATAATTATGGTCGATCCAGGGTCGGACAAATTATTTTAGGTTCATCCTCAATTAATATAGGATGAACCTCAAATATTTATGTCGAACCTGGTTCAACACGAAGCAATAATTATGGTCCATCCAGGGTCGGACAAATTATTTCAGGTTCATCCTCAATTAATATAGGATGAACCTCAAATATTGATGTCGAACCTGGTTCAACATGAAACAATAATTATGGTCCATCCAGGGTCGGACAAATTATTTCAGGTTCATCCTCAATTAATATAGGATGAACCTGAAATATTGATGTCGAACCTGGTTCAGAATTGAAACAATAATTATGGTCCATCCAGGGTCGAACAAATTATTTCAGGTTCATCCTCAACTAATATAGGATGGACCTGAAATATTTATGTCGAACCTGGTTCAACGTGAAACAATAATTATGGTCCATCCAGGATCGGACAAATTATTTCAGGTTCATCCTCAATTAATATAGGATGAACCTCAAATATTGATGTCGAACCTGGTTCAACATGAAACAATAATTATAGTCCATCTAGGGTCGGACAAATTATT
Source organism: Pictodentalium vernedei (assembly GCA_031216915.1). Lineage (NCBI taxonomy): Eukaryota > Metazoa > Mollusca > Scaphopoda > Dentaliida > Dentaliidae > Pictodentalium > Pictodentalium vernedei. The sequence goes on from CM062296.1 coordinate 337,177,905, forward strand.
GATCGCGTACGAGAGGGTCATAAATATTATTTTAGGATGAACCTGAAATAATATAGGATGAACCTCAAATAATATAGGATGAACCTCAAATAATATAGGATGAACCTCAAATAATATATGGGTGTCTGACGAATGTTGGTAAACCGCATTCCATTGGAGCACGCGAACCCTTGCGTCATGAACAAGAATACCACTGATGCGTAATAACAAATTAGATGCGTTCTAACACACTGTAGCCGGATTCCACGTGTGGCTTTCCTGGCGCATTCTTCAATCCCTGTATTATGTCGAGTAACGTTGAATACACAAAACAATCGTGATCTAATGTGTCATATTGTCATTAAATCCTACAGTATAGTCGCCGTGGACTGGATGTAATCCACGCGAGGACAGTGATGTCCACGCATGTGTTTACCAGGTAATAAAAATCATCACCAGCAAAATTTGAATTACTGAAGCACCGGGTTCTACCCGATGCTTCATTAATGAAATTTGTGATGATTATTGCTATGATTAGTGTTTGGAATCTAATATTATTGCGTCCGTGGAAATATTGCCCACCTGTGCAGTGACCAGTACACGGCGGCCGTACAGTGCTATGTTCTTCATGTAAAAATTTATACAACTTATAGAAATGGTTAACGTCAGTGTTTCAGATGACATTTTATATAAAAAGCACACAATTGGACTCACGAGCTTTGGGTTTTCATTTAAGAATGTGGAAAACGGTATAAACTTCAAAGGGACGTAAAAATATTAAAAAAGCGTTAAACTGAAAAAAACCCAGCCATAACCCAATTTTTTATTTCTACAACATTTATTTATTGGTGTTTACGGTCACATACTTATGCACAATGGTTGATTGTGACCGTGACAGTTTTACAGGTGGAGGAGCCGGAGTACCCGGAGAAACCACCGATCATCGGCGAGCAACTGTCAGCTCCTCAACACTCTAACTCTGTTCAAGCTCCGCTCAAGCATGGTTACAGCGGTTGAAGACATGTACACCATCGACGTGCAGTACGCCTTAGTACACGCCGCTGTCGTGCCCCCATGTAGGCAACCGGGATAAAGTGCTTTGCTCAAGGACATAACGCGGGTCGTCCCGGACGGGGATCGAACTCGAGACCTCTAGCATAGAAGTCCAACAGTCTACCATTTCTTCAACATACTATAATTTCAAAACAATCTAACGCATTTTACTTTTTGACCCTATGACCCTCTATGACGTCACCACAGAGTTCGACCATAACGGTTGGGAATTTCACAGGGCACCACTACATTTTTATGTATTCTTTTTGTGGGGATTATATTCCTAAAATTTCGAAAGGCTAAGGCTCAAAGTGAGGTTGAAAATAAAAGGTAACAGAAAAAAAACGCAAAATTGGCAAAACTGGCATGAGGTGCATAATTTTGAAAAGAAAAAAAATAAAACTGCACAATTTCAAATAAGCGGAAAATGCAGTTGCGAAGTTTCGTAGCTATGCCATCTATAAATACGAAGGCACAGGAATGATTAGAGTAGCGACTTCAATGGAAATTTTCCAAACTTTGTGTGATTTTTCGAATCTTCCAAATGAGAAATGATGTAAAAACGTCAAAATGACGTTAACTTCAAACGCCCCTCACCCTCCAAAAAAAAACCGGGTTCCTTTTTTTATTTTTGGAGCTCTGCAAAATACTGAAATTTGACAAAATCGGACGAACTTTAATTTTTGTATCGTTGACATCCACCCGTCACCGCAACAGCAGCGTGGACAATTTGTTCTTTCGGGTGAAAACTGAATGCATTTTAAGATGTAGTTTTTATTCGTTTATTCGAGGCTATATTTAAAGGAATTCGGGAAGGAGAGTTCAATAACGTGACTGATATTAAACGTTTATGAAAAAGATGCAATTGACTTTATTTTGGATAAAGGGTGAAATTTATCCCAACTGTACTTAATAGAGACATCATCGCCATTATAGTATTTAAAATTTCACAGATGTGTGTATTCTTGAGAGCTCTACGTGTTAGAAAATGGGCGTTTTGATAGACCACCGAAATGTGAAGTGTTGTTAAAACTTAAAAAAATGGTGAAAAGCGATAAACAAAAAAAACCCCAGCTATTTCCAAATTGTGTGAGCTCTACAACACAGTATAATTTCATGTAAATCGGACAAACTTTAATTTCTTTGACGCTAACGTCACAACGTCAACGCAACCGCGTCCCAGACGAATTTGTCGTGGGCTGGAAATTGATTACATTTTAGATATGGTTTTTATTGGGGTGTAAATTTGCAAAATTTCAGTAGTGAACAATAAGTAATATGGCAGATATTAAACGTTCATGGAAGGTGGATAAAGATCGAAATTTGAAGTTATTAGAATTGCGTTTAACAGAGTCGCCATCGAAATGACAGTGTGTGGAATTTCATAGCTGTGTATTATTTACACGGAGGAGTGCGTTTGAAAAAATAATGGTTTCACTGCAAAATGACCAAAATAATGCATTAAATTTGAAATGATGAAAAAGGTAAAAATTGGCGATAAACAGAAAAACTAAAAAAAACACGTGTCGCTTATTTGTTTGAACTCTATGACATACTATAATTTCGTGAAAATCGGAGCTGATTTAATTTTTTGTGACGTTGACATCAATTACGTCTTCCGAAAATTCGTCCATAACCGTTGGAATTTATCAGGTCGGCACCATCTTTTTAGATATGGTTGTTGTCCGAGATGGGATTTACAAATGCTGAAAGTGGGAGTTTTGATATAGGCTTGATACAGGCCTCGATATTAAAAGATTAGCCATTTACCTGAAATGAAACAATCTTTTTAAAATATAAAATACCACAAATCCCTGACCTCTACAAACCTCAAACATTATTAATGATTCGTTACTGGAAAAACTAACAGTATGCTGCCTACTTTATTTAATAATTCTTTTACAACTCTCATGAACCCAAAGGGATTTGTAACAAGAAAATCCGATTTATTAAAAGGAAACACAACAGATACAACTACAACTGCTATGGTTTTATGGTGATCGACATGGGCAGGGTCGGGCGGTGAATAGATCAAGCTATATTAGGGCGATAAGATGGGGCGACTGTGTCTCCCTAGGAATGAGCCGTAGGATCACACATGGATTGGACGGTGTGGACAAGGACTTCTGGTCGGGTTTCAGATAAATCGCTGGGTGGAGGTGTCGGGTTGGGTTGTATGATTGGTTTGCCGAGTCGAGTAGTGAGATAAATCGATGATGAGAGAGTCGTGATTCTTTGTCATACATGGGAATAATAGTAGAGTGGAGAACGATCGGGGTGAAGGGAAAGTAAGTGTGTTAGGCCACAAGGTCGTGGAAAAGTATTGATTTCTAATAAGTATGTTAATTTGTTATGCAAACTTAACTGTCTTGGCTTGTTATAACAACTTATCTGTATTGTTATAACCAGTTAGCTGTCTTGTTATAACAACTGTTGCCATTTTGTTATAAGAAATTAGCTCTCTTGATATAACAACCAAGCTGTCTTTCTGTGACGCCTCGTTAGAAATTATTAACTGGTAGAGTGATAAATTATTGTTGGCCATCAAAATTTGTTCACATGTTTTTGCCTTGTTATAAATTATAGGAGAGTGCCTGTGGACAAATCTTATCGAGACTAAATAATATCACTTCAAAGATAATTTGAAGCACAGCCACTGAATTTGAAGCCTTTAAGTTGCAGTACCTGCACTTGAGAATTTATTTATTTATTTATGTCGATGTAACGACACTTTCGACAGCCAGGGTCACCTCGTGTCGAACAGTTTTAGGGGTGGAGGAAGCTGGAGTAGCTGGAGGGAACCGCCGAGTAACGGCGAGCAACTGTCAGGCTCCCAACATACCAACTCCACACAAGCAGGGTTAGCATTGGTTGAAGACAAGTGCACCATCGACGTGCCGAACGCCTTGGTACATAACGCCACCATGCCCGCACGTGGGCAATGGGGGTGCAGTGTATTACCCAAGATCACAATGCGGTTGCCGCGGGTATGATTCGAACCGGGGACGTCTCGGCTTGCAGCCTGCATCTCTATCGACTGAGCCACCGCGCCCCTCACACTTGAGAATAAAGCCCAAATATGGGCTCCCAGCACTCTACCAGTTAAGTGACGTAAAACTCACATTCACGTTCAGGGACGTAGGAAGCATTTCAAACTTGGGGTAGAACGGCCATACAAAGGCGTCCACATGCAGAAATATATCAGTGATGGCCTATATACCTAAGTGGCGTGGTAGGCTAAATACACAACGCTTTGTGTGAGACTCATGCTCTTCTCTACTTGGAGAAAAAATGCAAATTTTTGGATTTATCGGGACGAAACATATGGGTCAAGGTTACTGAGGTTACTGAGATCACCCCAGTGGTCATTCAGTGCACTTTTCAGACTTGCTAGAAATCACATTTTATAACGTCTGATGCATGGTTTATATACGCATTTTTACAATTAAAAATGTGTTAGATATAGAGCCAAATATGTGCATTTTTCTAGACTTTACAGTCCTTAGTAGAGGTTAATCAACTGGGGAAATATCTGGACACACCTTAATAGTAAAGAGTCTACACACCCCTTTCTTGCATTTTCCAATAATATTGTAATGATGTGTTGGTACAGATAATGTTGGCTTAAACGTGGTGACCCCAGTCTATTCATGTTCAAAAGCTGAACAGGAACTTGGAGCATGAGAGTCAATTGCAGCTTTATATTGCACTGCAGATATCCCTGCCTAAATACACGTGAATGGGTAGCAATTTTGCTTTTACAACTCTTGCGAAATTTTACCGGTATGTATTAACCCATTGAACTCTAGTGGTATCCTCCATGCCAGGTCAATGGCAACAATTGGAAGAGTCCATATTCATTATTTGGGGTAGATCAATCAATATTTTCAATGTGCAGCTCCGAGGCTGCACGTTGAAAATATTGATTGGTCTTCCACACACATTTACTGAACAGACATCCCATTTAATTACATTATGACCTATCATGTTCCTGACCGAGAGAAGCAGCCGTTCGTGTTCAACGGGTTAACGCACACGTATGCAAACGTTCGTCACGCGAACAAGAATTACGTTAAACATCGGGTTCATCCACTGGTCCATGCCGATATTAAATACCTTTGGTTGCCATATGAATAAATTGCTCAACCTTTCAGAAACAAGTGATAAGTCCATCTGCGTGTACTTGCGGTTCGGAGGTCCGAAATAGTCTAGCCAGTATGCATATTGATACTGAGTTCACATAGGAGATAGACAGCACTGTCTTGCAAGACAGCCACGGTATCGTAACAATTGGAAAGTGAATTCGATGGGAGCGTGGCAGCTCGGTGATTACTGCACTTCAAATTGAAAGGGCCACGGGTCGATCTTCACCAATGATAATTGCGTTCTGTCCATGGACAAGGCACATAATCCCGATTGCCCATGTAGGGGCAAGGGTGGCGCTGTGTTCGAAGACGTACAGCACGTCGATGGTGCCCTTGTCTTCAACCAGTGCTAACTCTGCTTGCGCAGAATTTGAACTTTAGATAGTCTGATAGTTGCTAGTAGGTAGAAAAGGCGGATTCTGGACCACTTGGTACATGTACCGTACACGTACATGGTGCGTTTACCGTCGTAGGATTCAGTGTTAAATCGCGTGCACGTATACAAAAATGTCGTTTATGGTGGTCCAGAATCCGCTATTGTTTTTTGAGGCTCACAGATCGCACTTTTAACGTTGAAACACCGGTTGGCGAACGCGTACATTCGACACGTTTCTCAAAAAGTGAAAAATGTACGAAATTGTACATAAAAATTTTCTTAAAAATTTTTGTCGACGTTCCCATCGTGGGTTAGATCTTCAATCTATCGTTGGTGAACGCGAGCAAAAAACGCTCTGCGGATTCTGGACCAGCATCAAAAAACGGTTTGCGGATTCTGGACCAGTGGTACAGAATCCACTATTGTTTTGAGGAGGCGAACTCTTTTAACGGATGTAATTATTCTCAAACGCGTTAAATCAGAAACCGGTTTCTTATGCACTAAAACTTTCAAACTTTTCAAAGTTCTCCAGTTCGTCACTGAGTGAATAATCTGTGATGCGATTTTTAACGCGTTCAGAGGCAAAACGCATTTATAGAGGTTTTATCATGTAAAAGGTTTTTCTTCAACTGGTTTTTTAGTTATTATATTAAAGACAGAAGATTTTTATTTACTTAAAACATAAAAATAATTATACATTTAATTTTGAAAATAATAAATAACTCACATTAGCATACTCAAAGGAAATATTAATAATTTAAAAACGAAAAAAATGTTTTTACAGATGGATGCCAAACGTCGAGGTCAGCGAATATGAACGTGCTGCCAAGAAGAGCATTTAATCGGCTGACAGAAGCAGACGTCTTGGAGAGATGGAACTCAGACGCGAAGCCACAAAAATATTTAAACCCGTGACGGAGGTTCAAGAGCGAAGCAAGAAGGAGATAGTTGAAGAATTGAGACCCATAAAAGAGAGTTCTTTGAGAATGGGTTCGTTGCCCGGTAGTTTTACAAAACAGTATTCCTTTCAATCTACACCGGATTACGTTCCCATGAGAATCGAAATCGATGTGAGCGAGAGCGACGATACAGCTTCGACTATCACCACTGATAGCGTCGCGTCGTCCGAGGATGGTGGTAAGAGAGATCTGTTGTATGGAATTTATAAGGATTCGGACGGTAGAACTTTTGTGGGCGACACAGAAGTGGAAATGGATGATGATGATTTAATCATCGGTTCGAATAAGTATAAAATGACTGATGGACTGCGCAAATTGCTCCTTTTCGACAAGCCTGGAGATTACACGGAACAGGATTTCGACAATTATGGCGACATTCTGGTTCAGACCCACGCCATGAAGAGAAATAACAATGCCAGAGAGACGAGACCCAAAGCCAACAGAGGTTACAAGTGGACGAAAGTGGTGAAACCCATATGGGATATGAATAAGAAGTTCGTCAAATCGGTGACTGGTAAAGGGGTGAAAACCACTTTTCGTCCGAGCGATTCTGACGCTCTGTCTCAGAGATTGAGTTTGTTGATGGCAAGAAGACGTGCTGGTAACGCAGGATTAGATAATGAAATAGTTACTATATGTGACGAATTGTTAAGACAGAAGGTTTTGAATAAAAACCAGTATAAAAGGCTGATGAACGAATTGAAGGATTGATGTGTATATAATAAGTAGAGAGAAACAAACAAACCAAATATATAAAATAAAAATGGTAAATTTTACACTAGAATAATAAAAGTATTTAAACAACAAACGATTTACCAGTGAAAACAAAATATATATTATAAAATAAAAATATGTTGGTGATAAAGAACAGGGGATACGTTAGAACTTACGTTCAAGGCGGTTCTGGCATCGTCGATTCTATAATGCGAGCGTTCACGGGTGATGCAGGTAGAAAACTCGCATCGACCGCGTTTGAGGTTGGTAAGAAGACGGCCTTGGATGCTGGTAAGAAAGCCGCTTCCGAAGCCAGTGGTAGGATAGCTTCTGTGGCTGGCAAGAGGGCAGCCGACGCGTTCATCGACAAGTTGATCAGTCCACCGGCGAAGCGAGCTACGTTAGAGCGAACGCCAAAAAGTTGGAAAGATTTTAAGGATGCTGTGGTACCCATACAAGATTTAGCCAAAAAGACGAGTGGGTCTGGATGGAAGAGAACTCGCGGCGGTGTAATATAAATAAATAATAATATTAAAACTGAGTTTGATAAAACATAAAATTGTGTTTGAAAAAATCTAAAATAACAACAACAAAAAATAAATAAACAAAGATGAACATTAAAGATATGTCTTGTAACGACACCGTGACTAAGAGGTCGAATAATGAGTTCTTTCCCAAAAGCATAAGAGGCTGGATAGTGGGAGAATCGAATTGTGGAAAGACCAATCTGTTGATGAATCAGTTGTCCCGACCCGACTGGTTGGATTACGACAGATTGTTTGTGTTTGGCAAGAGCTTGTTTCAACCCGAATACAAATTGCTTCAAGAATGCATGGATCGTAGATTGCCTAAGGACGTCATAGCCAGAATCTTTGACAGTAGGGAGGAATTCGACAAAAGTGAAGCTTCTCTTTTGACCATTTTGGACGGTGCGGCGATGAAATTGATGAAGAGAAATGCATCTTTGGACGTTGAGTGTCGATTTTATGAGAACACTAGCGATGTTCCGGATCCTAGAGAATTGAAATCGGAAGATAAGAATCTCATGATTTTCGACGATCTGCTTTTGGAGAGACAGAACCGATGCGAATCGTATTACGTTAGAGGTCGTCACAGCAACGTGGACTGTTTCTACCTGTCGCAGAATTATTTTCGATTGCCCAGACAGACGATAAGGGAGAACGCCAATTTTCTATGTCTCTTTCGCCAAGATCTCAAGAATCTCAATCACATCTATAGCGATCACGTCGCAAACGATATGAGCGCGGCGGAATTCAGGAGATTCTGCAAGAGGGTTTGGGATGGAGGACTTTACAATTTCGTCGTGATCGATTTGACAAGCGAATTTAATCGTGGAAAATATCGGTGCGGATTCGACAAGTTTTATGTTTCTGATGATAATAAGATAGAGCGTGAAAATAAAAATTAGAAAATAATAATACTTCAAATAATTAGTTTTGAAAAAATAAAAATAAAATTAAATATAATGTTCGACCAAGGAGCATTGTTAGAACGGATAGCCGAGAATACGGCTGCAACACAATCCATTCAAATCGTGGTGAGTGGCGATTCGACTCGATTCGCGACGAAATTCGAACCTTCCATCGAATTGAATAGAGAGAAAAGATATGAGATGGCGTTGGTGAGTCTGGAGACTTATTATTCCTTTCCCAACGTCACCGAAAAGATTAACTCGTTCAAGTATTCCGACGGAGTGGATTGGTTGGAGATTCGAATTCCCAAAGGAAGTTACGACATAGACGATTTGAACAATTACATTCAAAGACGGATGGAAAGGGAAGCAAGAAGATCAGACTCACTCCCAACCCTAATACCTTACAGACGATGTTGGATTTGGAAGATAATTTTCGAGTGGATTTCAACACGGACAATTCTATAGGCAAGATGCTGGGATTCGATCGAAAGATGTATCGAGTCCACGCGGCATCTGAAAATAGGGTCGACATTCTCGCAGTCAATAGCATTCTGGTGAACGTGGATGCGATTGCTGGAAGCTACATGAATGGTAGCGCTTAACCGACGATCTATTCCTTCTTTCCAAACGTGTCGCCGGGTTATAAGATTGTAGAACGACCTCGAAATTAAGTTTATCTACCAGTGATTTTAGACACATTGTATAGTCTCAAAACCACGTTGACGGATCAAAATGGTGAACTGTAAGATCGTCGCGGAGAGAGGGTGACGATACGATTTCACATAAGAGAAATATAAAAGCAAAAAAAAAAAAATATTGTGTGTATATATATAAATAAGAAAATAAAATAACGCAATATTAATTTACAAAATTATTTAATATATATAATTATCATTAAAACAAAAAAAACAATTGAAGAAAATATATTTAAAAAAAAATTATGACACAATACATGGTTAAAAACGTGAACATATCCGCAGGACAGAGGAATAAACTTAAGAGAGCGTTAACAACTCGAGGCGAGGCGGTGAGATTCAAATTCACTCACGAAGATCTGACGAGTGGCGGTCAGGATTCGATAGCCTGGACCAGAAGTCAAATCAAAAGGATGGAGAAAGCGATTCGTGATGGAAGAGGGTTGACGGTGAGATTGAGTCCCGCTCAATTGAGATACAATCTGAGAATGAAAGGCGGTTTCCTACCGCCATTGGCAGGAGTCGCCGCAAAAGCATTACCCTTTGCCGCAAAAGCATTACCCTTTCTCGGAAAGACTCTCGGCGTGAGAGCTCTCTTGGGACTCGCGAGTTCGGCAGTTGAGAAATTAATGGGTGGCAGCGGACTGTTTTTGAAGAAGGGAGGAGCCGTGTGTCGCGTCCACGTAGACAGCAGCGGTAAAGGATTGTATCTAGAACCTGTTAGAGGTGACAACCCTTTGAGTGGAAACGGTCTCTATCTAAAGAGTGAATGGAACATTGAGCAACTCGGCAAGGGTTTGTTGTTTGGTGAGAATTCGCCATTTAAAAATATACCGATTTTGAGTATGTTATTATAATGTAAAAATTATATAATTATATAAAATATAAATCATAGAAAGTATAAAATAATATATAAAATGGATAAAAAGGTGGAAAAACAATTAGACGATAATGATGAATATCGCGACATAGAGTGCGAAAAAGATATGGAAAAACGATTAGACGCTAATGATGGATATCTTAGGAAAGAACTGATAAAAGAGTTAAATAAAGACCGGGCTAGATGGTTGAAATTTAAAAGAATGAGACGTTTTCTACCGTCGCCACTACCTTCTGAAGAGAATGGTAATGATGCGAGTGTTACCGAGAGATGCACAACATTCGTTCATAATTATGATTCAGATAAACAAATGTGTTCTTATAAAAAAAACGTAACCTATCACAAAAGAAAAGAAAAGAAGAATCGACGCTGAAATTTGAGAAAAAAGGAAATGTTATTATAATATATGGGCGATAGTGAAGAAGGAAAACAAAAACAAACAAAAAAACAAAAAAAAAAGTAATGAGATCTAGAGATGATCAACCTCTCTAGATCTCATTACTTTTTTTTCCTTCTTCTTCACTAAAAAATCAATCTCTCTATTGCTTATATTTCCAAGTCCGTTATTAGCATGTTGACACTCGTGTATTCTCCTTTTTCGAAAATGTGTTGAATGTTTATCTTTACTTTTTTAAGTTTGTTTACATCAGTGAACGCGCTCTCACTACCCAATTTGTCCACAATGTTCGAGTGAGATTTTTGGATATATGTAACTTTCTTAGGACAACGACAAATCGTCCTTGTTGAATTCTCTATCTTTGGCGATGACGATTTTCTGTAGGTCGCTTTGGTAGTCGTAAAACAAATCGAGCATGGCTTCAAAGGCATGTTATATTTGTCGTATTTGCCCTCTAAGCCCTTCGTCTCGATCTCGTTCAATTCGATGGAATCGTGTCGTTGTAATCTATAGATTTTAAACCCGAATTTCTTACATATTTCGACTCGTTTCAATTTCAATTCGCATCTTTTAGGTGTTGTTGTCATGATCAATTATTTGTTTTTTTTTGTTTTATGAATTCTTGCAAATAATATATATTTTAAATTTTGTATTTAAATAATAGTTTGTTGAAAAAGTTTGGTTTTTTGGGGTTTTTTTTACTCTTTATATATATATAAAAAAAAAAAATTTTTAATTTTAATTTTCTTCAATGTGAAATTTTTTTTTGTATACATATATATATAAACAATTTTAAAACTTTTAACAAATTATTATTAAATACAAAATTCGAAAACAAAAAATATTTTTACAAATGGAGCAAACAAATACAAAAATGGAAAATTTAAATAAGAAAACCGTACCTCAGTTACACGAGATTTGTAAAATATTAAAAATTCCACATTTCAGAAATCATAGAACCAAATCAAAAAAAATTGAAGTCATACAGGAATATTATTTGCGAAACAATGAAAAGAAAAAAATCGAAAGATCGGAAGTGGATAAACTTAAACAGTTAAAAAATGCGTCGATTGTGAAAAATAAGAAGACGACCAAACGAAAAGCCGTTGAAGAACTTCAAGTTTCAAAAGAAAAGAAAAAAAAACCTAAAACGAAAACGAGTGATGCACTTCAGATTCTAGACAAACGAGATATATCGAGCGAAATTCGACAAGCAATCAACAAAGGGAAAGGAGAAGAATATGTAGCATGACTCATCACAGAACTATTCCAATTGAATCCTGTAGAATGGGAGAGTGCGATCAAAGGCAATTTTAAAACTTTCGACGTGGTTCCCTCGTTCAAGAAAATCGATCCGAAATTGTTCATGGAACGAGTGAAGAAAAAAATATTGGATTTGTTTCACAAACACATGAACGTGGGACAAAAAATTAAGATGATACTCCATTGCGTGATGAATAAAATCAATGTGAAGTCTGGTGAGAGCATTGTGAAAATGCATATTTCAGATCTAACGTCGAACCCATATTTCGAGGTTCAGATTTATCAGACGTTTTCGAAAAGATGAAAGACAAGATGTTGACGTCTCTAGTGAATTATCAACATGAAGGTAGTAATTGGACGTTCGATGAGGTGTTGAAACTCGAAATTCATGTAACTAAAAACGATTCATTGAAAGGGTCTTCCTACATGGAATTACCATATTTCTTAGCTAAAAAACACTCTGTGATCAACGTGAGAAATAAAGATGATCAGTGTTTTAAATGGGCAGTCACCTCCGCTTTATACCCTGTCAAAATGAACTCCGATAGAGTTTCTCGTTAAGAGGAGACTTCTAAAAATCTCGACTGGACCGGAGTGACTTTTCCAATGCAGTTAAAACACATCAAACGTTTCGAGGCTCAAAATCCCACCATAGCGGTGAACATCTTGGGATACGACGATGAAAAACGAATGATCTATCCTCTCAGACAGACTTCGTATTTCGAAAGAGAAAATATGATTATTTTATTATTGATTTCGAATGGTGACAATCGTCATTATTGTTGGGTTAAACATCCGAGCCAATTACTATCGAGACAAAATAATAAACATAAAGGAAAGATATGTTTATGTTGCAACTGCATGAACATGTTTCAGAGCGAAAAATTGTTAGCGAACCATCAGAAATATTGCAATGAAAATCAAGGTGTTGCCATTGAAATGCCCAAACCCAACACCATTGTGAAGTTTGAAAATCGCAATAGAAGATTAAAAGTACCATTCGTCGTGTACGCCAATTTCGAATGCTTCACCATGAAAATGAGTTCCTGCCAACCCGACGCTCTTCGAAGTTACGTTGAAAGATATCAAAAACACATGCCTTAGGGTTATTGCATTTACGTGAAATGCGCTTTCGACTCACAACACGACATGGGTCCCTTCACCTACACGAAACAGTGTGAAGACGACGACGTGGCTCAAAGGTTCGTGGAAGAGTTAGAATCGAAAATTCAAATGTTATACGATAAATTCAAAACTCCGGCGAAAATGATCATCATGCGAGAGCAGCAGGACGAAAATAACAGAGCCACCAAATGTCACATATGCAGACAATCATTCACCGAGAATTCAGAGGAAAATAAGAAGGTCAGAGACCACGATCATTACACGGGTCTGTATTGCGGTCTGGCTCACAGCAAGTGTAATTTAAAATATTGAGACGCCGTTTTCTATCCAGTGATATTTCACAATCTCTCAGGTTACGACAGTCATCTGTTTGTGAAAAATCTCGGCACCTCCCACGAAGAATTAAATTGCATCGCGAACAGCGAAGAAAGATACATTTCCTTCACGAAATGGAAGCTCATGGAGAAGAAAAGAGTAATCGACAGAGAGATGTTGAAAGAAAAAACGAAATTCATTCGTAGAGGCATACGTTTCATCGACAGTTTTAAGTTCATGTAAACCACTCTGGAAAAATTAGTCGATAACATGAGCAAGAATAAATTTAAAATCATGAGCGAACATTTTGGAGAACGAGTAGACATTATGTTGAGGAAAGGAGTCTATTCTTACAATTACATGAACGATCTAAAGAGATCTGACGACACGGCACTACCTTCAAAAGAAGATTTTTATTCAAAATTATACGAATCCGACATTTCTGACGAGAATTACGAACACGCTAAAAACGTGTGGAAATCATTCAATATGAAAACCATGAGAGATTATCACAATCTCTATCTGAAGACTGACGTTCTGCTCTTGGCAGACGTGTTCGAAAATTTTCGAGACGTTTGTCGTCGAAATTATGAGCTGGATCCGGCTTGGTATTTCACTGCAACCGGTCTGGCGTGGGACGCTCTGTTGAAGACCACCGAAGTCCAATTGGAATTATTATCCGACGTGGACATGTTGCTCATGTTCAAAAGGGCTATGAGAGGTGGCATCTCGATGATCTCCCAGAAGATATTCTGAAGCTAACAATCTCTACATGAAAGAAGGTTTCGATTCAAAACGGTTGAATAAATACATACAGTATTGGGACGCTAATAATTTGTACGGTTGGGCTATGAGTCATCCTTTACCGATTGGAAATGGGTAACGGAACAGGAAGAGATGCAAAAATGGAGAGACTATCCTTACATTTTAGAAGTCGATTTGAACAATCCGGAAGAATTACACGATCTACACAACGATTATCTGCTAGCTCCTGAACGAATGGAACCGAACAAAGGAGATGAGGAAAAACTCATTCCCAATTTATTTAACAAATGTAACTATGTCATCTACAGTGAGAATTTGAAACAATACGTCGATTACAGGATGAAATTAGTCAACATACATTGCATCATTCGATTCAACGAAGAGCCTTTCATGAAAAAATACATCGATCTCAACACGAATCTCAGATTTCGAGCCAAGAACGATTTCGAAAAAGATTTCTTCAAACTCATGAACAACTGTGTGTACGGCAAATCGATGGAAAACATCAGGAAGAGAACAGACGTTCGACTCGTCACGTCTGAGAAAAGAGCTAAAAAATTAGTGGTGAAACCCAATTACAAACACCGAACCATATTCAACGAAAATCTAGTGGCCATTCATATGCAAAAGACGCACCTGAAGTTCGACAAACCATATTATCTCGGACCGATCATCTTAGATATCAGCAAGCGATTGATGTACGAGTTTCACTACAATTACGTCAAACGAAAATTTGGTGATAAAGCCAAACTACTGTTCACCGACACAGACAGTTTAGTTTATGAGATAGAGACGAAAGATGTCTACCAAGATATATCTCTGGACGTGGCTGTGTGGTTCGACACAAGCAATTATCCCATCGATCACCCGTCCAACATTCAATCGAACAACAACAAGAAGGTGTTGGGTAAATTTAAGGACGAGAGCAGTGGTAAACAAATCCTCGAATTCGTGGACTTGAGACCTAAACTGTATGCTTATCGTCTAGAAGATGAAGAGATCAAGAAGTGCAAAGGGGTTAAAGTGTGTGTGGTGAAGAAAAACATCTCTTTCCGAGAGTATAAAGATTGTCTGTTAGGAAGTGGTTCGGTGTATAAGACTATGAAATCGATTCGAAGTGAAAATCATGACTTGTATACCGAAATAGTCAACAAGATTTCGCTGACGGCCGACGACGATAAGAGATTTGTGTTAGAAGATAAAATAAGCACTTTGGCACTCGGACATTGGACTTTGGATCTAATTTTAGACGATAGAATTTCAGATATTATTGAGGATGATAAGATTCCAGATATGATTAAGGATGATAGGATTCCAGAAAATCAAGAGGAATTAAACAGATTCAAGATTATGGAAGTCGAGGAATTAGAGGGATTCAAGATTATGGTAGTCGATAGAGTCAGTTTAAAAAGAAAAAGAAAAAAATTTAAAAAAAAAATAACGTCATTTTAGTGAATTATAATAAAATAAATAAATAAAAAAAAAAATACGCATTTATGAATAAGAAAATAGAGATATCCATAGAAGGTGTCGTCTTACCTAACAAACCCCTATCCAACATTGATCTGTTGAATGTGCCGAAGGATTTGAAAATCAAAGATTTTCTAGGCGTGTTTTCCAGAGATGCCTTACCGAAGAGAAGACCTCGACAATCGGAATGTGGAATTTTAAATCTAGATGATTTATCGGGTGAAGGCACTCACTGGTGGCGTGATTCAAGAATGGAAAGAAGAAGAATTATTATTTTGACAGCTACGGAATCTTGCCGCCGAAAGAAATAAAGAACTATTTCAACAAATTGATGGTTCATTACAACACGGAACGAGTGGAATCACCAGATCAAGTGTTTTGCGGTCACCTGTGTCTTTACGTTCTCAAGAGATGGTCTGAAGGAGATCGGTTTCAAGACATTCTCAATGATTTACATTAGAGAGATATTTTTTTTATAGTAAATAAAGGTAAAAAAATTATGAAAAACATTTTAATCGAATAAAACGAAAAATAAAATAAGTAAAATAATTCATTTTTAATAAACTACATTTGAATTTATTTTCAAAACAAAAATCTCAAAACAACATGCCAGTCGATAAATTTGGTAGAAGTGACGACAAAAGTCAACCTAAAAAGAAGAGGAAGACGCTCGAAGTCGGCGATGGTTACGACGTTGCCAACTTGGACGAACATTATGTTCGGAGATACGAACCTCAGGAGGAAACTTTGAACATGAACGATAAGAAGCTCTACAATCTTCCCGAGCCGATAGATCTCGCAGATGCTGCGACTAAAAAATAAGTTGACAGGGGGAACATGGATTTCGAATGAATCATGCTAGATAATTACGTGGATAAAGCCATGACCGACGATCTCGATCTGAAATCAAAACGTTTGGTGAACGTCGCGAATCCCATAGATTCCACCGATGCCGTGACCAAGAAATACGCGGACGACTCTCACGCGAGATTCAGCGAACATCTGAGAAATAGATATGTTCAGGAAACGCTGCACTCGGAATTGAACGCCAATTCTAACAAGATAACGAACGTGGCCACTCCCACGAATCCCAAGGACGTGGCGACCAAACACTACGTAGATCTGGAACAGAGAAAGTCTGATGGATGGGGAATGAAATTGGATCTGAATGCGGGATTCAACAAGATATTGAATCTGTCGAAGGTCGAGGACACGGATGCGGACTCAACTGCAGTCAACAAGGGCTAAGTAGATTCTGCCGTGATACGATCACAAGAATATGTAGAATCGCAAGTGGACGATCTCTACCTGAACAAACAATCTGGCGGAACCATGGAGGGTGGTATCAACATGAACGGTGAGAATTTATTCGGACTCAATCACGATCCCGAATGAGATTCCAGCGCAGTCAGCAGGAAGTACGTGGATGACAACTCGGTCTGGAGAAAGGGCGACATAATTGAAGGTAAACTAGACATGGGTGGACACGCGCTCACAAATCTACCAGATCCCGTAAACATGACGGATGCCTGCACCCTGATTTCGGTGGTGGAGAAAGTCAAATATGCTAGACAATTGATCACCGTGCGGGCTGAGGAGGCCGTCACCTTAGAGGAGGGAAAAGCTGAGTGGTCTTTCGGAAATGGAGGTAGTGGATCTAAACATGGTCAGGTGGGATACCCCATGCTGTTGGGAGGTGAAATTATTCGAATGACTCTGGCTTTCTCTGATTTGAATAACAGAGCGGTCGTCAAACTCATGGTGAATGGAGTAGAGAGCGATAAGAGATACAGCGTTGAAAAGACTGAGAATCAACATGCGAATGATAGCACGTTCGGCACGCCTCTCAAAGTGAATGCCAGAGACAGGATTAATTTCGTTACGAAAACCAATAATCCCGAAGCCGCCACTTCCGTGGTGAGTCTACTGATCGAACTAGATCCTTTGAACAAACAGTGAACACGTGGAAATAATTAAAAAAAATAATGTGTGATTATTAAAAACAAAAAAAAAGTAATAAGATTTAGAAAGATGTTCAATCTCTCTAGATCTCATTACTTTTTATTTATTTTTGTTTTGTTTTTTTTTTTTGTTTTTAATATTTACTCATTACTTTTTTATTTTTTTTTTTTTTTGTTTTTACACACGTCTCTCATCGAATGATCGACATCTTATTTCCATCCGATTCGAATTGTAATTCTCTGTCCGACAGGACCAGAGTGAAGGCTTCTGTTTTTCTCGGCACGTTCCTATCGAATTGCATCTTGATCTGAATGTCTAAGACGCTACTCTTGAGTCGTTCACTCTGTTTACTGACTTCGAATACGAACATGGGATACATCGACTTGTATTCGACGGGAGATATATTAGGGTTGCTCGTCAATTCATCTAGACCGTGATACTTCTTTCTAAAATCAGCGGCGTCGCCGTGCAGTCTGCAGAAATCGTTCTTGTCGAATGACGCATTGTAATCGATTGCTGGATATCTCGTAGCGTTCAGAAACACTTGCATGTTTCTCAAATTGCAGTGATCGAACAGCAACGCATTCTTTTCCAGAGACCCGTCCCTATCGGTCTGAAACGCAACCACGATGAAACGCGGTCTCTCGGAAGCGGATTTCACCGTCAATCTCCAATCGAAGTGATTCGTGGAGAGTGGAATGCTAGCCGTTTCGCACTGTCTCATTCTAAATCCCACAGGTAATTTACTCTTGGATTCTATGATCTTGTAGAGACGCGCTTTTTCCATGATCGAAGGCTCCATGTGCGGAATGAACCACGATATCTTGTGTAGAGTTAACTTACCCGCATCGGTCACGGGTAGTCTCACTATTGCGTCGTCGTTTCCCTTTCGAATCAACGTCAGATTGTGTTTGAATCTGTAAATGATCTTGTTGTAATCGTCCGCGAATGCGAAGATCTGTTTCAAAGGTATCCTGAACGAAAACGTTCCATTAGGTCTGGACGTCTTGAGGACGTAGTCGAATATCGCGGCGGCGCCAGCGTTAGCAGGGCCGGCGGTGTCTTTCACCCACAACTGATTAAGTCCTCTGGATTTCGAAAAATCATCCGGATACGTCAAGAGTCTGAACATTGTGGTGGCCTGACCAGGATGAAACACAGATTCTATCTCTTGTCCGGATAGCATGTATTTTATATTACTGAATAGATGCATGATGCCATTATTGGCTAGAGTAACCGCGTCGTCGTCGGCGTAGTCGCTCCCATCTTCCTTGGTGAGACGTCCCAACACCACTATGTAACTCTCGCTAGGATGGACGAATAGATCTTGAGTTTCGACGTTGATTCTTATCTCTTCCGCATTGTTCAAACTTGTTCCGGTTACCGGTTCGTATTCGTGAACCTCATATTCTTGAATACTTTCATCTTTCACTATGCTTTGTTCTATATCTAGAATATTTGCCATTTTTTAAAGGGTTTTTGTTTTTTGTTAATTAATTAGCTTGCATTTTTTTTATCTAAAAATAGTTTTAATTATTATTTTTCTCTCCTATATATATGTGTAAACAAGAAAATGTTAAAGAGAGTAAATAAAAAAAAAATGTTGTTTTCTTTATCAAAACTTCGTCTTCTGCAATTGTTGTTCATAAAACGTTTCGATCATCTCTTCTCCATCCAAAGCTTCGATTTTGTAAGTCACCGGATCGGTGTGAAATATTTTGATCATCACGAAGATTTCCGAGGTTCGTCGAGGAGCACAACCCTTTTCGAAGTGCTTCTTATAAGCATAGATTATACTTTCATTTTTCACTATGCTTTGTGCTATAGCATCTAGTATATTTGCCATTTTTAATGGGTTTTTGTTTTTTGTTTATTAATTAGCTTGCTTTTTTATCTAAAAATAGTTTTAATTATTTTTTATTATTATTTTTCTCTCCTATATATATGTGTAAACAACAAAATGTTAAAGAGAGTAAATAAAAAAAAAAATGTTTTCTTTATCAAAACTTTGTCTTCTGCAATTGATGTTCGTAAAACTTTCTGATGATTTCTTCTCTATCCAAAGCTTCGATTTCGTAAGTCACCGGATCGGTGTGAAATATTTTGATTATCACGAAGATTTCCGAGGTCCATCGAGGAGTATAACCCTTTTCGAAGTGCTTCTTATAAGCATAGATTCTCACTCGATCACCGACCGCAAATTTCGGCGTTCTAGACTTCTTCCTGATCTTAGATCTCTCAGGATATAGATTCACGTAGACCCGTTTTTCGTTTCGAGGATCGCTAGCTTCCACGGGAGGCATCTTGATCGATCTGTGTCACGTGTTGTTGTAATCTTTGACCAGACCGTTCAGAGCATATATGTATTTCTTGGTCGAATTCGCCGTGAAGTATCTATGCATCTTTTCCTTCATCGTTCGATTCCAACGTTCCACCACGCTGGCTTTCTCTTCGTTTTCGATCGAGTAGAGGTCGACCAATCGATGAACGTGCTTGTTGTAGAATTCCTTTTCCTTATCCACCCACAATTTATTTGGTTTTCGAGAAGACGAGTCGAACACGCTCTTCAGAGCCTCGGCGACGCAAGGTCCCAATTTATTCTTCCAAGCTCTGATCCAACCGTATTTGGAAAACACGTCGATGACCGTCAATAGATATTTGACACCCTCGTTCCACCTTGAAAACGATCTCATGTCGACCAAGTCGGCAGACCAAATATCATCCAAACCCTTCACGAACACCCTTGTCTTTCGAAATTTACGCACGATGGGTTTGTGTAACTCCTCGGCCAATTCGCTCGTAAATAATCGTTTCTTCTTCTTTTCAGATGCGCTTTTTTTTGAACGCCCCATCCGAATCGACGTTTCGCACCGATCAGATCACCGACCAGCGAACGTTCTATCTTCTCTCTCCTGGTCGGATTCGATATACCTCTCAATTTCCCCAACATGTTTTTATCGCAGACGTCGTTGCGAGTCTTGGTGTCGGGATGTCCGGCGTAGCACAGATCGTGATCATACGCTCGCGTCCACCCTATTCACAGGTTTGCTCCAAGATTTAGGAGTCAGATCGGCGTTGAGTCTCTTGTTCAATTTCGTTCCAGGTCCCGTGAAACTGTGACCAGGCAGATGCATTTCGAAAGGTAGATTATTGATCATTTTAATCACGATGCCTTTACCTTTGCTCGCATTCTTTTTTTTTGACGAATCGATTCTTGATAGAACTACACACGTCGCAAATTCCACGAAGCATCTGTCTGTCGTTTTTAGTTCGTACTTCTTGAGAATTACTCGTCTCGGTAACTCTCTTACACTTTACGCAATACATTTTTTGAGAGTTATTTAAATTAATTTCGTTTTTATTTTATATATAAATTTAATATTTCTTTTTAAAAAATTTTGTTCTTATTATATATATATATTTTTCAATCGCTGCTCTTGAGTTCTATCATCTTACTGAATTCCTCCCTGGACTCTTTCCTCCCCTTTTCCACGAGAGAATCCTTCATCTCTTCCTTTATAATCTGACGAGTCCTGATTCTCACAGCTTCTTTCATGGCTTCATATTTCGTTTTCTCACCCAATATCGTGAAGTATTCTCCGTCCGATATCCTACCGTCTTTCAACACCATCGAGATCATTTCGGATATCGTGTCGATCTTGGAGTCGGCCAAGACGCGAATCTTGTCGTGTTTCCTCGCCTTCAGATATAATTTCCTACTCAAAAAGTTTCCGAGCGTGCTAAACAATCCAGCAGCGAGAGCCACTCCTTCTATGGTTAACACGATCAGAATACCGACCGCAACCGACAACAATCCGATGCTGGCTGCGTGTAAACCCATGGAAATCGTGATGAGTGTCGTGTCGATTGCGTTGACGAATTTCACGAAACGCGAACCCTTCCTCTTGAGAGAATGACGAGAATCTCTCTCTTGAGTTAGATACGATTGGATTCTACTGATTTGATCGATGCGATACCTCTCTCCTCTTTCTTTTTCTTCTAGCGACGGTGCCGTCGGCAAAACGCCGTTCGGCTTCTCATCCTCGTCATCATTTAACGTCGGATACAATTTATTTCTGGTTCTCATTTTTGTGTTTTTTCTTTCTT
This sequence comes from Pictodentalium vernedei, assembly GCA_031216915.1. Taxonomy (NCBI): domain Eukaryota; kingdom Metazoa; phylum Mollusca; class Scaphopoda; order Dentaliida; family Dentaliidae; genus Pictodentalium; species Pictodentalium vernedei. The sequence goes on from CM062296.1 coordinate 337,199,545, forward strand.
TCTAATATTAGATAAACAAATTTATGTGTGTATTTATTTTTATTTTCTATTCTCCCTTATTTATATCAACGAGAAAACTTAGACGTATGCTTCATTGAATAATAATTTCATGATACATCCCTTGTCTTCTAAAGTCAGACTTCTACGTGCCAATTTCAGTTCTTCCGAAACTGTGGGCTTGTCTCGATCCTTACAGAAGAGTAATTTCTTCCAAAACGTGATCACTTCATCGATTTGAACGCGTTCGAACGCCGGTTCGAAATACTTGACGACCATATCTTCCCTTTCCATCGTCAGACACGAATGATTCTCATGATCGAAGTCTAGGTGATCCCGACATCCGACGCATCGTTCTAACAAGAGGCGACATAGTCGTTCGCTCACGCAGAATGCGTAGGCTCTCATCAGCATTTTTAAAAGAAACCTTGCTCTAATAGTCTGGGAAGCGTTCATGATTTACGTATTTTTTATTATCTATTCGATTTGATATATTTATTTTTTTAAATAACTATTTATTTATATTTTTTTTCTCTCCTATATATATCAATCACTTTTTTATTTCCTTACTATTTTATTTGAATGAAACAAATTCTACAAAGTGTTTTTATTAAGATTTATTTCACAAAATTCGCAGTGACAAAACGTAAACAAACGATTTTCCCATCGATTTTCTAATTTTCTAAAACTCAATTTTTTGAAGAGCCTCAAAAACAATAGCGGATTCTGTACCACTGGTTCAGAATCCGCAAACCGTTTTTTGATGCTGGTCCAGAATCCGCAAAGAGTTTTTTGCTCGCGTTCACCAACGATAGATTGAAAGTCTAATCCACGATGGGAACGTCGACAAAAATTTTTAAGAAAATTTTTATGTACAATTTCGTACATTTTTCACTTTTTGAGAAACGTGTCGAATGTACGCGTTCGCCAACGGGTGTTTAAACGTTAAAAGTGCGATCTGTGAGCCTCAAAAAACAATAGCGGATTCTGGACCACCTTTGAAAAACGACATTTTTATATACGTGCACGCGATTTAACACTGAATCCTACGACGGTAAACGCACCATGTACGTGTACGTGTACGGTGCATGTACCAAATGGTCCAAAATCCACCTTTTCTACCTACCGTTGCTCACTGCTGTTCGGTTGTTCTCTCCTGAAGCCAATACTATGCAACTTCTACAATTGTATTTTCTAGAACTGTATTTTTAACTGTTAATATAACTGACTAAAATCAATGATTAGCATTTTAAAAGATATGGCAATTTGCCAACTGGCAATTTGACACATCTTTGAAAATGCTGATGATTCATTTCAACCTATTTAAAGACATAACTAGAAAATACAATTCTAGAAAATACAATTGTAAAAGTTCTATAGTATTGGCCACTGGTACTCCGGCTTTCTCCGCCCTTAAAACTGTCCGACTCGAGTGACCCTGGCTGTTAAAAGTGTCGTTAACCCTTTACCCAAAGAATCGCCCGCATCCGCCCGCGTAATATGCAAATTCAGCAGTTGAACAAATATTATTTTTCAAAAACTTTCAACAAAACCATATCATGTGACCCCTCTTTGGAACGAGCTCGTCGAGCTCGTTCCAATGAGGGGTCACATGATATGGTTTTGTTGAATTTTGTTTTAAAAATTTGAAAAAATGATATTTAAAATAATAAATTTTAATATCGTCTGCGTTGGGTAAAGGGTTAAATCCCACTAAAAAAGTGGATTCGATTCTAGATTCCATTCGATTTCGAACCTTTTGCCTGATTCTATTCGAGATTCAATTCGAGTGAAAATACGTGATTCGCCGAGTCCTGCGTAGTAGTGTCAATAAAACGTAAGTACACAGAGACTTATCAGTGAAAGGAGGTTCCATTATAATCAAACCGTCCAGGGATTCATAATAACTACACACCATCGAAAGAAAAACTTGAGCACCGAAAAAAAACATACGACGTGTTTCCGGTTTAAAAATTATGAAAGTCCGAATATCTGCACTCTAAAAAATTACCGTTAAAATAGTGGTGATAGATGTATTGCAACTGCCTTCACTTCTACCTAAAATTTTACGGCAATGACTGTTACTGCTTAACTGGTAAATTATTTTTTTGTCAGCAAAATCTGTTCACATGTCTTTGCCTAGTTATATGTTTTTGGAGAGTCACTCTCCCATGAATTATAACAAGGCTCATCCATACAGGCTAAATAATTTCACTTCAAAGATAATATGAAGAATATCCACTGAATATGAAGCCTTTGAGTTGTGGTACCTGTATTTAGAGTAAAGCTCAAATTGGGCTTCGTGTTAGGTTTCGTAATATGTAAACAAACAGAAACGTGTTCATTTACAGGGGCGCAGTATTTTTAAACGAAGGTATTCAGCAATTCAATCCCTATTTTTGCAAAATGGCATAGTTCATGACGAAAGGTGACTTTTTTTTAAAAAGACTCAGTTTTTAAGATAGACTAATTAATATATAATATTATATGCCGCTGCAAGTTAAGGATATTAAATTGTTTGCTCTGCATGACAAATGAATCGCCACCTCGTGTAAAAAGCGAAAGGAAGTATCAGCTCCTCCGTTTTGCTCAAATTCGATCAAAAGAATAAAAAAGTTTGGCATTGCCAAAGGTAGTAAAATGTGGTATTTTCACCATAGTTGTTTATGGTAGAAGAACCGGCAACCAGACTGCCAGTACGTTTACCGTTTTTAAGTTTTTTACAATGTAGAACATTAACAACGTCCCCGAACTAAAACAGGCGGGACCCAGAAATAAGTGAGAGACCGTTGCGGTACACAACCGTGATCAAATCGTGTCAAGCGGTTTAACGGCATTAAGCGCAGTTGAAGCCAAACTATCCAGGAAAAACTACCCAACTGGGGCAGATAAATGACTAACAATTCAACTTACCAACCGTTCACAAGTTAGGTTTAATCACAATTCCTATTGATTGTAGTAGCATGTATACCGTCAACATGACGTGCGCCGTAGCAAACCCTGCACAAATGCTTCCAACCGTCCGGGGGGGGGGGGTTAAAGGGTACAGTACGCAACTGAATCGAGTTAGAATCGAACTAACGACCTATCGATCAGTTAACCAACTGGTCACCCCGTTTACGCGCCCATGTCAACACCAATCGTACCTGTCGATCGACCGAATCAAAGGAACGGACTGCAGTTCTAACAAAGTTAACCCCTTTGAACACGAGATGCCGATTTACCGACCCAGGGACATGGTACATCATACTTTCATTAAGTGGGATGTCTGCAAAGTTAAGGGTGGGGTAGACCAATCAATATTTGCAACGTTCAGTCCCAAGGCGGCTGCACGTTGAAAATATTTATGGGACTACCCCCAGATAATGATTATGGACTCTCCTAATTTGTGCATTTGAACTGACATGGAAGTTACCACAAGTGTTCAAAAGGTTAAGGCGGGAGATAAAATTTTACCAGAAACTGTTCAGCATTTCGCTACAAGAATCAACAGTTAGCCTTTGGGCTACACGATGAATATTTTTGGCTTTTAGTGCTGAAAACCTAGAATTCTCTATCTCGAACAATTGACTTTTGGGACGAGGCCAGAAAACTAATGAATGAAACATTGCTTGTGCTTGTTAGGGATTTTTCGCTCGAATCGAATCAGGCAAATATTCGAAACTGAATCGAATCTCGAATAGAATCCATTCCTCAATTGTTACGCTGCAACGGCCGTCTTACCATAGTTTCCTATCTCCCATGAGTGATGAGTATCAACAATCGTACTCGTTGGACTATCTCGTTCCATCTAATCGCAGATGAAAGCCATGAACATATCTCTTGTTTCGGAAAGAGTGAGCAATGTACTTATATGGTTACAAAAGGTAGTCCGTGTATAACGTATTAGCATGGATCAGTGCATAAACCCGATGTGCAACGTACGTTCATTAATTAGCACCGTATAGGGTGGGGGGGGGGGGGGTTCTTAGGCATTGACATTCACAGTCCTCGAAGCTATCACTTTCCATGCATCATTACCACAAAGAGGTTGGACATTTTTTGTTCTTAATATCCAAGTGGCGACAACCCACCCAGCACTTACTAGCAACGATACTAAATTCAAACTAGAAGAAAACTAAATGCAAGTGTCATCTGCAGGTCATGTTTGGTGAAGGGTTAAATATCATGGTATTCGGAAGGTAACAACACACCTATATTTCCTCTGAAGCATCATTTCATCTATAGTCTGTAGTAGAGGGTCGTTTTTGGTTTCTGGAAGGAGGATGGCAAGAAATCCACCAATTATTCCAAGTATACCAATCACTAGTAAAGGTAACGACCACCATATGTTTGAAAGGTCAAGTATAAAGGGGGAAACGGAACTTCCCATTCTTGAAACGGTCAGTGAAGTAGCTACAGCAAGAGTTCTGAAACATTTTAAAAGAATATACTCTCAACATTGTATTCAGGAATAGGATTCACGTAGGCCCCTTCACCTCATTTAGTTATTCCAGTTAAATACTAGGAAAAATACTAATATTTCATTCTCATCCATCATAAGCACCTTTCCTACTGTGCACTTTAACGAAAGATATTTACAGTACGGCCGTCGTACACTGGTCACTTTCCACGGGTGTGCAATATTTCCACGGACACAGCAGTATTAGATTCCAAACACTAATTATAGGAATAATTATTTTAAAAAAATAATTAATGAAGCACCGGGCACAACCTGGTGCTTCATTAATTAAAATGTTGCTTTTTATTACCTGGTAAACACATGCGTGGACATCACTGCTCAAGTGTGCATTATGACTAGTCTGCTCGTTAACCGATGGGTGCAGCGACTTGATATTTGGTATCTCGCTTCCCATTCGAGTGCAGATTGTCGTTTGTTCAATGAACATTCGCGGAGCGAATATTTCTCATTGTAGTTTGGGGAGGGGCAAGATTTTTGGTCCCACCCCAAAACTTTTATTTTCCGATCCAAAGACTCGATTTGAACCAGATTTGGTATGTGGTATTGAGTCACAAAAGAAAACCCCGCCCCAATTGGAACCCCAGGTGCTAGAAATATATTTTTTTAAAACGCCCATAGTCCTAAAACTACCAAGAATCTAGAATTGTTATTTGGTATGAAGTGTTCTTACGACCAGTAGAATTAATTGGACCAAACAAATTGCAGTTGGTTGTATCATAAAGTATCACACAGGGACTCCCATTTTAACACTGTCGGTAAGCGAATATACTGAATGGGCATGTTTTTAAAGAATAGAAAAAACTTTTTTCTGCAGAACCACCAATAAAAATAGTTTTGATATTTCGGACAGAACATACTTAGGAGGATGCGATTCAACTTTATCCGGGCTCCCAAACGGAACACGAATTTTGACCTAATGCAACATGAGGAAAATTCTTTTAAAATCTTCTTCATATCCATCAATCAAAATCTTGTGATATTTCGCCAACAACATCATTCAAGTTTGTTCAAATCAAGTGCTTGGATTCATAATTGGAATCCTTGTGGGGTGTCCGAATTTTAACTTTAAAAATACTCTTCTTCCGATCCACCAGTCAGAATCTCTTAATATTTGGCATGCAGCATCCTTATGACGGTCCGATTTTAGTTTGTTCAAACTAAGTACCTGGGCGCATACTATGATGTACATCTTCCTTTGTGAAGTCAGATATAAGTTTGTTCAAACAAAGACCTTGACCTGATATTTGGGCTTCCTGTGGAAATCCCATTTGTAGCTTGGAGCAGCATGAGGAATATTCTTCAAAACCTTCTTCACCAGATCAACCAGTCAGAATATCGGATTCAAGTTCGTTTAAACCAAGTCCCTGGTTTCATATTTGGGCTTCTTAACTTTTTGCAATATAAAGAAAATTCCTTTATAATCTTCTTATTCGGATTCATCAGTCAGACTTTTTATATTTAGTATTCTTCGTTCTGGAGAGGAGGCGGGGTCAGGTTGAAGTTTGTTCAATGCAAGTAGCTGGATTTATAAATTGCAATATCAGGAATTTTCTACCAACCGGGCCTTTAATTTGTTCATCCTTTTCTCTTGATTACTCTGTGTTTTAGGCAAATTGGTAATTTTCGGCTCACATGAAGTATTTTAAATAATGGAAATTGCGTGTGGGAACTCTGAAAATGTTCGGCAGTCCTTCGTCTCTAACCAATGCCCCAATCAGTGAAAAAATACAAGTAAATGATAAGGGACTAATTAGTTTTTAAAAAAATCCGCGAATCTCTTTGTAAAGAATCAAAAGCCATTGTCAGGTAAGCGTGTTCGGCTTCTTACGGACTCGGCTTGTTATTTAGACACCCAGTGTGTATTTCTAAAACAACGAACACCTGAATTGTTACATGAAACTCAAGATACATTTTAGCAACTATCTTAAGTCAAATGGAAAGTGTTCTCTCCCAACCGAACCCCGAATATTGTTTTCTCAAGTTATGCACAAAATGTGCTCGATATGCGCCGATTAACTTCCTAAGATCTCACAGCAAAACAATACACAGCATCCGTATTTTGCATGGAATGTTTATTCTAACCACTATGACAGCGTCGGCAATATCGCATTCCTCACCTTTGATCGGCCCAAGTGGGCCAAGCATACAAAATATATTGAGAGGTTAATTATTTCCAAAAACGTATTTCTTTAACTGGTAGAGTCCTAAATTATTTTTGATCACCAGAATTTGTTCATGTATCTTTGCCTTGTTGCAGTGTATGGTAGTGTGCCTTACGCCTGTTATATACGTCGCACTACCGTCGCGTTGAATTCAATTAATTGAAATTAACTGAATTCGAGTCGACAGTAGTGCTACGTATATAACCATTAAATGCGAGTAGACGAACTTCAAACGAATCCTCGTGTCAGCCATTCGAATCTAATTTCCACACGCTAATTAGATCCGCGCGGTTATAGGCGGCGCATCACCGTCGACTCGAATTAAATGTAAATGAGATGATAATGATATGCTTATCAGGAAAACACCGAATGTTGTGATGTAATTTACAATCTTCAATAACGTTCACAGTGGAATTGAATTCGAGTCGACGGTGATGCGTCGTCTACAACCAACACGGAACTAATTCGAATCTGGGAATTGTTTTTCTTTCTTGGTTTGGGGTGATGGTAGGGAGGCTGCTAACTACGCTATAAAGACACTACTCGGCAATTTCCTTTAAAAACATATTTTGCGTCATGTTACTCCGTTAACACACTATAAATTGCAAACAAATATGTCTGTATATTTAGGTCAAACTATATAAACCTTATCACATAAAAGGCAATCTTCAAATGAATTCATAACAACAATGGAGCGTCCGTATAAATACAATTAAGCCATCGTATTATGTATTACCAAACGTGTACACAGTTAAAATATATATATGGATGTCACACGAGATTTGTGTGAAGACTCTAACATTGTGAGTTGAGGTCGTGCGTCAATTGAATTCGACTCGACGGTAGTGCGCCGTATATATCAAATGAAGTTTGTTCAGACGAATCTGATTCAAATGAATTAGAGTCGACGGTAGTGCGACGTATATAATAGGCCTTAGGCACTCTCCCATAAATTGTAACAAGGAAAATCCGCACAGCCTAAATAATTTCACTTCAAAGATAATAGGAGGCATATCCACAGAATATGAAGCCTTTACTATACGGTACCTGCACTTCAGAAAAAGCCCCAATATGGACTTCAACACTCTACCAGTTAAATGGCTTGTCCTTTGTTTTATATGTCTCGTTCACTTCCCAGCAAGTCTGACCTGATCTGTCTATTTTATTTTTTTATTCTGAGTGATATTCCCTTTTAGTCAGGGCGTATTGCTAGAAGTACATTGAATTCAAATAACTCAATTCAAATAAATACATCATAAAATAAATGTGTTGAGGGGCTTTTGGAATGATTTGAAGGTTTTGTTTTGACTAAAAAGCCAGGGGCATATAACCATTTAGGGCTCAGCGATTGTTCGAATTTCTAATCGATTCGATTCGCTGCCGAGTCACGGACATGCGATCGAATCGAATCGGCCGCGATGAACAACGATCATGTTAAGTGTTTCAAGTTTCTATCTGTTTGACAGCTCGGAAAATCGACCGGAAACATTTCACATGTCAAATAAGCTAACTTATTTATAATTAAGAGCGTGATAATACCTCAGTTTTTGGGGTTATGCACTAGTTACAGATATTCCAATCTTCATCTCGCATGATGAACGCACACCGACACGACAGGATAACGACCACGATGGCCCATCCCCTCGTCCGACTTCCGCACAGTTCACAGACTTACCACTGAAGCCATGGCGTTTTATCTTCGCGATATATTTATAGCATTATATCAAGTTGTAAACCCGGAATATCCATGAGGTTCGCACATGATGCAAGCTTGTGAAACACGTTATGAATTTCCAGTTTCTCCGCGACTTGTAAGATGTCTTTTAATGGCATATATCGCAGAGCAGTGCAAGATGTCTTCCAATGGAATATATCGCAGCGCAACGCAACTGAGAGAGAGAGATAGAGAGAGAGAGATATAGGGAGGGAGCGAATGAGAGAGAGAGGGTGAGAGATTCTTTGAAGAAACCGCTACAACCTGGTCAATTTCTGGGCATTAAACGTGCCATGCATCTACTGCATAAGGTGGTGAAAACGAACGTTATTATTCAACCTGTTCGAAAACGAATCGATTCGAGAATCTGTTGCTCTATTCAATTCGAGAAGAGATTCGAAGTTGAATGGCCTGTTTGCAAGCTCTCATGCTCACAGTCTAATTTTAATTGGAATATGACAATGTTAGAGGCTTATTTTCCAAATTTTGTGAAGTTTGATAGCACATTACCGTAATGAAATGCTATGTCACTTTACTCATCAAGATATACAGATATTCTTTCATACACTAGTTATAGATATTCCAATCAATGTGTATTGGATTCGCCTTGAAAACATCAGGATATTAGCGCAATATGTAGAACTACGCAGCGAAATCATAAAACCAGCTCTGGAGGGTCTTCGTTCCTAATGTTAATGTCATAAGAAAATCGGTCAAATTCTAGTTTCAAGTGAGCATCATTTATTGGGCTGAAACAAGGAAAATGAATTCTTATGGTATTTTTTTATATTCAGTGGTCTGAAATATATCAGTTCGTCAGAAAAGCGAAATCTAGGTTCTCCTTTCCGACCAACTGAAATTATTATTATTAATACTTTATTAACCCTTTACCCAACGTAACGGCCAAAACCGGCCAGCGCTGTTCTCAAAAATCGCCTATTAGTTTTAATTATTTTTTCATTTTTTGTCTCAAAAACATAGGTTATGACCCCTCATTGGAACGAGCTCGTCGAGCTCGTTCCAATGAGGGGTCATAACCTATGTTTTTGAGACAAAAAATGAAAAAAAATAGTAATTCAAGATTTTTTTTTGCAAGTGTCGTCTGCTTTTCATGTTAGGTAAAGGGTTAAGCAAAAACATACTAACATGTTTGTAGCTAGTTTAATAATGGTGCAGACATGGTTTCCCTCCAGAAGAGGCTATGAAAGAAAACAAAAACTTAAAAAAAACAGTATGGAATATTACTGAGTGGCATCGGACTACTCCGCACGAATCTAAGATAGAGGAACGACTACCTATCAGGTATTCATGTTGAGTTAGAGCCACTGCACGTTGCTTAAATGCCAAATAAATAAATGTTGATACCATTCTCGGGTTTTATTACTGATATTAATGTCTTGAACTTATGAAAAGAATGCCAGCGACAATAATATACTACTAAAAGTTTGCTAATCACCAAGTATATCCAACTACCTGTTTTACGTTTTAGTTGCAATATTGTAATGAAAAGTGTATATATTTTTTATTTAATTATATCTTTAATGACTTAAGCACAGACATTAAGATTTTGTTTGTGTTTGACATTAATTTCAGCTTTTGAATACGATAACCATGGAAAATGGATATTATTGGTAAAAGAGGAAATTTTTCAATTTGCCAAAAAGTTGACGGAGCGAACTGGTATGGGTTCAATATCCAGTATGAGACCCAGTTAATTACAGCTTGACAACGCCTTCTCAAGCTCCCAATCAGGTTCCTGGTGGTCCTTTGTGGGATGTTGTTCCATTCTTGGAACAGCATGGCACCAAGCTCCTGGACACGTCTTGGCTGGACTGGACGAGCTGAAATTGCAAGCTGCAACTCATTCCAGACATGTTCGATTGGATTGAGGTCAGGGGATCTGGCTGGCCAGTCCATGCGCTCAATCTCCTCCCGCTATCGGTACTCACTGACAGCATGGGCAACATGAGGACGGGCATTATCGTCCACCAGAATGAATCTATCACCCACTGCACCTGCATACAATCTGACGTGGACATCTAGAATCTCATCAATATACCGTTGTGCAGTCAATGTACCACGCTCAAGGACACAGTGCTCTGTACGTCCATCCCTGTTGATGCCACCCCAGACCATGATTGACCATCTACCATAGCTGTCAGGCTCAGCAATGTTGGCTGTATGGAATCGCTCTCCTGGTCTTCTCCATACCTTAGAACGCCTATATGTGTGGTCTAGACAGTACCTTGACTCATCTGTAAAAAAGTCAGGTGGCCAATCTTCACTGGTCCATCCAACGTGGCCCATGGCCCATGCATATCGTGCCTGACGGTGGTTCTGGGACAGCGGAATGCGAATACATGGTTTTCTCGATCGGAGACCACATTCGAGCAACCTCCTTGCCCGGATAGTCTGTGTCGAAACATTTACCCCAGATGCATTCTGAAGGTCACTGCGAAGCTGGGTTGCTGTGGAAAAGCGGTTCCTACGGGCTTGAATGATCAAAAAACAGTCTTCAGCTGCAGATGTTGCCCTGTCACTGCCACCACCATGCCGTCTTACTGGTGTGCCATACTGCTGAAATCTTATCCAGGCTCTGGTGATCACCGTATGTGCACACCAAGGGCTTCACCAACCTGACGATGGGTAACATTTGCTCCACCATCCCTCCAGCCCGCCACATTTCTGCTTCAGACAAATGTCTTCTTACATTTGCATTTGCCATATTCAATCTTTAAATCACAAGGGTTTGTGTTGAAATGAAGACTGAATACCCTACACATGTCATGTACATGTAGACAGTATACGAAAACATCAGAAAATCAAGGGGTGCATGCTTTCCATGACTGTCACGAAAAGTATGCCTGTCAAGAGTGTTAATGAAAACACTGGGGACTATTTCAATACATTCCTCAATCATATCCACTAAAAATATCGCAAATATGTCACAAGAAAATTTCACAATGATGTGTCAAATATTTGGTGCTTAGCAAACTTTGAGTAGCCTAACTTGGCAGTACTTGACGACGTAAATCTATAAAGGATGGACATAAAGTAGGAAATGATATTCAGATTCTACCTGTCCTGAATTGCATAACATACATGTTCTATTCTCCCTGCATGTCCGGTCATATCTGCCAGTTTCAATTCGTAAACTATGTGCTGAATCTTAAAAGCACCGATCAGGTGATAACGGTTTGTTAAAACCGAAAATAATTTTCAGTTTTGAAGACGAATATGCACACACCATAGGTTTTTAATCTGGGTGATTCTGAGATTGACGAGAACCAGGCGAATGAATCTAAAAATAGGCTGACTGGTTTGAGGCCATGACAACGTCAATTTGCTTATAGAATAAGACTGGTGGCTTGAGAGCTTGGGTAAAGACTTTCAATCACGTTTAGATGGGCGTGAACAATTTATTTGTTCCGCACCAAGATTGATTTTGAAGGGGATTAGAAAATTGTATTCAGAAGCTTCGGATACTCTGATCTTCCCATTAACCGTTTTGAACATTTATATTAGAAACTAATATAACAATAACATGATTTTGAAGGGCTTTACAGTGTATTAACGGCTCAATAGAAATGGTTAACAGCCCAAGAGTTTATTAGCGGCCCGCGACGAAGTCCAGGCCCGCTAATAAGCTCAAGGGCTGTTAACCATTTCTGTTGAGCCGTTGATACACTGTAATGCCCGAAAAAGTCATGTTATTTCTATTATTGCCACTTTCGTACATCGGGGACATTACAATTAAATTATATGGGAAATAAGATAAATAAATGAAGTTCGACGTTTTAGAATTAAAAAAACAGCGACACTATCGTCTGATTTGTTGACAAACAAACCGGGTAACATGACTATCGTCTGATCAGTGTAAGGCGAAATTTGGGAAGTTAGATGATGAAATATATCTTCGAAATGCGAACTTTAGGCAAGGGGTTTATTTGTCAAAGATGTCATTACTTACTTTCTGTGTATCGCTTCCTATATTTGATACATTATCTATCCGTGAGCCAAAGGGAAACACTTGAAACAAATGTGTTAAGTGTGTTTACAAATTAAAAAAAATCCGAATTGAATTTCGATCCAAATGGAAATCTGGGAAAAATATTGTTGATCGGCTGAGAGATGTGACGTCATTGTCTATATTTAGACGTATCTGGCTGTTATTGACGTGTTGGGCTGTTATAGTCAATACCGGCCCAACACGTCACATGACTTGTACTTGTTGAGCATTACGACAAAACATCGGTAATGTGCTGAACGCCCGCAAAAGTGGGAATAATAACGGATTGAATTGTTCTGGCGAATTAGTGATTTGGGCACCAAAAATGTAATCATTCATGACAGAAACGATAATGGTATTTTTGCTGCATAGCCCCTGAACTTTTAAATGGGATCAAAACATGTTAAATGTCAAGTTTTGGTATTAGAATACATTAACGTGCTCCTACCGTATTATCTATACCAATACAAACAGCTAGTTTTAAAATTACCTGACTAGTTTACAGGGGGTTGAGTGTGTGTGAGAGAGAGAGAGAGAGAGAGAGAGGCGAAGAGAGAGAGAGGCGGGTGGACGGACGGACGGACGGATGGACGGATGGACATTCTACCGCAGATGTACTTGTGAGGTGATTTTTGTGTTAGGGATGGGAAAATTGCGCAACTCACAAGTGGGTTTTTCGCACCTCACAAGTTGAAAAAACCTCACAAGTGGTTGGTGAACTAACGGTTTTATCCCCCAACCTCACAACTAACGACTGTACACGGACGGTCACCTCGCAAGGCCATCTGCGGTGGCCCAGATGGACGGACGGATGGACGGACCACTCTAGGCACTGCGAGATATAGAGGCCGAGAGTAAGAGAGATGGAGAATGAAACAGAGACAACGAGAGAGATGGAACAGTTTCATCAACAGTTCCGTATTTTGTCCAACGATGTTGCGCGCTGTTGATTAAATTATTTTTAATAACAAAATAAATGCAGAACGTCAGAGGGCAGTGGACGCGTTATCCCCACCCCCACCCCACCCCACCCCACCCCATTTATGGGTTTATTGCAAGAGCGACATTTAACATATTTTAAAATTAACAATGACAATGTTGTGATATGTCGTAACAAATTTCTTCTCGAGAAGCCAATAAAACGTACAAAAGTCCTTTCCTTTAACATTAATTTCACCACCAAGTTTAGCACTTCTCTCTTAAAAGTCCTTTTCATTTTGGAAAACTGACAATGGGGCAAGCGTATTGCCTTAGTTAATTGCAGTGCTGGCTATTCCAATAATTCAATTTCAATGCACTGCAGTGCAAAGTCAGACATTATCTTCTTGTATCCGGGATTTTCGTCTGGGAAGAGATAATAATATCACCCATATAAAAATTTAAGTAAAAGATCTACCAGGCTATTGACTTACCTAATTTCAGTTGGAAAGACTTCTGCACACAACAAAAATATGGAAGCAATTGACCAGCATGTTCCAAACTTTGCACCCATAGAGAACGCAACGCTCAACCAATCGATTTCTGTAAAAAGAGTTTGAAACGTTGTTAACATTGCATTGTTTCAGTGGACTGAAAAAACTGAAAAATTCTAAGAATTACAGGCTTGCCAATCGCCCTCAATTGCCCTGCATAACCTCAATATTCCGAGAGCGGTAAAAGCCCTCCCTACTTCGTATTCTGAAGGCGATGAAAGACAAGTTCGTGGTGACGTCTGGAATTATTGGTGGTCCCCAGTCGATGTTGTCCACAGGTATGATATTACGTCGCTCGACCTCACCGTTCAAAAGCGTACGCATTGATCGCACACTTATTTGACACCAACTTTTAGAGTCGGCTCTCATCACACGTGTTGGCTTCTCGAGAGACTTGTTTTTGTAGTGAAACATTTTGTGAGGTTAAGAACGTGAAAACATGATAGCAGCAGTTATAATTTTGGCATCCAATCCATGACGCGATGCACATGGTAGTGTCAAAGCTGAAAAGAAAGATGTAAACACATGGTACTCTATTCAAATGTGGATAGAATGAACAACCATTGTGTCGAGTTAGTTCCGAAAGATTAAATCTGACTGGCAAAACATGCGGTATCAGGTATTTAATTTGTGTTGTAATATTTTATTATACGCTAAACGATAGATTATCGAAGAAATTGCGGAAAGATAGAAATCGTATCCTCCACTGTGAAGATATAGACATTTTCACTTTCACGATATCAATCAAAATGGCGGCTTTCAAAGCATCACTTCAAGGTGAATAAGGGTCAAATTTTCACTGGAAATTATCAATTTGTTCTAAAAACGTATAATGAAAAGTAAATCTAGTGTGTTAAGTGGATACCGACCATTTCCAGCAATAATTCAACATGCATTCACCTTGAATTGATGCATGAAACCCGCTGGTCCAAACATGGCCTGAAAGTCCGTACTATAAGTTTTTGGTTTGGTACGTCCTTTCAAAGGACGTAACAAACCCAAAACTTAGATTACGGACTTTCAGGCTATGTTTGGGCAAGAAACCTGCCAGCTGAATCAGATTACAAGACGCTATCTGTTCCGAGTATCAATCAAATCACCTTCACGTTGCAATGATTCAATGCGCTGTTTACTTTCATGCATCAAATCAAGGTTGAAACGAATGAAATTATCAGATTCTTATAAAAAGCGTATAATAAAAGAAAATCTAGTGTTTTTGAGTGGATACTGAAAATTACCACACTTGTGACCGAGGTAAATGGAAACTTTTGTCCCGGTCACTCATGAGACAATTTTCGGTATCCACTCAATACCACTAGATATTCTCTATTTATCTTGACCCCCAGCGCGTTCGCGTATTTTAAAATCGGGATAACCTCTACGTATCCTAAACGATCGTTGACGGGTTATTTCCAGACCTTCCTCGAGTTTCGTTTGCAATTTACATACAGTGTTTTAACATATGTTTTATCCCCCTGTTAGCAATCGATAATCGGTAAATGGCTAAGAATTCCACCTAAGACAAAACTCATTTAAACATAGGGTTTGTTGTGACCAAATCTGTTTTATATTAAGCAAAGCTAGAGAACTACAGTCGACGCTTCTAAGAAAGCCGCAAACACACTTAGAATAATTCTGATCATTTTTCAAAACGGGTTTGTCTAATGCATGTTAGCGATGTTTTCCAAGAAACCAATATGGAAATTGAAACACTGAGTAATATTGCATTGTCATTTGGTGAGATTGACAGATAACGGAAAGTGAAGTGAACAAAATAATGTTGACGGAAACGAAGGCCGTCTGTAATTAGTAATAACATTCAGTGTAATGTCTACCTGTACAGCCCAACCTCACATTAGGTTGAAATGCTGGCAATATCATGTGAACCTAAACCGTTTCGTTTGTGGAAAGATGAGAACTAAAAACTGATGCACAAAAAGAATAATCATTTTGTGTTGAGTTGAAAGAACTATCAAGTTATCTCCAATATAGTTTGAAACTTTCTAAAAATGCCACTGAAGAGACACTGCCTAATTTCTGTTTGTAAACAAAAATAAAATGCCAGATAGAAGTCATTAAATTTACATATTAATATGCCGCTCCACCAGGAACTGTGACTGAACAGTCAGCAGTACTGGATTTCTGTAACTGACTGAGTGACCGGTGTTCGCACACAACAGAAGAATCAGTCACTCGGGCCACGAGTCTAATTCTGTTAGGAATTGCATGCTGTTATGAGTGATTTGTTTATCCACTTTTCGCGGTGTGGGCACGCCTCCTCCTTTGATGTGATATTCTTTTACTCAGAAAGATAATCGAGTATCTTTCGTGACCAGTTATAGCCATTCCATTCAATAAGTATTTAATTCACCTTGCAAACCTCAAGATATTACCACAATTAGTGACTCTTCGCGACGTTATCATAAACCTGTGCTTAATAAACAAACATCTCATCTCTGAAGGTATTGGTATTTCATTGAAAATTCTGTCTAATCAAGTCCAATCAGGTGTCAATTGAGAAACATTTCGTGCGTGGATTCAATGCAAATGAATATTTATGATATTTTATAGATTCAATCGACGTAAAATCTCAATTGGAGAGAAGTGCGAACCGAAATATCCCAGACGAGTGAATCTAAACACAGGTGATGGACTATTTCAAGGCTAGAATGGTTCTGGAACATAACAGCGTCGAATTCCGTATAGAATTTGACTGGTGACTTGCGGGCGTTCGGAAATGTATGTGTTTACAGTACAGTTGCCGTGGACTGGTCGTAATCCACGCATGTGCAGTGATGTCCACGCGTGCGTTTACCTGGAAATAAAAATCAGCAGCAGCAAAGTTGTAATTAATGAAGCATAGAGTCATACCCGGTGCTACATTCATTAAATGTTTGATGATTATTCCTATAATTAGTGTTTGGAATCTAATTTTATTGCGTCGTTGGAAATATTGCCCACCCGTGGGAAGTGATCTATCCACGGCGGTCGTACTGCAGCACAAAAATGCACATGACAATATGCAATACCGTTTAGAAATGAAGCAATCCATGAGTCATCCAAGTTTTATTTTAGTACAGTTATTATTGCTGTGACTGTCCCTTAACCCTTTACCCAACAAATCGCCTGCATCCGCCCGCGTAATATGCAAATTCAGCAGTTGAAAAAATATTATTTTTCAAAAAATTTCAACAAAACCATATCAAGTGACCCCTCGTTGGAACGAGCTCGTCGAGCTCGTTCCAACGAGGGGTCAAATGATATGGTTTTGTTGAGATTTTTTGAAAAATTAAAAAAAAATGATATTTAAAATAATAAATTTTGGTATCATCTGCGTTGGGTGAAGGGTTAAGTCGTTTTTAGACTCGACTTTATAACAGAAATAGTACTTACCGTGGGACAAGGCTGCCGCTGTTGAAAATGTTCCAGTCATGAAGTAGGATGCTGCAACAGCCTTCTTTCGACCAATTTTATTGATAACAAAAAGGCAGGAAGCATATCCAAATAATTCTGCAACTCCTATTATGACGTTGTTCACGTAGAGACTACCGCCCAGATTGTCCGTGTTTAATGATAATCCAGAGAATGCAAGCCCCATTAAGAACCTATGTTTAAAAACACATTGTGATCTGTAAAGTTCATGTTTTCATGGAATGGAACAAAATAAAGACACGCGTAGGAGTAAAATGAAAGATGATATAAACACTTTTTCCAATATTACCGGGAAAACATGTGACGAAAAATCATTGTTGGCATAGCCATCCACGTCAGGCTAAAAGATTTCCCCTGCGGATCAAACGAGATGCACACCGGATTCAAAGAGACAACGGGGTAGGATACAGCTGTTGGCTTTCTGTCACAGGGAAAGAGTATTTTGGTGATGCTTTTGATCTTTAAAAAGGCAACGATAGCATCACGAGTTTTATAAAAAGATTCCTTCACGATGGATCTAAAGGCGTGTTTATTTGAGGAGACATACGGTCCGAATATAATGCTTGGGCAGTACTCCTGGACAATTAATAGCGTCTGCCTGAACAAACATTTATTTATATATAGAGAGGTATGTTTTACTCCAGAAGAAATATAGCTGCACTAGATATTTGGCGAACACGGGTAAAATTTCCTTGCGAAGTGGGGGTGGGGGTTGATTCAATATAGGTGGGTGTGGGTGTGTGGTCAAGAGCCAAAAAAATGTTTGTAAACAGTTAATTTTTTGTTTTTCCTTTTTCACTATTATGGGATCTTTTGTGCGCCAAACAGTAGCACAATGTCACCAGTTGACCCCAAAAACCCATGTAGAAGCATTATTAACAAAGGTAACCCCCTTAATTTGAAAAATATTGGAGAATTTAATTAAAAACTGAATTGATGAGGGGATGGGTGTCCCATATTGAACGAAAAAAATTGTGGGCTAAAATATCTATTCACAACATAATTAATTCATATTAGAGGGGTTTTTTTATGGAATATTCTTTAAAATGAAGCATAGTATATATAATACTGTATAATAAGTCATAATAGCTAGGTGGGATTCTAATCGAACAGTCTTGTGCTTTCCGGGGCGAAGGTGGAGGATCTGAGGGACCGGGTAGATGGTATTGTGGCAGGGTCAGGATCGAATCCGGTATTGGTGGTCCATGTGACGACCAACAATATCAGGGAGAGAAGGTCAGTAAGTTTGGTGGAGTCGTACAGAGGTTTAGTCAGCAAACTGCAAAGTAGGAATGCAAGAGTAGTTGAATCCGGGGTCCTTCCTGTCCTTGGAGGTGGGCACGAACGGAACTTTCGGCGCTGAATGAGAAGTTGGAGGACTACTGTGTTGACCTCGGAATACCCTTTATCGACCATTGGGACACGTTTTGGGGCAACGCGAGCATGTACGGGCTGCATCTTAGCAGGATGGGAAAACGGGTATTGGGAGATAAAATTCCCACGGATAGCGCAGCCTTTTTTTGGAGAGGAGCGGGATGGGAGGCCGGAGGTAAGTATAACAAGAGTGGACACAGGTGGGGTGAACAAGAGCGGGGAGGGGGGGGGGGCAGAATAAGTTTACCAAGGCTAGCGTCAGAACACAATGGGATCAACAGGCGGGAGCCGATGAATCTCGGTATCCTGAAAGTGGGTTATAGCAACATCAAGAGTCTCCACCGGAAAGTAATTGAAATTGCTACCTTGATCGAGGCAGAGGACTTTGATGTCATGGGTTCAAGTGAGACGTGGTTAAGAGACGAGGAACGGGTAGACCAAGTAAGGGGTGCGTGTGGATAGGTGTAGGGCGAACGGAAGGGCAGAGAAGGGGGGGGGGGGGGTAGGCATGTACATTA
Source organism: Pictodentalium vernedei (assembly GCA_031216915.1). Lineage (NCBI taxonomy): Eukaryota > Metazoa > Mollusca > Scaphopoda > Dentaliida > Dentaliidae > Pictodentalium > Pictodentalium vernedei. The sequence continues at coordinate 337,218,685 of CM062296.1, forward strand.
AAGAGGATTTAAAACCACCGTCGCTGATCACAGACCTGGAAGATATCAGCACCTCGGCTGAGGTGTCAAAAGAAATTGGACGGGTAAAGATCAATCTAAGAAACAAAAGTATTGCCCTTGGGATTGTGTACACTGCGGTGGAGCGAGGCAAACCAGAGTGGAATGACTCGATATTCTCAACACTAAGGTTCAATATCTCAGAACTAGAAAACAGGGGGCTCGGTATAATTTTGATGGGTGACTTTAATGTACACATAGGTGATAAGGAAGACGGCATAGAGGGCGGGGACAAGAAAGTCAACAGGAATGGAAGGAAGCTGTTGGAATTCACAAATGAGCTCGGTCTGAAGATTCTGGACAGGGATGCGAGGTGTAAGGGGAAATGGACCTAGGAGAGGAACGACAGAACATCAATACTCGACTATATTCTCATAGATATTAATTTATCGAGGGAGGTGATAGGGATAGATGTGGATGATGAGGGTTAAAGGGAATTGGATAGTGATCACAACTTGACTACAGTGACGATCAGGGCCAAAAACCTAGTAAAAAGCAAAGGAAGCTTCAAGGAGATTCGGAAACTCAAAAATGATGCTGACTGGGCGAAGTTCGAAGAAAAATTGAAACCAAAGCTTGCAACCGTACACAATGGGGCCAGTGTCCAAACATGGCCGACGCCATAGTTGCAAGCCCAGTGGAGGCAGGGAAGGAAAGTGTAGGAAGGATTGGGGTGTCAACACGGGAACTTGAGTACAGAGCGAACGAAGAACTGAAAAGGGTCATTAAGGGTTGAAAAATTAAAAGTGCTGCATAAAGGTGAAGTAGAAAACTCAAGGGGGCGGAAAGCAACGAAGCCGTGGTAGCAAAGGAAGAATACCAACAAGCACGAAATAATGTAAATCAGATTAAAGACGATAATCAGGAATTGCGAAATAGCAGTCTTATTAGGACGATAAGAATGACGAGGGGGGGGGGGGGTCGAGTTCGAAGGCATTTTGGAAATGGGTGAATAAGCGTAACAAAGGAAGTAACCCACAGAGTATTAAAGTAGATGGCAGAGTTACAGACGATCAAGATCAAATCTGGTCAAGCACTGGGAAAAGGTACACGAAAAGCGATGGGGCATGGGGAACCCACCGGAGTATCCGAACCAGGTCGAGGAAAATCTATCGAACTTCTTGTGCAGCGACATTAAAACGGAGGAGGTGCGGAAGGTTCCCTCACAATTAAGGAATGGACAAGCGGGCGGGTTGGACGAAATTCGTAAAGAATTTATCAAAAAGGGGGAGAGGAACTCTGGGAAAGCCTAACTGCCCTATTCAATTTAGCCATAGAAAAACAAGAGGCCCCAAAAGAGTGGAGAGAAAGTGACAGTTATTCACAAAAAGGGGGAAAACACGTTTTGGATAATTATCGAGGGATCTCTGTCAGTAGCAACATTGGAAAAGTTTTCTGTAAAGTCCTGTATGGGAGATTAGAGGAGGTGATTAAGGAAAAGGGTTCATTGGGAGAGATTGAGAATGGCTTTGGGAAGGGAAGGAGAGTCACTGACCATCTTTTCGCGCTAGCCCAAATGATAGAATCCGCGAAAGCAAAAAAGAAAATATGTTTATGGCCTTTTTGGATGTTTAAAAGGCATACGACAGAGATGGAGGAAGGGTATGTAGCGAACACTTTAGGCTATGGGCTTGGGGCGAGTTTGTTGGAATTCTGAAAGCATTATATAAAGCTGTACAGAGTGAACTTAGCCTGGGTAACATAACGTCAAAACGTGTGCCTATGGAGATAGGCCTAAAAGGGGGGTGTATCCTTTCGCCAATTCTTTTTGCATTGTACATCAAAGGTTTAGGAGATGAACTCCTGCATAGCGACGAGGAGTAGCAGTTGGGGACTTGAAGATCCCAGGGCTATTTTTTGCAGACGATATGGTGCTAGTGTCAGAAAGCGAACCGCGGCTAGCGAAAATGCTGGGAATCATTGGGAAATATGGGAGCAAATGGAGACTCGAACTTAATGAAAGCAAGAGCAAAGTTATACCTGTAGGCCGCAAAGTGGACCCCACTCGAAGGTGGAGAGTGGGGGAGTTCTGTATTCCGGAAGGTAGCAGCAAACCTCTTAGTGTAGGAGAGACAGGTGACCAGCGGCTCTGCCGGGCAAATACTACGAGATTTCCTTTCCCCCAACATGGGGCTCTACATTCTAACTCACTGAAACAAATATATAAGTCCACCTCACACAGTAATGGACAAACATAGAAACATGCCTCCCCAGGACTCCTTCAGTCCAAATGCTCAAGGGGAGCTAGGTCAAAAACCACCCGACTGACTATGAGAAAGGCAACATCTCCATGTTGATTCCAAGTGACTTCTACGGAACCAACTGAGTGAGAAAATACAAAATATAGTGGTCGGTTAGCAAAACACAACTGTATATATATAAGCCTATCTTGTTAAACACTCTGACAACGATAAAACAGTATGAATGATAGACTTCATACCGGTACCTATCAAACTCTTCCAAATATGATAGGTGAGCTGTTCAAATTATGAATAAGCGAAGCTCTTCTATAAAACAGCCAAACGCTACGCTTACGCAATCAAGCTCGTCGACAAAGCAGCCAAGCTCCTCGATAAAGCAGCCAATAGTCAAATAAATAACCCTTAAATAAGGGTGCTGACATCTGATACAGCCTAATCTATTCTTAATGGCAATAAAGGGTTATATAATCCCAATGAGTGGAAATCCACCCACATGATTTTTCAGCACAAATTAAGTGCAAATAAAGGGCGCGAACTGCGAACTAACAAATAATAGCGTGCACTGCACACTTGCTCTCAATCTATCGACAATATCCTTTGAAATGTCGACAATTAATTACTCGGGCAATGCACTCAGCCTAATAGTTGGAAACCACATTACCTCCAACAATACAGCACACACATGCTGATGAGACTTTTGGTTCGGCCATATTTAATACTGCGCGCGACACTGATACGGCCTTACACGCTAAAAGTAGGGCCAGATCATTTTACTGGAAACACTGACGGCCTCGGCGTCGTATCATGGAAAGCACATGCATTCAACAATATAGCATGCAATTATAGATGAGCCTTAGAGCGAGGTCTAGGGGTGAATGGAGGAAACGGGTAGCTAAGCCACCCACCTTTGGTCCGCCACCAGTGCCATCGACCATCACGCATACCAAGTACTGATACGATCTCACAAATAAAACAGTGCACACGTAGTATATTCGAATTGCACCCAATTAGTGAAATACGCATTCTCACACGCAGCAGTTACTCAAAAACCACAAACAATACGCTGCATCGTGCGCTAAATAAGTAACCCGTACCTATGCTCAGCCTAGAGCTGATGGAGCGCAATCCATTTTCATAAGCAGTGGAAAGTTATATAACTCCACGGGGTGGAAGTCCACCCATATGAGTGTCCAAAACATGGACCACAATCTATAACAATTCTCTGCCCATATACTCAGCGTGAGCGCATACCTTAAGAGTATTGACCGGGTACCACCCTCCCCACATACACACTATGTCGGACCCACCGAATGTCTCGCACTAAACGTGCAGTGGTAAACATGCAGCCACAAGACTAGCTCTTGAGACATCCTAACTCTCTCTTCGCAAAAAGTCATGTAACGGACTCCCACAACTGCCTGTAAGCATGCCTTTGTTTCTGCCTCCCCCGTTTCAATCAACTACGAGCATCTGGGGTTAAATATAAACATCACAGGAAGAGGCATCTACCGAAACCACACAAATAAATTGATTCTGAAGGGGAGGCGAATCCTTAACCAAATGAAACTTATAGGGACAAACAGTTTCCATAAGATTTTCGTGGGGAAAACCATTTGGGAAATGGTGGGTCTGCCAAGTATAACATATGGTACGGAAGTGGTACCCCTAAACTAGACGGCTGTAAGGAGACTGGAAACCCTGCAGAACGATGCAGGCCGATGGATAGCGGGATCGAGTAATGCCGCAGCACTAGAAGCAATCAGTCAGGGGTGTGCTTGGGTGGATGAGGATCAAGGGACAAGATAGACTTATTGAAACTCGGTTATCTTAATTATTTGGTAAATCTCCCCGACAGCCGATAGTGTAAAGTAATGTTCCAGAGAGTTTTCAACTCAAATATCAAGACAGGATGGATTGTCCAAGTGAGGGAGCTAATAGAGAACTACTCTTTGAACATCTCGGACCTAGACGTTGGGGAAAACCAGGGTAAAAATAATCGCCAGAGAAAGGGTCATGGAGGATGATAACCTTAATTGGCGAGAGGAGGTCAAATGAAAGAGGTCTTTGGGTGGCCTGCGTCATAAAGAGAAGCCTGATTTTGAAGAGTACCTTGATGGCACCTTTGGGGGATCACTGTTGTTCAAGCTGAGGTCGCGGTCCCTGGAGCTGATTGGAAAAAAAACAGTGAAAAAGGAGCGCCAGATGTGTAATTTGGACGTGGTGAAGACCCTGGAACACTTTCTTCTAGGATGCCCAAAATACCAGTCTAAACGAATAAGATGCACTGGGAGTATAATGGGGAAGTGGGATGGGAGAATGAAGGATATGTGGTTAGTGAGAGACCCGAAGGAGAGGGTTAATTTGCTAATCGGAGAGATTGGGAAGAATGGGACAAGGGATGTCACCGAGCAGTTCGTCTCCGAGTGTTGGGAGGAGAGAAGAAGCGTGGGAATAGGGAGGCAGTTGGGAGTACAGGGGTAGCCAAGGCCTTCTCACCCGAGAACCGTGTTATTATTATTATTTGTTTTTCAAAATGAAAATTTTGAAAATATTAACTTTTATTTCAACAAAAACAAAAAACTATTTTAGATAGCTGCTGTGCAGATGCCACAACAAAAACAAAAAGACAAGGTTTGCTCTTCTTGAGTCAGAACAAGATCTTAGGGACGGGGAAGTTTAAATGTGAATTCCTCCCATAATAATAATAACAACACTTTGGCCGGCCGCTGATTTGTCGCGGTTCTCGGGTAGAGAAAAAAAAACCTTCTCTTATTTCCTCTTAATTGTTAACGCTCCACTGACTGATGTCGAAATATAAAAGAAGTCAAGCAGCGCATTTTTTTCCACAATGCAACTAGGAACTAAATCGATTCAATCTTGTCTGACAGAGCTTATTGACCTGTGTCACTCGAGAATGAATCGGTTAAATTTCTAATTGCAGTGGGTGGGGGGATCAATACTTGAAATTTCGGTCTGTTGAAAATGACTATTGGAAAGTTTTAATTTGCAGCTTTCTAAGAGTCTGCGCCAGGATACTGTAACATCAATGGAAAAAGAAAAATGGAAATTACTTTCATTTACCAGCTTTCTACCGGGACTGCTGTCTATTTGTTTCAAGAGCCGTGCATTGAAATCACATGGTCATACATGATACCACACACACACACAGTTGTTCGAGGAGCGTGCCTGTTCAGCTCCTATTATATTAGTATATAAGCAGTGCAACCATTATTTTTTTTCTCAACAAATTATTTCATATAGTGATATTGTGAATTACACCTAAAATAATCTCGGGGCCATTTCTGTTGAAAGATATTCCATAACATCGATAACTAACAGAAAACACTTTTTTTAATTTTTTATCTAACACAACTGTCATATAAAGCCATGACGATTCACCAAAAAAAACGTCGTTCAAATTTAATTAATTTTTTTTTTGTCAATTTTTGCCTCTAAAACGTAGTTTATAACCCCTTCATTTGTACGAGCTCGTCGGGCTCGATCCATTGAGGATCCATAAATATTCTTGTGAGGCACAAATAATATTTAGCTATTCATAAAAAATGTTTGTGCAAGTTTCGTCTTCAAATCATCAAGTAAAAGGTTCAGTCTTTGTCATCCAAACAGTTTTTCATCTCGTGAAAAGGACACACCCTTCCCGACTCTTCTCAGCTGCCGTGGAAACGTGACGTTCATATCGAAGCGATCACCGAAAGTGTTTACCCCTTCAAATGAATGAATTTATTTCGCAGAACAAAACATTATAGTACATTTTTCTACATAATGGATAATATTAAATACAAATACACTAAGTTACTCACACTGACTTGAGTTCAACATTTTCATTTTGTTTTCTGCAGGGAGGTGACGTAGCCAGCTGGCTATTTTAGTGTCACCCACCTTAAGGTAAAAGAGAGAAGAAGAAAAGAAAAACCCCAGAAAAAAGAGGTTGAAAGTATGGGGAAATGAGGCGGTCTTAATAGTTGAATAGTACGGGGGTGAGTCAAGGAGGGGTAAGAGAGGAGTAAGGAGCTAAGGGCGAAGAAGCTCACGTTCGTGTATTAAATTGGCTTTGAATTAAATTTTGAAACTTTGAACTAGATGCAATATTACATTTATCGCCCAAAACAGAATTTTTGCACTAAGAGATATATACTATTCAAAACAATAGGGGATATCCAAACTGATGTTGATGTTTTCTGAAAAATGTATGGTATTGGATACGCGTGATTGGACACATCAATATGTTACCACGTGTAGTGTGGATTATGAATGTCACCGGCCCACGAAGACTTCGTGCAGGTTTATCGCACTAGCGTCGCGTTGATGTCTGTGGGGTACGTTTTGAAATTTTCTTTTGTACTGGGCGGGCTTTTTTCGTAGGTGGCATCGTTCTTTTCTTGGTATAAACTCGCTCATCAATAGTTTCTGGTGGAAACGTAACTTTTGAGTTGTTTGAAGACTGACACGTGATGAACGTTTACGTGGCGTTGGTATATTGGAAGCTGGCAACAGACAGAGTGCAGTGGCTCAAATTCTCAATGTTACTCAATCGGTAATTAGCAGGTTGTGGCCACGCTACCGTCAGACAGGCAATGTTGATGACTGACGTCGGTCAGGTCGTCCAAGGGCGACAACTGCTAACCATGAACGTTTCATCCGAACCACAGCATTACGTAACCGCCATCAAAGTGCCTCAGAAATTAGACAGCAGCTACACCGAGCGACAGATGTGCGATCCAGTGGTCAGACTATCCGAAATAGCCTACACAGCTGGCATCTGGACGCTTGACGACCTCGAATAAGTTCACGTTTGACTGAACGTCACATCGCAGCAAGGCGTAATTGGTGTGGAGCACGACGGCGCTGGGACAATCGTCGGTGGACCAAGGTCATGTTTTCCAGTGAATCGAGGTTCACTCTCGACTTCCACGACAGGCGAAACAGAGTGTGGCGGCGGCGGCGGAACGAACGATACCATGACGTAAGCGTTAGGCATTACGACCGTTTTGGTGGTGGATCGATTATGGTGTGGGGAGGCATAACCATGGCAAGCAGAACAGGATTACATGTCATCCAAGGGCAGTTCTACCATGACAACATGTTAGCAGCTCATGTGGTGCCATTTGCGCGACGTCACGGCCGTCGATTCATTTTCTAAGATGACAATGCAAGAGCACACAGGGCCCGAACCGCTACAGAGTTCCTCCAGGAGCAGAACATCACCACACTGCCTTGTCCAGCACTAAGTCCAGCAGATCTTGCACCAATCGAGCACGACCGGGATATGCTTGACAGGCGTCTACGACAACGCCAACAGCCCCCTACCAATGTCCAGGAACTCGCCGCTGCACTGCAGGAAGAATGGAATAACATCAGTCAGGCTGATATTGGGCGTTTGATGGGGAGTATTCCACGTCGGATCCACGCTTGTCTCGCGAAACGAGGAGGATTTACAAGGTATTGAGGTGTTGGACCGAGTGTGGTAAATTCTCTGACTGACTGTCCATGTCTTCTACAGCTCAGTGCGTAGAATGTATGCTTGTCAGACACCCAACTATCTCTGAAATCATTCACCAGATGTCAATGTGCAATGCCTCAACTGTCTTTTTGATGAAAATATGAATATATTTCTTCACATATCTCACTTTTATCAAATATCCCCTACTTTTTTCTAATAGTATGTATCAATATACCAGATCGAGTGGTAATAGATACGCCCAGAGCCAGCTCTACGAAGAGATGAACACAACAGTGGATGAGTAAGGAGTAAATTGCTATGATCACATCTCCACTGTTGTATGCAACTCTACATACGAGTGCCTGTGTTGGGGCTTTGGCATCAATAATAAGACATGGACCCGCTGAATAGGATATACAGAGAACTGTGAAAGGAGAGAGAAAAACCGAAACTAAGAGTGGCGTTACTCTGTAAGAGGACAGAAATCTTCACTTCATTTGGGAGGAGAATTTGTTTCCTGTTGCGATAAGCACTCGATGGATCCTTTACATTCACAACAAGCTCTGTTGGTGCAAGTGACACTAGCGTCAAATGAGTCTAGGAAAATTTGACTAACTTTCTTTTTGAATAAGTTTCTCGGATAATTTTGAGACTCGGAGTCAACAAATTTTCGGAAATGTATGAAGTAACAGATTTGCAGAAAATAGGGTTCGTGGTTTTTTCGCCTATGTATCATATTAGTTTGCCTAGTAAATCTTTCACAATCGTTTGGGTTGAGAGTATAGGGACTATCTAATGCTTACGGTATTGTTTGTTAACCCTGTCCTACAAAAGCAGAAGGACATTTAGTTTGTACAGGCCTCTGAACTGATTTTTCTTTTTTTTATAGATTTTTATTTACAGACATCGGTACATTATTAGGTACAAACTGTATAGTAAAACCAATCATACATATTCTTCAGTTATTAAATTATTCTTATGATACAGAGGTTTATATCAGAAGCTGTTTTATGTTTGAATCATGAAAGAAGTGATTGTCTGCTTTTCTATTATAATGAGAGAGAGATAGAGAGAGGGAGAGAGATAGAGAGAGAGGGAGAGAGAGAGGGAGGATGCCTACTGTGCTGTTCATTCAAGCTTGTAATAACAATCACATCATCACATAGGTAACACTGTGTAGACTGCGCCCCCCCACCCCCCACCCCCCACCCCCCCCCACCCCCGTGGCCCCGACAATTGACACGCTACACAGATTTGATCCCAAGTGACCCGAAGTGTAAACATTCTATGACTGCTGTAACGGCGCGTATGTATTGGATTTGGGTAAGTAATTAAGAAGATGTCTCAGGACTTAGCCCCTCTCATCTAGCGCAGCGCTTCTGAAAGCGATCATACCTGCATGTTCGGTAATATGCCGCTCTTTCAATGTAATAACATCGCCTAAGTTCATGTTTTATCTGTGATAACGTTGGGTAATGATTAGTGAATTTTGTTTTATAAATGCAAAATTAAAACAAATATAAAAAGAAACTGATGCAGTTCTTCAACATGACCTGCAAGGAGTTGCAAATAACACGGAGTCTTCAGTTATTTGTTGGTTTTCACAGGTCTTTTCAATAACCCATACCCTCAATTGTTCCCACAGTCGTAATATTACCGTGCATTCCCAAAATAGGTGAATAATTGTTTCCAATTTCGTCTTACAAAATGTGCATAGGTTACCCTACGTAATACCACACTTATGTAAGAGGGACCTTGTTCCAAGAATTCGAGAGTTTATACGATATTGGAACCACTGATATTTACCATCAATACAACATTTGAAGGGATATATTAGGGCTGATTGCCACCAGTTATTTTCAAAATTTATGCCACAATCCCTCTCCCATTTTCCTTTAAATTTATTTTCGTCCCTCCGACTCTTGAGAATCATATAAGGGTCTGATTGGGCGGGATCAAACATGAACATTAATTGTATTATAGATAAGGCTAACGTAGCTGGTGACCGCTTTCTTAATCCATAAAAAGTAATAAAAATCTGTCTATTTTATACATGTCTTTGGATTTTTCATAAGATAAAAAAATCCCCTTTTCATACAAAAGATCGTTAATAAATGTGACCCCGTTATCTTCCCGGTTTTTGAAATACACTGGTTTGTTAAAAATCTTCATATTTTCGTTATTCCAAATACTTGACGATAAATAATTATCGCTGCTTTTTTCCTTCAGCTCTTTGCAAAACAAGTGCTAAGCTTCAAATACATCCCTCCAAAACTTTTTTTTGTGGAATTAACGTACTTTTTGATAATTTGAGGAGTCGATAAAAAACAGTTTTTATCTAGAGAAGGCGTTATAGTTTTCAACAACGTTATAGTTTTCAACAACCCTTGTAGAGGCGTGTTCTCAGAAACAATACGTTTGACCCATGATATTTTCAAAGAGTTTATAAATAATGGTATATCAAACATTTTAACCCCACATCTCTCGTACTCCTGCACTAGAGTTTTACGACTTATTCTATTCTGGTCATTCCTTATGAATTGATATAGGACATCCGTCAGTTCCTCAATAAAGTTACTCGTAGAGTTGGGGGAGACTTAAAAACAAATGTACTAAGTTTGAAAGAGCAAGCGATTTAACTGCTGTGATTTTTCCTAAAACATTTATGTTCCGTTTTGTCCAAGCCGAGATGGTTTTCTTTATATCATTCATTTTGGACAAATAGTTATCTTCTGTCATAGCCTTAAGGTCGAGGGAAAAATTCACCCTTAAAACTCTGAAGGATTTAGGGTTCCACTTCAATTTCCACCTATCACATATTTTTTCAGTGCAGTCTTTCTTGATACAAATCCATACTGCTTGCGTTTTGTTATCGTTAATTCGTAATCCCGACACTTTTTTTCAAATCTGTGCCGCATGTCCATCGCCGAGTCCAGAGACCTGGGAGAGCCATCAAGAAACAGAGATGGATCGTTCACGTATTGAGTGAGTTTAAATTCTATTTCCCCAATATTGCTTCCTTGTATATCCCTACACGATCTTATCTTGGTAGCCAAGAGTTCTGCACATAACAAACAAAATATATGGCGAAACGGGATGACCCTGTCGGCAGCCTCTCTCAAGTTTGATTTGAGGTGAAATTTCCCCATTCACATGTAGGCTGGACGATATACCATGAAACAAAGTTAAAATATATCTTTTGAAAATTGGCCCAAAATTAAAGTAATCCAATACTTTTGAGATGTATGACCATGATACAGAATTAAAGGCTTTTTCAAAGTCTATAAGAACGAGTAAGCCTGTGGTTTTAGAATTTCAGTAGAGTAAATAACATCATAGATAAGTCTAATATTTTCGCCAATAACTCTACCCTTAATGAACCCCTTCTGGTCAATGTGGATATGTTTGGATAATAGACCTTCCACACGTTCCGCTAGCCAACCAGGTAAGATTTTATAAGAAATATTTAACAACTTAATTGGTCTCCTGTTTTTCCAAAAATGTCGGGGTTTCTTATCCTTCGGTAGCAGTGTTATTACTCCATGACGTTGTGTGACCGATAAGAGTCCACTTTGTAAACCATAATTGGGTGAACGAACAAGGAATTTACCAATGTCTCTCCAGAAAAATTTGAAGAATTCCGTTTGTGAAACCGTCTGACCCGGGGCTTTTATTATCTTTCATTTTTTTTCTGATAGATGAGAACTTCCGCACACGTTTTTTACTGTTAATTGCTCGGATAGCCCTCTTTTGTAAGATATACAGATTGTTTGTTTCGATGAATGTCCCCATACTTGTATTGCATGCATTAAATGACTTTAGACAAATGCATAGCAAAGTGTCTTTAGTGTATTTAATGGAAAGATCGTTTTAGCTCTGTTTATAACCCAAATAGACTTGGCTACTTTCAAGCTTACCGTGGAGATGTGGTTTTTTAAAGGTTAGATTTTCATCAATCTCAACACTAAAGAATTTCACGTTTTCGTTTCATGGAACTTTCCAACCTGGATTATATTTCTGTTGTTTAGAGTAAAGGTGTTTTCACCCAACTTCCATGTGTCATTCGTTGGATGTAACAACATACATGTGGTTTTTGAGGCACTGAGTGATATTTGTGGCGGAGCACCATTCTGCTATTTTGTCCATTTCGTTCTGCATTGTTTCGATCAGGGTCTGTAGGTTATGATGCTCAGTATATGCTGTAGTGTTGCCGGCAAAGGACAATAGACTTAGTGCTGTTAAATTACTGATGTCGTTTACATACACTAGGAAAAGAAGACCTTCTAGTACAGAACCTTGAGGTCCCCCACATGTTATCTTTTCGAACGCAGATGAGCAGTCTTTGTACTGGACATATTGTTTCCTCTCAGGAAGATAACTTCTAAACCACAAATTAGGCATCCCTCTTATTCCATAAAATTCTAATATTTTTAGAAGTATGGTCTATTGTGTCAAAAGCCTTTGGATAAATCAAGGAAGGCAGACATTGTCCACTCCTTGGAAGGTTTGTCAATGTGCATGGCTACATTATGGATAAGTTGTAATACTGGGTGTAGGGTGGAGTGTTTTTTCCTGAATCCGAATTGGAACTTATACAATATATCATGTTGTGATAAAAATTGTGAGAGGCGGTTATAAATAATATTTTCAAGAACTTTTGAGAAGGCCGGGAGAATGCTGATGGGCCTATAATTATTAAAAATTCCTGGATCTCCAGACTTATGTATAGGAATAGCCTTAGCTATCTTTAGTTCATCAGGTATAACTCCGGATGTGTTTATGATATGTGTTAAGGGTTCAGCTATTTCATTGATAATTTCTTTGAGTAATCTGGTTGATATATTAGTATAGTCTTTATTAAGTTTACCATGGAAACTGTTTACTATGAGAGTTACTTCCTGCATATTAGTCGGGCGAATGAAAACGGATTTCAAAGGATTGTTATTTTTATTATTATTATTATTATTATTATTATTATTATTATTATTATTATTATTATTATTGGTAGTAGTAGTAGCAGTAGTAGTTTTCTTTAAAAATTCCAAATAGTTTTTAGAAGAGTTAGGTATCCTGTCCCACGTGACTCTACCAATATTGGCGAAGAATGAGTTGAATTTGTCTGCAATCGATTTGTTGTCGCTCAGCTGTATATTGCCGTCTATGAAAGATGATGGAGGGCTGGCGGCGCGATTTCATTTATTGATGGCGTTTTTAATGATGTCCCAGGTTTTTTAGTGTTATATATGTTCTGTGTTAGAAGCGAATTATAGTACTTGGCTTTGCATGCGCGTTTTACTTTATTAAATTCTCGACAATAAGTTTTATATGGTTGAATATTTGAATCTGTCGGAGACCTTAGGTTTTTCAAGTAGAGTTTGTGTTTTTGGAGTGAAGTTGCATAAAGACCTGCCGTCGTCCATACTTCTTTCTTAGTCTTTTTCTATGGGGCAGAGGTTATTCTCAGAGGAAATGCGTCTTCAAACGCTTCGCAGAAAATATTATAGAAGCTGGAGTAGGCTACATTCGGCGACGTTGCATTCAAAACGTTTGTGAAGTCGGAGGTTAAAAGTAACCGTTTGAAATAATTGATGTTATCCGTTTTAAAGGACCGTGTGTGCTACGGGATTCTGTTACTTTCTTCGATAAGGAAAGTTGCAAAGTGATCACTTATATCTGTTATTACAATACCTGATTGAGTTATCACTTATATATGTTATTTCAATACCTTATCAAAGGAAACCAACACTCTTGTAAAATTGTAAAATTGGTTGTAATGGAAATCCTATACAAAATAACACTGCGCTTCTGTACTATATGCAGTGCTTCTTGTGTTTTTGTTTGTTGGGGTTTTTTTGGCTTGGATTCTGTGATTTCTCATACGTGGGTACGAGAAATATGTATTCTCACAAATGGCCTCGTCGCGTGTGGGAGAACAAAGTTCATCGTGCCCTTGAATGACATAATCGTAGGTATCCTCGGAAAACACTAGATTCTCTACTTATTATCAGAAAATATTCCATTTTTTTATACAGCTATCGATATATCGTTCAAAACACAAATCGGCTGATCTTGTTCGAACTATTCCGCCTATGTGTTTATTTATATGTCGGAGCAAGATATCTCTCACTTATATAAATAAACGGATAAAGGTGGCTTAGATATTCACACAGAGTAAATAGTGTGACAACTTTACACACAATTTTGCAATTTGAAAGTTGATACCTCCCCCACAAACCTTTATGTTAAAATGTTTGCGTAATATTCCATCTCATTTCGGCCAGATAAGGGATAGTCGAGGCGCAGTCATGACAACATTTCTACATTTTCGTAAGGAATACGCGACGAATTTACTGTTTGCTCATTTCGCGCGTTGCATTGAGGCAGTTTTCTACTCGCATGCAGCCAGCAGAGTACTATTCCGTGTCCTAGCTGGTGGTTCCTGTTATGAAGTATGCAGAGATTCATGGTGCATTAGATCGTGAAAAGGCATCGAGATTTAGAGTTCCTCGGTCGTTTTGGGGCACTCCTTGTGTATTTTAGTGATAACCCACTCCCAAGGGACCAAAATGTAATACAGAGTGAACGGAATAGCCTTGATTTGAATCCCTATTGATAGAATTTATTTCGCCATTAAGTGCCCTGCGAAACGGTACTGAACCGCGCACACCACTCGGAAATCGCAAACTCTATAAAGGAAATGCAAGTTAACCGAGCATATATGGGCTGGGCTGAGAAAATATGGAACACTCAGTTAATCTTTGTTCATATGTTTTCACTGTATTAAAATTTATAGGAGGGAGCCTGTGAGATCTCTCCCAGAGAGTACTTGCTGGATTGTAAATTGTAACCAATCAAATCCACATAGTCTACATCATTTCCTTGCGATGATAATATGAAGTACACCTACGCAATATGGAACCTCCGAGTGATGGTACGAACTGTCCAGAATAATGCAAAAATCTGGGCTTTTCGTACTCAAAGTTACGAATTGCAGCAGATAGTATCACTAGACAGAGCATGCTCACTTCACTCGTAATCAACTAAAACGTCTCTTTTTCAAATCACTCGAGTGCAGCATAATCACAAATGCCTCCACTATAATAAGGCACCCGATATTCCAACCCCACGTGATATGTATATACATCCACTTACCAACAATACCACATATCAAGTGTAAGTAGACTGATTTTCCAGTTTCTGAACAGATCAAACAGGGAACGTTTGTTTGAAGACATCAGCTTTTCCTCTTTGTCCATTGTACTTTTTACTTTTTCTATAACGTTATCGGGAACAGATCGACAGTTGCTTTCTGACATTTTATGTAGAAGATCTCTGGCATCGTCCAGTCTTTCCTTCATCAAAAGCCACCTAAATGGCTCGTGAAGCACCCTGTAATATATTTTAAATATTCTTTGGGTTTTGGAGTTGACTATGCTCAACTAATTGTCCTCCGATAAGAATAGTCTACGCGCCGGAGATGCGTGGAGTATTTTTTCTCGATGACCACTATTTGGGCACAGTCAACGACATGTCATGCAATATTATATTATATTGAACAAACCTTGGAAGAATTTTGGTACCCATTGGGATTCTAATTCTAAGTACACTGCCTGTTGTCAATGATCTTGTCGAAGACAAAAGTTTCCACACTTGAAAAAACGAAAACTGAATTCCGGAAAAAAATTGTTATGTTCCGTCAGTCGAACATCCCAGAATATTCTACAGATATTTTCAGAAAATGCATAGAGCACGGGCATAGAACACGTTTATTTTTAGAATTTTCGATAGGTAAAATATCGGAAACAGTATAGTACATCTCAACCAGTCAGAGGAATATTAATGAAAGTCACGTAAGATATAAATGAGCATTAAATTATTGCAGAGCTGTTCGTCTAGGTGGGCAGGAAAGATAGTTTCTCATCCCGTCAACTGTGGCAAGAATAGAGGTGCAGATTCGGACTGATAGACGAAATTACAAAATGTAATACAACTGCTGCTATAGGTTTCTGCACTTCTCAACTGACTATTTTTTCTTATTCCATACTCCATCTATTTTTTCTTTATTTCATACTCCAAATCATTCACAACTGATTTAACTTTGTGTGTTATATCCTTGATACATGTCTGTGCATTCAGAGACTTTTTGTGACCTATTGTTTTAATTTGTTATTCATTCCCCTGTATTTATTTTCAAACCGCTTCACCACCAGAAGAATACCTATAAACCGATGGGTTGGCCATAGACAACACGCACGTCCATGCACAGGTCCAAAATCATAATCTCCATATTTTCCACTCTGGTGGTGGAGAGAGTTAAAATATTTCGACTGTGTTTCTGGGTCGTATGTACTATAAACTTAGTTCAATATGCTTCTTTAAAACGATAATGAACGAAACAGACCTTAAAATTCGTTTATTATTATTATTTGGGGTGTATGACTATTCGATTGCTGCATACGTATATCGGACACTTTCATACAAAAGATATTTGAATGAGGATATTTATGCATAATGAAAATTGTGGCTTCGCTAAATGGTCAACTTTTTAAAAAATTAGTTGCTCCCAAAGAAGATAGAGCAACCAGCATTTCTTCTGGCGGACACCGGGGGGGGGGGGGGATCTCTTGGAAACATATGATGATTTTTAACTTTCGACAGGTTAAACCACCCACCCATCTCTTACCCCAATATTGTTGGATGTTCGACAGTTTTTTTCGAGCACATTTCTGACCACCCATCCACCTTTAACGGATATTCACAGTCACACAATCTATTCTCTCACAGTTTAAAAATGTTGACAGGGGTGGACTCGATATCTATATCATTTTCTCAAGTATTATTTGTCCGCTATTTTCTCCGGAAGTTGATAATAATAATGAATAATTAATTTCATATAGTGTGGAATCACCGCGGGTGCTCTAAAGCGCTTTTACAGACTGTAGAACACAAGCAAGCTATGAAATAAATGATTTGAAAGGATGAGGTTTAAACTGTTTCTTGATAGCGAGTAAATTTCGTTGTGACCGAAGGTGCAGGGGCAATGCATTCCAGAGTCATGGACAGCAACCGAGAAAGCCCGCTCGCTCGCCAAAGCAGATCGCGCAAAAGGCAAGGTCAGTGACAGATGATCAGAAGAACGGAGACTGCATAGGTATGCGGCGAGAAAAGCTTACACGGGTATGCAGGCGCAAGACCATGAACGTATTTAAATATCAGCTTGAGAATTTTAAAATGCACTCGACTTTGGACTGGAAGCCAATGTAGATTCTTCAAGATGGAGTGATATGATCGAAGCACTTAGCACCACTGAAAATTCGAGCAAAAATATTCTGGATGCTCTGCAATTGTTGCAGCAATGCACGTGGCAGATCGAGGAAAAGAGAATTGCAATAATCCAAATGAGAAGTTATGAAGGAGTGAACCAGATTCTCAAAAGATCTACCACTGAGGAAAGGACGGAGTTTTTCTCAGCTGCCTGAGTTGCCAGTAGCACGTTTTACTATTTACTAATGTTTTTAATATGCGGTTCAAGGGTGAGAGTGTCATCAAAAAGCACCTGAATATTTCACGAACTATTGGTGGCCAGAGCAGTAGAATTACCAACGTCAACTGACTGAATAGGAAAGGGGAAAGATGTTTTCTTCCTTTCAATGACAAATACCACTGTTTTGAATCGTTCATTTTGAGCCGGTGACTTGACATGTGACCATTTCAGACACAGCGCCGGCTGTTTGCGAAACATCAGATGGATTGAATGTCAAATAGAGCTGGGTATCATCAGCATAAAGATGGTATGGCACGCCCAGATCTCTCAGCATTCGTCCAAGTGATGCAGCGTATATGTTAAATAGTATGGGAACAAGAACTGAGCCCTGTGGCACACCGCAATTCAATGCCTCACTATCAGATCTAGTGTTTTCAATATAAATTTATAGAGAGCGATAACTATGAAACCATTTTAGAACAGTCTCAGTAACCCCATGTTGATTCAGAACATCAAGTAGAAAGTCGTGAACTACTGTATAAAATCCAGCCGAAACGTCCAAAAGTACGAGAAGAACAGCTTTTTCGTGAGATAAGGAGCAGATGATGTCATTGTGCACCCGTAATAAGGCAGTTTCTGTACTATGATTGCATTTGTATGTTGATTGAAAAGGTTCTACTAGACTTTTAAAAGATAGATGCTTGTTAAGTTGACTGACAACGATCTTTTCAATGACTTTGGACACAAATGTCAGGTTTGAGGCAGGCCAATAGTTCTTCAAGTTATTGGGGACATGCGATGTTGTTTTATGAGTGGTGACACTAAGGCTAGCTTCATAGCATCAGGAACATGTCCTTCGGAAAGTGAAGTCTGAACAATGGTAGTGATTATCGGAACAAGGAGTGTTAACGCAGACTTTAAGAGCGACGTGGGAACTGGATCAAGGTTATTGAACAACAAGTTGATAAACATGTTGTCTTGAAAGAAAAACGCCTGCAAAATATGGTGCGTTCGTTTTCTGCAAGTTTGTGTTTTATATTCTCTTATGTTCACAGTATTGAGGATTTACAGTTCCTTTACATGGGGCAAGGTCAAACAAATGATGACAGTTGATGAGATGTTGAAAAACAATTTTATTTTAATTTTTTCACAAATTCTAACATTCAGAATTGAACATGGTTATCTGTTTGTATCCATATTAAACAAACATGGACTATGAGATACCAAAATAGACAAATGTATTAATCAGGTTGCCCAGGTATTATACCATACACATAGAGTTTCTTCTGGGAAATGTGTATTCCCCATTTGAGGGGTCCAGATATGATTCCGGAAATCAGCATGATGATTTACACATCTCATTGCTAGACAAAACTTATAAAAGTGGATCTGTAGTAATGGTGGGTGATTTCAATTCCCGAGTCGGAAACCTCAATGAGCTATCCGACAACGTGAAAGAACAAATCACCCTCCACACGCTTCACAACATATCTGCCGAAAGAGAAACTATGGATAAATTAACAAATAATTTTGGCAGAAAGCTTGTGGAAGTGTGTAAAGCTAACAATTTGATTATTGCAAATGGGAGAATCGGGCAGGACAGGGGGGTTGGGGCTTTTACTTGTAAAGGGGTCAGCATTATCGACTACCTAATCTGCACATCCGAGTTTAGCCAGTACCTGACGGACTTCAAGATTGAAGAATTCAATGAGCTCATCTCCGACGCCCACTGTTCAATTGTTTTCACAGTTGACTGCTCTGTTGACCAAACAATACCCGTTGTTTGTGACACAGGGCAATCAACGATAACCTCTAACGGTACTAGTGTCTCGCCAACTAGGATTCTAACGGTAAAGCCAAATAATACCTTGTATTCAAAGGCGGATAGAGCTTATACAAAATGGGATCCAGATAAAATAAATATTTACGATAAAAACCTGAACAGATTAGCTATAAGGGAATTAGAAAAAAGATTAAATTCGATGGAAACGCGTAACCCTACCCCAGAAGAGATAGATAAAATAAAAAAATAAATCAAGAGTTGTGTGAAATATACTTGAATGCAGGCGTTAAAACATTCCAGTCAAAACCGAGAAACAAACCTTCAGAAAAAAATACAGGGAGGTAAAAAGGAAATTTATATTTAGAAAACCATGGTTTAGTAAAGACTGCCTTGACTCGAGAACTGCTCTGCGACGGGTACGTACATTTTTTAAACGCAATCCAACCATAGAAAACAGAAATATGTTAATTGATTATAGACGTGTATATAAAACGGCTCTCCAGAAAAGCAAACTGCGTTTTAATAACCAACTTAGGTACAAATTGAGATGCACCAAAAAGCAAAACAGTAAGGAATTTTGGAAAATATATAATTTGTTAGAAAAAAAGAAAACCAAATATAAAATGCCATCGGTAAATGATTTTTATGACTACTATACTAAACTCGAAAATGATCTTTCTTCCAGTTTGGTAATAGATGAAAATCGTCTTGAGACACAACATACTGACCCTCCGGAAAACATTGATAATACAATATTAAATGAAACTATATCAGCCGATGAAATAGAAAGAGCCATGAAAAGGTTGAAAAACGGAAAAGCCCCGGGGCATGATGGGATACTAAACGAGTTTATCAAGTCAACTTTTTCGCAGTTCAGAAATATATATACAAAATTCTTTAATCTAATCCTAAACACTGGTGTTTTTCCCTCAGACTGGACAATTGGAGTGATTAAACCAATATATAAAATGAAAGGCGACCCACATAACCCAGATAATTATCGTAAAATTACATTACTTAGTAATATATCTAAGTTATTCACCAGTGTACTGAGCTGGCGAATATCCCAATTCCTAACTGAGAACAATTTATTAGATGAGACACAAACAGGATTCAGATCGGGCTATTCAACGCTCGATCATTTATTTACCCTTAGGGCAATAAGAGAATTATTACGAGTCAATAAACTTAATTTGTATTGTGCATTCATTGACTTCTCCAAGGCTTTTGACAAGGTATGGAGAGCAGGGTTGTGGAAAAAACTTCTTGACACACATATAGACGGTAAGATTTTAAGAGTCATCAAATGTATGTATAGTGGCATAAAATCCATTGTCACGGTCGACGGGCAATTCTCTGGCCCGATCGCGAGCGATACCGGCGTCAGACAAGGTGAAAATTTATCCCCGATACTTTTTGCCCTGTATCTCAATGATCTAGACATTTTCTTAAACGAACAAAACTGTAAGGGCCTGAACCTGGTTTCCTCTACTCCTATAACGAATTCAACGCATCTCCTCTTACGACTTTTAATACTGCTGTATGCTGACGACACGGTTCTGCTATCTACTACCAGAATCGATCTACAACATACACTGGATATGTTTTATAAATACTGTACGCATTGGAAACTAGATGTCAATGTTAATAAAACAAAAGTAATGAAATTTGGAACTCGTGTGGGAAAAAACGAAAAATTCGTCCTGGGCGGGAACCAAATAGAAATTGTCAATAATTATAAATACTTAGGCGTAATGTTTTCGAAAACTGGAAGATTCACTGCTGAAATAAACAATCGGTGCACTGAGGCTAAAAAAGCAATGTATTCAATTATAAGTAAATCAAGACAAAATACTTTAACAATTGATATTATGTTAGAAATATATGAAAAATCTGTTGTCCCTATTTTAACTTATGGCTGCGAAATTTGGGCCTGCGAAAATATTTCAATAATTGAAAAACTAGAAATGTGGTTTCTTAAATTTATCTTACGTCTGAAAAAATCAACTGGAAGAGATTTTGTGTTTGGCGAACTCGGATTGACACCGATTGGAATCAAAATTAAAACGCGTCTTTTAAATTTCTGGACTCAATGTTTGTCAGGAGACGAAAATAAAATATCAAACTCCATATATTCAATCCTGTATCAACATTACGCCAGTGGTACCTACAAGAGCCCGTGGCTGGACAACATTAATATTCTCCTTAGTAATTTAGGTATGGGGTGGGCCTGGTTAAATCAAAACATTGTTAATAAAAAACATTTCGACTTTAGTGTTAAGCAAAGATTAAAGGATATATTTATACAGGAATGGAGAGCAAGGCTGAGTAGCTCAAATAAATATAGATTTTATAATGTAATAAAAGAAGATTTTTGTTTCGAAAACTACCTTTGTAAACTCCCGATTTCCCTGGCTACAGCCCTTCTCAGATTCAGAGTAAGAAATCATAGGCTCCCAATCGAAACAGGCAGTTGGACGTCGGAAGAGCTTTCCGAAAGAAAATGTAGTCTTTGCCAATTGGACGTTGGAGATGAGTTCCATTATGTCTTTGTATGTAGGGATCTGAGAGACCTCAGAAGAAAGTTTATAAAACCCTATTATAGATGTAAGCCCAGTATGTTCAAAGCCCAAAGCCTTTTCACTTCTACAAATACAAAACAACTCCGTAACCTGGCCAAACTTGTTAAAGCCCTTAATTTAGTCATACCTTAAGTTTAACTACCACTCTCGGCTGACCTACAACCACAAAGGCCAAAGTCTCTATGCGTGAGCCATAAAGCTGTAGGCATGCTTGTGGGTGGGTGGGTGTGTGCGTTCGTCTCACTGGGAGTGGCGCCTCTGGAGTGATCTTTTTCTGACTTGGTATGACCACCTTTAAGTAGCAGAATATTATTCATAAAATATCACACTGTCGCTAGGACTATAGAACCTGGGTTTTCCCATCCGTCTGATTATTTAACGTTCCCACGCTTCTCCGCTTGCACCACAAACACACCCAAAATTTTCGCACAAGGGAATATTCCCTTGATATTTAGAAGAGTGTGCTGTGCAAGAGGGGGAGATTTGGGTAAACGTTACTTTCTGAAGTATACTTTGGTGCACAAATGGCATTCCGCAATAAAAGAACTATCACTACTAACCCTGTTCTCAACGCTTTGAGCAGACGACACTCGTGAAAAAATGTTGTAAAACTTGAATTTCCATTCCGAAATATGGGGGCGTCGCCCCTCATTCGAACGGGCGTGTGGCGCTCGTTCGTGTGGGGGGCCACGACCTGTGTTTCGCGAGCAAGAATTGAAAGTCTAAAAATTAATACACTACCCGTTACTTTGGATAAAGGGTTAACAGATGTTGGAAACTGGAATACCACTTACTGCCCCGTTAAGTGAGAGTTTAGGGGAGGAAACACGAATTTACATTGAACACCGTCCTATGGCGTTACAGATTCCGGTTTTGGCATCTCTACCCAGTCGGAAAATTTGGCTGTATCTGGTGCCAACAGACGGGGGTACCGGCCACAACCTCACTATATCCTTCTCATAAATTTACCCTGTCATAATTTAGAATTAATTATAAACGTTACGGCTGGCTACCACCTCCATACTATGTAACTATTGACTCGACCAGTGTGGCGAGGGCGCACACACACTCCCTCACACATGTGCAATATGTATATATGTATGCATATATGTAATGTGTATATGTGTGAGTGTGCGTGTGTGTGAGTATGTATGCGTATATACACACATACATGCATACACACACGTATGGGTGTATAGGTGTGCATATGCATGTGCATGGGGCTATTTACTTATTTATTTATTTACTGATACTGACAGAGAAATAAGGCAAGGGGGGATAGATACCTGTTATACATGTATATACAGCGGCGAGGGCAGGGGGGGGGATGTTAAATTACGATTGTAGACCACCACCACGGACATGTTTGTAACATCTAGAGAAATTATTGTTTGTAAATTGCTTACATCATGTATATGCAAAAGCATTTGAATAAATCAAATCAAACCATTAAATATTTTTGACAGTATGCTACTTAAACAATTACAGCATGTGATTTTAACGAATGACTTCTATTTTATTTAGTGTATTTGATTGAGTATACCTTTTCATTCTTTAAAATTTTCTTCAGCTTGCACATGCACTTTATAGAGTGATTTTTCTTACAATTTTATTATTTTATTTCAAAAATTGATGATGAAAACGGGTGGAGTAACTGGAAACAGTTTGAAGAACAAATTTATTTGCAGTTTACTACCGACGATTTTCAATACGTTCGACTGCATAGCCACTGGCTTATCTTTAGTTGATGTCAGTTTACGGCCATGTCTCAAATCAGGAGTGACATTTGAGATTAATCAGTCTGAAAGTGCACTCATATATATATGTACCCTTCGTATGTCTGGATAGTAAGTCTTTTCTGTTTCCATCCAGCGATTTATTGGAGATATTTATCAGATGTCGCTACAACTAACATTGTTGAGTAAAAAGCAAAAAAAAAAAAAAAAAACGTTCAAACTGGTTCCAAAAGTGCCATTTGACTCACTGAATGATTGCAATAAATATATGAAAATGACAAAATCAACATGTACATCGATGCACCTGTCTTAAAAGCCTATAAAATCATTAAAAGTATGAAAGAAAAACAAATCTTAGACCATCGAAAACATTGATTTCTGGCCAATCCGACTCCCCAACCACTCCATCATACGTTCCTAGAAACAAATTTTGACAACACCCCCCCCCCCCCTCCCTCGCTTAATTAATTTTTTTCCGACAAACATCACGGGGGACGACCCCATCCATCCGACACGAACACTGTATATATATATATATATATATATATATGGATGTGTTGAGAAATGTCAAAGCCTTGGGAAAATGCGTTGACACCAGTATATACATTTGCTCACATTTCTTAGCACCAATATTAGATCTGATGACATTTGTTTGTGCAGATAAACACATTTGACGGCATCAAATATACATTTGTTGATATATTGTTTGGAGTGTATGCATTCGTGACACTAATACTTACATTTTTTGATTTAGATACTTTATGGCACCAGATTGTACATTTGATGACATAAAGTGTTACGTACAGTGAATACAGCTCTGGACTTGTTACTGGTCCGATATGTTCGAAGTGGTACCAGATGTGACTATTGCGACAACGGTGACCATCACTTTCTTTGCCGAAAAATTCTAGTTTCGTTGGTGACATCCTAGTTGCTTGCATATGATTGGTCGAAGTGACCTGTTCACACTTCGAAAAATAATTTTACTATAGTATAAATGTTTTCCTTTGTCTCGCCCATTTGTCAAATAAAAAATGTGGGCTGACCATCAGGGCAATTAACCCTTTGAAGTCGCTTGGTACGTCATAATTTCATTAAGCAGGATGGCGGTTACATGAATGTGTGAGGTTCACCAATCAATATTTTCAACGTGCAGCCCTCCGGCTGCACGTTGAAAATATTAATTGGTGTACCCCAAATAATGAGTATGGACTCTTCCAATTGCTGCCTTCGAACTGACATGGAAGAAACCATCAGGGTTCAAAGGGTTAAAATGTAATCCCTGCAGATGGGTTGTTGGTTAGTATTCACGTGGGTTATTCAAACTTGATTATTTATTCTGTATTCGATACAGCGTTCATTAGTCTATTTTGAAAATATTAAAACTGTTTTGTGCACAAAACGTTGATATGACAGCAATGATATAAACGACGGAGACATCGGCCGCATAAATGTAAATTATGAAACAAGCAAACACTCTGAATTAAAGTATAACAACTGAAACAAGAAACATTTTGTGTAAACACAAGGGCGCAAAAATAGTACCAGGAGAAGCTTTTCGGGACCTTGATCATGAAATCTCTTCGTATCAGAACATAAATGAGAATCATTCAGAGCAGGAACTTGAATCTTTGTATTTCAAATTTAACACTGAAAGAAAACTGATTGCATCTCAAAGCATTGTAATTGAGGGCTGACGTGAAACTCTTGCAAAAACATTCAACCTTATTGGATAGGCTCCTAAACTTTGTGACTTAACATCTTGATTGTGGTGATGACCAAAAAGAAAAAAAATCACAAGTAATAAATGGCAAATAGCATTTTTAGCTATGGCTCGGGGTTTCTCGCGAAAGGTAGAATGCAAAAGCGAACAGGGGACGGAAGGAGGGTCGACATATGATGAGCTGAAAAATAAAATTTAAGTTTTTAAATAATTCTGAAGTCTAAAAATAGCGAAACGGATCACAATCACGGGATCAATTTTCCGACAAGAAGAAACAAATAGATTTAAATACGCATGAGGGGTTGGGAACAGAACTATAATTAACGAGCAATGGGTGGGGGGCTTTCAACGGATCTTCTCAGACAAAGAACGTAAAATGTAAACAAAGGCGAGCGACCAATTAAAAAAACAACTTTTTTGCCGAAAGGGTCGTACTAAAACGAAAATAGGTACAAAGATGCCAAATAATATCTACAATGGGACTTGGGGGGGGGGGGGGTACACTTAATATATATTCTAGGTGTGGTACCAATATTTTAAATTTAACCCATCGTATTTTGTGTTGTTTGTATAGCATGACTTCAAATTTTCAATCTCTCATTTTCGCAAGTTGCACCAAACAAAGGAAATAAAATAATCCATTGCTGCTTGAGGCCCGATATAAAGGCAGGCTGGTGATTTTGGATCCAGTTACTTACTATGTATGTTTCAACATCCAACTACTATTACTAAAGTTTTTGATATATACATATAACTTTAGCAATAGTAGTTGAATGTCGACACATGCATAGTGAAAAGCATAACTTCAGACTTGCGGTCGCAAGTACAGGGACAAAGAGATCGCGAGTAATCTACTGCCACCCCCCCCCCCCCCCCCTAAAAACAATCAAATAAACCTCAGAGTATACGCTATATCATGTATATTAATATTCACAAAGTTGTTTTCATTGGTTTCTTAACCCGTTATTATTTTATGTATAAAATTTGATAGAAAATGAGTCTCGCTGCCGCCATGCAGAGAGACACAGAGATCACATCAGAAGCAATAGCTCTTATTCCCCCACAATTATTACCACACAGGTCACTGTACGTGGAAAGAAAACTGGTGTTCGGAACTGTGTAATGCCTTTAGAAATAGAAAGATAATCTCTTTGAATTTAAGATGATATGACATTTTAACCCATTTTTATTTTATGTATAATGATTGACAAAAATATCATTTTTTTCAATCACGCTTTCTGAGAAACACCGAGATGGAGTTGAAAACTTTCAATTCAGTTGTTCCATTGACCTGACTCTTGATATCATGTTTAAATGGCAATTAAATTTCCTCTACTCTTTTACCTGGGCCAAGGATAAAGTAGTAGATTTGCCAATATTAGAGCCAGCAGGAACAAAAACTCTTATGGCCTCACAATTATTACCACACATTTTGGCTACGCCACTTGAAAACGGAATGCGTCATTTGGTCAGCGTAATGCTTTGATGGGCAGATCATGGATATAAGAGATGGAAAAACTACAAAATTAAAATCTGGCATGTTTGTTATATTTTTTCGATCCAGAGCCCCTGGAGTTTTCTTTTTTCTTGTCGGTATCAAGTTCAGATAAAAGGTGAAGAGGCATTGACGTGGGGGGGGGGGGGGGGTGGGGAGGAAAAAACCTG
Source organism: Pictodentalium vernedei (assembly GCA_031216915.1). Taxonomy (NCBI): domain Eukaryota; kingdom Metazoa; phylum Mollusca; class Scaphopoda; order Dentaliida; family Dentaliidae; genus Pictodentalium; species Pictodentalium vernedei. The sequence goes on from CM062296.1 coordinate 337,245,377, forward strand.
TCGAATGGAAAAGAATTGTTTCTGCCATCGAGGGACCCACAGAAAAAAAATCCTCGACAAAATAGGGGATGCACCCAGTTCCACCCTCTTTTTGAATATGTGCCCCATTTATTCTGTCGGTGAATTACAGTTACTAACCTTTAATCAAGTTTTAATTCTTATAGTCACTGGTTTTTGGTCACAGATCTGCAGAAGTTCCACTTATACAACCCTAGAATGAATATTACTGGTTGAAAACAATATATATGGGTTTTTGTGTGGCCACATATTATTAATTTTGAGATGAAACTGGTTTTATTTCATGAGTGGAAAAAAATCTCAAAACATGTTTTTTTCAGGTTTCAAGGACCAACCTCTTCAAAAATATGCAACCCCCCCCCCCCCCTCCCCCCGTAACAGCCAGTAGTGTAATAATCAACCAGGAGTGAAATACTAACCAGTAGCGTAATAAACAACCAGTAGTGTAATAACCAATAGTGTAATAAACTTAACCAGCAGTGTAATAAACATCCATGAAAACGAACAATTTTTCAACAAAATTTGAAAAATTTTTGGCGTGGCTAAATCATAGTTATCTTATCGATTTTTAATCATTTTGTCGTACGATTAAAGGCGTTTTGCAGGTCAAGCCTCATTTCGTGGGTTCAATACGACGAGGAAAGGTATTTTTTATGACTTTTATGTAATGTGCGTATTTTCTGGTGTTTAATGTCATTGTCTGCATTTGTGGCTTTATGTAAATTCAAAGTTGTTCAATTATATATGAAAATGTTGTGCTTTTAAGACACTTCTAACCCCAGGCATAAGTTGTCAAGTTCCATGATGACAATAAATTGTCAAGGTAACTTACAGGGGCAGAAGTATGATATTCAAGGACGTGTCTTCTGCGTGTTGTCTTTAATTATAATATTTAATACGGCCCTGACGGATCACTAAAGGTCTCACACACAACCATCTCCCGCTTTACGCGTCTACCTTTAGGTGTGGGAGGGAGGGGGGGGGGTTATCCTATGGTTGACATTATACGATCTTTAGTTAAATTTTACCCGGTGTAAAGGAACATCAATCTCATTGGCTGTTGAAGAAGTGTTAATTCCATTAGTTCTGGGTGAGACATTGTTTTTAACTTTCTTTGTGGCAAATCTCGATCCAGTGATAGTTATTTACCCGCAAAGACCCCAGTTCTCCATCCTCTGAATAAGCTTGTTTATATTAAATCTCGAATTAGGTATTGAATTGATTCCCCAGGACGGCGGAACGATGGGGGGGGGGGGGGGGTGCTGTGGTGGATGAAAGTGCTTGGGGATATAGCGGTGTATGTACGCCCCTCCAATGTTAACCCGAAATATCAAAAGTTGTAATTTTAAGGATCAAACCCGTGAAAGTTGGAAATGAATGTACCTGAAATATATGTAGTTCGGAAGGTGACAGGTTTCACTCTTATTTTACTTCGTTTTACCGAAATAATATTTCGAAATAACAAAATAATATTTCGTTTTAACGAAATAAAATATCGAAATAACGAAATATTATTTCATTTTAACGAAATAATATTTCGAAATAAAGAAATAATATTTCGTTTTAACGAAATAAGTATCTGCAGAGGTAAGCAGGGCCAGATTGCACCGCTTCACTACTTTTGTATTGCAAATTCTGCTTACTTAGCTAAGTAACACGGTTACTTATTCTAGCATAATATGAATTTGACTCATTAAAATTAATGACTTCACTTTGTTGTGGAATAAATTTAGTGGTATCCACTGGAAACACTCTCAAACCAATTAATGTTATGATCTCTCCGTTTTTCGCGATACTTGTTTTACCGTACTTTTTTTGGTGCTGTTCCGTGTATATTCATAGCGTGGTTTATCGGTGCAGAAAGACAATGAAACGGCGGAAAGTCTAAGGGTACCCCCCCCCCCCCCCCCCCCCATCCACATAGCTTTTCGCCCCTCCCCTCCTCCCTCCTACAAATCTTCTAATTACAGGCCCGATACCGACAGACTATAAATGACCGAAAAACGTAGCAACGGAAAGCAGAGAACGACATTATAAGATGCATAAGCGTACAGGCCATGGTGGGGCTGTGAAGTCGGGGGAAATCAATTTTTTCTGCCAGTTTTCATAATTTTGGGGGTCAAGCTTCACAGACATACCTGTAGTGTCAAACATTCAATCTATTGTCTTTACATAATGGATACCGCCCTATAAAACCAAACTTGGAACCAAAGTCCGTAATATATTTTTTTTTGCGTGGTACGTCTCACGGGACGAATGCAGAAAGTGACATTAAATATCAAAAAATACGCACATCACATAAAAATATCTTTCCTAGCCGAATTGAATCCACGAAATGATGTTGGAACTGCAAAACGTCTTTAAATGTACGATAAAATTATTAAAAATCGATAAGATGTACCCAAACTATGATTTGAGCCACTCCAAAATATTTTCAAATTTTGTTGAAAAATTTTGGTTTTCATGGATGTTTCTTACACTACTGGTTAAGTTTATTACCCTACTGGTTATTACACTACTGGTTGATTTGTATTGCACTTCTGATTGATTATAACACTACTGGTTAATTGTTATTACACTACTGGTTACTATTACACTACTGGTTGATTATTACACTACTGGTTGTTACACCCCTCCCCCCCCCCCCCCCCCCATTGACACCTGATAAAAATAATCCACTTAGTTGTCGTATTATAGTAATTGTTTCAACATGACCTATGCAAGCGTCTGTTTATTTGGCAGGATGATCGCAAATTTGATTTTCTCTCAAAGATTAAAAATGAACTAACATGGGTTTCATCTTTGCAATATGAATATTATATTGAAAGACCTCATACCCTGGCGCTTATTTGATGTTTTTAGGATAGGTAATTAGTCGCGGTCTCTGCGAAAAGTTGGAGCGCAAGTTCAAAGTAGGCTAACTCTCCGATGTCGTATAATTATAGTATGGATCTCTAGTTCTTGTTGATTATTTGCGGTCTCCTTGTTTCTACTTGCGAATTTGTGGGACCGCAAATCTGAAGTCGTGCTTTACATTTGAAACACAATTCTGTGAGTTAAAGTTAAAATATTGTTACCTAACTAAGGATACATATTGACTGTTCAGTATACCCCCAAGGCCCAGAGAGCATTAGTTTGGGGGTCCTTTATCTTATCCCTATTCTTTGTCTGTGGTCTCTAGCGGTCTTTTGCAGTCTCTTTTCCTGCTTGCGACCTCTTTTTGTAAGGCCATGCCGAAGAGGCACCATTAAGTTGTCGCGAAATTTTGGAAACAGACGAATAGAATACTTACCTTAACAAGGATGGAAAAGTCGTGACAGAAAGGGTTTTAAAATATACTTCTAATGCGGAAATATGTCATCTGAAATCTTGAGTCACTGGATTCGTTACCTCGGCCAAGAGAATTTTCGTTCAAAGTCGACGGGCATAAAAGTCTCTTGATCGGATTGAATACTGTCAATTATCTTAGATATCCCCTCCCCGAAAGCGGTAAATAAACTTTGTGATCAAGAATCAAATACTTTTTGCTAATAAAAGATAATTTTATCGTTCACATATTTTAATTTCCTGATATAATCAAGAAAAGGTTCTCCTCGTTATGAAAGTTGCATTTTCATTTAAAAAAAATTCTCCGATGTTTCTTTTAATCAATCGATCGAGTTCCAAATCTGACTGTTTGCAGAAATTCGACTATCGTTCATTATAAAGGTTCTTACGAGATATAACGTTAAATATGGGGAGCACGGTGGCTCTGCTGGTAGAGATGCGAGCTGCAAGCCGAGAGGTCCTCGGTTCGAATCCCAACTGCGGCAACCGCGTTGTGTCTTTAGGCAAGACATTTAATCCCAATTACCCACGTGGGGGCACGGTGGCGTTGTGTACTAAGGCGTGCATTACGTCGATTGTGCACTCGTCTTCAACCAACCCTGCTTGTGTGGAGTTAGAATGTTGGGGAGTCAGACAGTTGCTCGACGTTGCTCGATGGTTATCTCCGGGTACTCCGGCTCCCTCCACGCGTAAAACTGTCCGGCACGAGATTACCCTGGCTGTCGAAAGTGTCATTAAACCCCAATAAATAAATAAATATAAATATCGTTTGGAGACTGAAAACACGTGTTCAATATTGAGAGTTTTGAGAACAACCGTAAAATGTACGTAATCAGAGAGGTCAGAGGTTACGTCGCTAAACCTGCCAATGTAAATTTTCAGCGGGCGGGTCGAGTTACTGCGAACAGGGAAATTGTTTATGTTCGTGCGGCTTCTGAATCCTACATTTTAATGAGAGTACTGTGGTTTGATGAAAGGAACATAACCGATGTGAAACCGCTTTAAGTTCTAAAATAAATGTTGGACTTTCCTGTCTGAATGCTTTGCAGACATGGTTGCGAAATACTAGAGTACACCATGAACGCAAACATATTTATTCCAGCTTGTTACGCTTGTGCAATATAGAAACAGTGTATGTAAAACAAGGTAGAAATAACGAATTTTACATATAAGTCGATCCAGTAGAAGTAAAGTTCCATTTTGGGGTCTCCAAATCAATTGAACCGACCTTGGAATTCACAACAGCATGACCTGGGGCATTTATTATCACTATATATAAGCGCATATGCGCTAAATGAGTTAACTGCCGCTTTATCGTGGTATGAATGTGGGGTCGGCGTCTTAAATTTTGTTTCAAGTACAAATTAACCCTTTACCCAACGTTACGGCCAAAACCGACCAGCGCTATTCTCAAAAATCGCCAATTAATTTTTATTATTTTATTTCATTTTTTATCTCAAAACCATAGGTTATGACAACTCATTGGAACGAGCTCGTTCCAATGAGGGGTCATAACCTATGTTCTTAAGACAAAAAATGAAAAGAATTAGTTATTCAAGAATTTTATTTACCAGTGTCGTCTGCTTTTCATGTTAGGTAAAGGGTTAACACCCCACATTCATACTCCGATAAAGCGACAGATAATTCATTTCAATTGTTATATAAATGTGCTTAGTACATTTTTGTCCAATTCTAGTCGATCGTACACTTGTCTACTCACGGGCTGCAGCTCTGCCTTGTTGAAAAGGGGATATTAGAAGGCACATGAGATATTCGCACGAATTACAGTCGTGACCTCATATTTTATTGCACGTGTTGTGGACCACACTTCTGTAATGATCTATTTGATGATGATTATGCGATAAATGAAATCACGTAACCTTACCAATAAGAACCTAACAGTGGTATGCCTGGAAGTAACGTAACAACCATCAGTGTTCGCCAAAATCTAATGAAGTACGCCATAAAGGCCAGTAAAATAAATCCCACGCTAAACATCATGTGTAGAACAAAACCACACGCTGTTCTGTACTTTCTTCCGATCATTTCTGTGGCTGGAAAATATTGCCAATATGTTATAGTACATACAACCGAAACATTACCTACTTTAGATAAATGAAGAATATTTGTAGCGCACAAAATAAGATGCATATGAGCTCATTGATTTTCAGCCAAACAGCAATAAAAATAAATTTAAAATCAAGGCGTGCAAGTAGGCTTTAAATACTCAAAAACCCATTTCTCGAACAAGACCGCGCCCATTTCCGCTATTACAGGTGGTGCGGGGATCTATAGAACTGGATTGCTGGAACGCTCATTCGTCAAATACAGAAGAGTATCTCAACCGACATCATCTTCGTCGGGGTGGGTGGTGGAGTTTCTATAAATGAACAATGTAAAAAAAAATGTTTCGAGAGTTTACAAATTCCCGACGCCTCACAATCACTGATCGCATTTTAAAGAATATACATGGATGTCTAGGAAAAGTGAATACGTTCAAGATGTGCACATTTTTTTCGGAAAGATAAATTTTATACTCTCAACATATTTTAATTATTGTTGACACAAATCAAGTGCTGAGATTGGAAAGTTGATCCGTGTAATAGACAGAATGGCATTCGAGTTCGACCTGTCATTTGTTTATCGCACGAGATCGGTTTGGGCGGAGGGATAATATTGAACGAGAAGCGAGTGCGGTAAAAAATGACAGGTCGAACGCGTATGCTTGTCTGTATTTATTGCACGCCAACAGTTTACTAAAACATTATTAATAAATTTTGGCGGAGGGATAATGCTGAACTCGAAGCCTTCGGTTTCTTGTTCAGTATTATCCCTCCGCCGAAATCGATCTCGTGCGGTAAAAAATAACAATTCGAACACGTTGGCTGGTCTGTATTTATTGTACGCCAATAGTTTACTAAAAAAATATAAAAAAACACAAATTATTGCGAAAAGTAACCAAAATGTAAAAAAAAAGAAATAGTTAAACAGTCCGCGCACGTGATCCGTGTTGGTCAATGACAATACAAAGCAATTTATTATTCGCTTCGGTTTTTGCAGAAAAAAATCGTTTATTGTATTAAAATAAAAGCATAGACGTGCAAAAAATACTTTTCGTACTTGGTAGGCACAATGACATTTGATGACATTTGATTGCATATCATAAAAGTAATATTATCTCATTCGTCACTGCAAAGAAACATAAGTTCCCATGCCCCGCTCGTGAAATATATATGATCTCCACCACCTCTTGGCAGTAATTTGTTTTATGCAATTCTGTGGAAACTGCTATGTATTAGCTTGATAGCTTAATCCCGTTTACACAGCACATTATTCCACGTTGACATCATATTCTGAAGTTTGGAAATAAGTACTCTTCAAATTAAAACTTATATTTATCTAACAGCCATCATTGAGGGGTTATTTCTGTTACCTACTCAAAGGCGTAATTATATCCTTTTGATAGTTTGAATGAATTTCCAAAGACAACATATTCATTCCAAAAAATGTCAAGAAGTAAAAAAGGCATATTATTTACAACTCTATAAGGCAAGGACAAAACTGGATCAATGGCATAATCGTTTACACTGGGGAAGACGAACACAGTCGCGAAATCAAATATCCAAACTTGTCGATAGGACTGACGATTTGGCTCTTGATAAAACAGTTTAAAACAAATTTGAACTGAAATTGAGCTTTATATTTTTGTTTCTTTGAACATCAAAATCAGCATCATGTGATCTGTTTTTTAAAAACTCGACGAGAGCGATGTTTTTTTTTTACTAAATGAGTTTATAACTTTGCCACTCGATACACTTTTCATCTTTTTCTTTTTTCATTTTATATGCAAATATACCCTGTGTCGGAAACCGGGTTTTGACGCTCTTGGAGGAAATATATTCAGCCAAAACTCAAGGAGTGTCACCGTAACGTACCCGCCCGTTTTCGTTTTTGTTGGGGTGGTTCTTATCCTGAAGGGATCAGAGACTTTTCGTCAAAAAGCATGAATCAACATGGGTTCACCAAAAACAATAATTTTAATACATATACATATAAAAATGAATATGGTAATTTGTGACTTATATTAAATCCAATGAATCAGAAAACAAAACGTTAATCAACCCCTACCCACCGAGTTTTTGAGTCACTTGCGGGCTCGCATTCTCTGTTGTCGCTTTTCCTCCTTGTCGCTGGTGTTTGTTCTTTGGTCATCTCTTCACTTCACTCTTTCATTGTCGTTGCACGGCCACTAACGTATTGTCACTTCACCGGACACCTTTTCGCTAACATGTGACGGAATGTCACTGTACCATTGCCGTCGCACGGCCACTAACGTATTGTCACTATATCTCTTTCCTTCTGACAACTGACGGAATGTCAGTCTACCACTACCGTTGCACGGCCACTAACGTATTGTCACTTTACTGAACAATTTTCACTTAAGCAGTCGCCCCTATGGGGTTAAACTCTCCCCTATCTCAGAATCTCAGAATAATGTTCATACAGGCAAGTCTACTCTGTCTACATATGTCTCGCCTTCTACAACAGGTATGCCGTCTTCCTAAATACTAACAGCTCCATGAGCTCGTACTTTCTATTTCTGATCATACACTCAGATATGGCCACCGACTTGGCCTGCGACTGCCCCTATTCTAAGTATGATCTCTGTGGCTCCCCTACACTACAACGTGCCTCTACTCTCGCACCGATGCGGCAACCTCCTCTAATCTATAGCACGGGACATCCCCAACTCTTACGGCCATAGATCCACAGCCTTACAGACCTTCAGATTGGAAATGAAATTTTCGAGAAAACCCCCGATTTTTATTTCCATAGCCAGAACATCAATTCTCATTTTATTTGTTTCTCTTGAACTTGGACCCTTAGATCTATCTTAATTTAATATTCGCTTTAAAGTTCCTTTGAAAGACTCGCATTTCGATATATCCTGACATTCGGTGACAGGCCAAATGCGTACTATGGGTGTGTGTCCAGAACATGTGCGATGTACTATTTTCCAACAAGTACCTATTAACTGACCATAATTACACAGATAATGGCTGCAGGAGAACACTGGTCTCTCTTGCTTCTTTAGCCAGTTATCAAATAGTCCGTGTTGCGTTCAACAAATGCGCAATAATGGACATTAAATTCCATGCTTAATTAGAAGCTCTTGAATTATTTCTGGTCTGTTTAAGTGACAAATCGGTTTTCGAGGTCCGTCATATACATATCTTTACGCTTTATATTTAGCCGGAGTGAGAAAGATTATCGAAAATATATACACTTTTAAACAAGAAATCGCAACTTTAAGCTATCACCTTGACACCCTGCCACCAGTTTGATATGTAATTGTTCCACATAAATCTCGTTAACCTGAACTTGCTGAACAGTTTTAATAATTCCCGCAAATAGTTTTACTTCTTTATTCAGGGGCGGGTATTATTTTTAACGAAAGGGTGGGCCACATTTTCTTTTGAGCATGGATACTCACAAACACAAAAGCCCCATAAAACATCAACGTAGGAGTTTGTGAGCTACGATAATAAAATATTACCGCGGCAATCAGACGCGTGGCACATCAACTCAAAAAAGATAGAAGAGAAAATACTGGCGTTGTATTCCACAGCGAGTTGGTTCATTGGTAAGAGCGTTGGACTTCAGACCGAAAGGTCGTATATTCAATCTTGATTCGAGTCATTTGCGTTGTGTTCCTAAGCAGGACATTCCATCTTAGTTGACCAGGTGCGAGAACAGATGCTCCGTGTTTTAATGCGTACTGTAAACCGATGGTACGCAAGCTTTCAACCGATGCTTACCCTGTTTGTGCGGGTTAGTAAGTTGGAGAGTCCGCCAATTACCCGTCGTTGCTAAGTGGTTCTCTCCAACACGATTTAACCCTGGCGATTAAAGGTATTGTTAAAACCCCAAAATTAAATATTATTCGTGTTTCCACCAGTGAATCCAAACTCTCAGGCCACCAGTCAAATGCTGCAAGAATTCGACGCTGCCATGAACTTTATTTAACGACTTTTCGTGGAGATTGTGCGCAGGCTATCGTTGATGTAATGTAATGACCTTTCACTCACAGAACATACAGATATTATTTCGTGTTCCAGTTGCAGATATCCACATCAACAAGTCTTTAACGCTTTACCCAACGTAACGACGAAACCGGCCATCGCTATTCACAAAAATCGCCAATTAATTTTCATTATTTTTTCATTTTCTTTTGTCTCAAAAATATAGCTTATGACCCCCCATTGGAACGAGCTCTTCGAACTCGTTCCAATGAGGGGTCATAATCTATGTTTTTAAGACAAAAAAAAATTAATTATTCAAGAATTTGTTTTGCAAGTGTCTTCTGCTTCTCATGTTAGGTAAAGGGTTAATTCACCTTAGAACCATTGCGATAATAACACAATGGTGGAACTAATCATAAAACGGCAGCTGTGGTGAGTCTTCATTCATGATGATAATATTATGAAAGATTCGTTCATATCAAGTCTCGACTCAGAAACATTGCTTGCGTTGATTCGGATGGAATATAGAATAATAAACTTATAATTCTATCATCTTTTTATTTACAGCAAAGAGCTATCTTAGATTTGATACATTTTCCAGCCTATTACGATGAGAAATGAAGTCTTGCCATAAACATTATTTATTTATTTATTTATTCATTTATTTATTTATTTATTTATTTATTTATTTATTTATTTATTTATTTATTTGTTGGCATTTTAACGGCAATTTCGACAGCCAGGGTCTCCTCAGTTTTGTCGGACAATTTTACGGGTGGAGGAAGCCGAAGTACTCGGAGAGAAACATCGAACAGAGGCAAGCAAATGTCAGACTCCCCAACGCACGAACTCCAAATGAGCAGGGTTAGCATTGGTTGAAGAAAGTGTACCATCGATGTGCAGTATGTCTTAGTACACAGCGCCACCGTGCCCCTATGTGGGCAATCGGGATTGCGCGCAGGCTATCGTCGATTTAATGTCAAGCCCTTTCACTCATAAACATGCAGATATTCTTTCGTGCTCGAGTTACAGTTATCTCAACCGATAAGTATTTATTTCACATTGAAACCACCAATATAATAATACAATAGTGGAATTACGGGGCGTAATCATAAAACTACTGCTGCGGTGAGTCTTCATTCATAATGAGAATATCATGAAAGATTTGTTCAAATCAAGACTTGGTTGAGAAACATTTCTTGTGCCGATTCGGGTTGAATATTTCTGTTGGTCGGAAAGGGGAATCATTCAGGATCGCTTTTTCAACCAACTGAAATACACCATCCCCTTAAATCTAAAGTAAGAAATGTATCATTTAAGGGCTAGACTGGTTCTAGGGAATAATGCCAGATTCGTTAACCCTTTACCTAACATGAAAAGCAGACGACACTTGGAAAAAAATGCGCTAAATGAGTTAACTGCCGCTTTATCGTGGTATGGATGTGGGGTCGGCGTCTTAAATTTTGTTTCAAGTGCAACTTAACCCTTTACCCAACGTTACGGCCAAAACCGGCCAGCGCTATTCTCAAAAATAGCCAATTAATTTTTATTATTTTATTTCATTTTTTGTCTCAAAAACATAGGTTATGATCCCTCATTGGGACGAGCTCGTTCCAACGAGGGGTCATAACCTGTGTTTTTAAGACAAAAAAAATAATGAAAATTAATTGGTGATTTTTGAGAATAGCGCTGGCCGGTTTTGGCCGTTATTTGGATAAAGGATTATAAACTTTGAACGGTAGTTTGAGAGCTTGCAGTGAATCTGACAGACATTCTCAAAATGCCGAAGATACCGCTTAGAGGTTGGACCGAGCGTGGACGATTTTTTACCTCCCCGGCTGTGTTTTTATAAGGAACATTGATACCCCGACTGGAATATATTGCACACAACAGGGGGTATATAAGTGGGCAGTAATAATACACAAAGTTAACGTGGTGATGAAAAACAGAAACGCAAGTTCAGTTTTGGTAATATAATTTTTTTATCCGTAGACAAAATGTAGTAAAATTTGACACATATCTACTTCAATGTTCTGTCTGAAGAGTCGTTGGTTAACATTCGGTCAACCATGATCACGTGCGACGATGTATGCTTTCAACAGATTTTTCAGCAAAGCGTGTATCCGGGGCACTCCCACGTACTGAATGCTTGAAAACCATACCAAATAGAAGTATTGAACAGTACCCATCAATTGCACAACTTTTTATTTCAACTTGATTGAAAAGCAAAATGCCGCGAATGTCCGAAGTTGATAGGGGTAGCGCTATTGCTCTAATTATATAGGGCCAATCACAATGTTTCGTCGCCCAACAATTTGTGGTCCATGGATTAACGATAGCTCGTTTAGTTGGACATCTAAGAGCCGCAGGAAGATTAGCTGACCGACCCAGGAGCGGACGTCTGCGCGTTACGTCGTCACTTCAAGATTGAGGCATTCGTCTCTCACACCTCCGTACCCAATTTCAGACGGAGACCCCGAGTCAGGCTGAAGGCACTCATGGTCGCCGAATGTATCCAAGAACAGTTAGGAACCGGTTGCGGGAGTTCAATTTAAGGCCACGACGGCCCTTCGCTGGTCCACAGCTTACATCCAGCCGACGTCAACGTCATTTGCAATGGATGCGGGCACAAATCGGTTTCACTTGGCCCACTGGAGATGTGTGTTATTCACTGACGAGTCTCGGTTCACGGTTTACATGTGAGATGGATGACAATGTTGCTATCGGAATTGAGGTGAGCGATACTCTAACGCGTACGATACGGAAAACGACAGGTTTCGGGGCGGGGGAAGGTCTGTCATGGTTTTTGGGAGGAAATTGCTCATGCAATGAAAACACCTCTCGTGGTCATCCAGGGCAATCTTACAGAAGTAAGATATCGGGATCAGGTCCTCATGCCTCACATCCTTCCACTTATCTATGCGCGTAAACTTACGTTGCAGCAGGATAATGTGAGGCCGCACGTTGCTAGGGTTCGTCGTGGCTTCCTCGACCTAAACCCAGTTCTCGATTTGCTCGACGAGCTCGTTCCAAAGAGGGGTCACATGATATGGTTTTGTTGAAATTTTTTGAAAAATAATATTTTTTCAGCTGCTGAATTTGCATATTACGCGGACGGATGTGGCCGCATCGTTGGGTAAAGGGTTAACCTTATACCCAACCGATACGATATCAAACATTTGTTATTTTCATTTTTTCAAAAACGATCAACAAACCCATATGATGTGATCCCTCACTCGAACGAGCTCGATGTTTACCGAGGACGAGATTGATTGTATTGAATGAGGTTCAGAAATTTCGCATCAAATCGGGAAATCGAATCAATCTGAGATTCTTTCAATCACATAGTGTGTAATTTAGCTAACGTAGCCGCCAAAACCGACCAGTTCTATTCACATATAAATCGGCAACCGCATTTGAAGTATTTTTCAATTTTGGCCAGTACAGATAGCTTATGGCCCCTGATTGGCCATGTTTGGTAAATTGGTAATGAAGTAGATTTTTTTTTAAAAATAGAAAATGTTAATTCAATTCGACTTCCGCAACCAAAAGTTACTCCCGATGTTACAGCGTGGCGTTGACATCTAGCGTTACTTGTTTTTTATTTATGTATTTATTTATTGATGTTGAAGGTCACGTCACATACCTATGCACAATGGCTAATCGTGACCGTGACAGTTTTACTGGTGGAGGAAGCCGGAGTACCCGGAGAGAACCACCGAGCATCGACGAGCAACTGTCAGTTCCTCAACATTCTAACTATGTTCAAGCTCCGCTCAAGCAGGGTTGCAGCGGTTGAAGACATGTGCACCATCGACGTGCAGTACGCCTTAGTACACGGCATCATCGTGCCCCCATATAGGCAACCGGGATAAAGTGCCTTGCACAAAGACAAAACGCGGGTCGCCCAGAACGGGGATCGAACTCGGGACCTCTAGCATAGAAGTCCAACAGTCTACTACTGAGCCAACGCGTTCCCACTTGTTTATTAAACGTTTTGGGCACAAAGGCTTAGTTGAGATGCCCTGATTTGTCCCGACTGCGCCGGCACAAGGCTCGACTAACTAATATCCCAACTATATCAGGGGCGGCGGAACCGGGGGGGGGGGGGGACACCTCCCCAACACTTTTTTTTGTATGCATATATTTTACCACAACCAATGACTGGTGAAACGAGGGGCGGATCCAGAGCCTTCGCCATATTTTCGCCAGCTATGTTTCTCTCGTACTGGTTCAGTTTCGATGGATTTCGGATCATTTTTTGCAGTAAGTGGCAGCAAACGCTAAAATGTATACACTCTGTTAAAAAATCGGTTAACTGAAATAGATCGTAATCTTACAGACATACAAGTACCAAATCCACCCCAGACAAGATAATCCACAGACAGCATAATTGCTGTTAACGTCTGGTAAAGCATACCGGTGAGGTCTCTTTATCAGCTTTGGTCTAAACGACCAAAGCTGATAAATAGACCTCACCTGTATGCTTTACCGACGTTTTTTAACGGCTCTCAAAGTGTCAACTCTTTCAGATACATCTCCTGACAAATCTCAAAGTATCCGCTCAGATGCATGGAAATGAGGGGTTTTGGGACCTTGGAATTTAACATTTTCGTATCACAGGGCCGAACCATTGTCGGCCCGTCAAACCAATGACCATTCATCGCCCGCTCCACCCCCCCCCCCCCCCCACACACACACACACTTTGAAAATCGTTCCGCCGCCCCTGTATATATCATGCAGACATGCCTTCAAGATATCAAAACTGATACTCCAACTTGGTGTCATTCTAGGCATGTTGATAGCCCAAATCGGTTACTAGAGACCCCCATTTGTATGATTGGCAGTGTGTGTGAGACACAAGGTCAAGTATGAAATCGAGTTTATAACGAAGTGCACGGTTACCAACAAGAACGAATCTTAAGGCCTGGGTCCACATTCGCGATTTCACGCGCGTGATCACGAGGCGTAATGCGCGGTGTGAAAGCGTCCAGAAACCTTCATCAAAGGAATTGCAACAGATCATTGTCCACATTGGCGTGGCCTGAAAAGTGTCAAGCTTTAGCGACGCGACGTGAGACGCCCATAACCTCCGAGGGGTTTTGAGCGTGATAGCGCGACGTGTTCTGCTGAGTGTATTTTGAAAATTGAACCAATAGAAATGTTGCAGTGACCACTGTCAAAAGGTTACAGTTGACACACTCTTTCATCAATAGGCCGGTGTACTTAGTAGTCATGCTTTCTTTTCTCTGCCTTTTTCTTTTTATAGCAGATATGGAATGCTACAACACTTCAGCGTCGCAGTCCGATTCCGCCATATTGTCTTTCTACCTGGTCGGGAACAGCAGATATATACACCACACACTAACGCATCATGTGGACCTAGTAAAACGCGGCTCTACGCAGCGTCATTTTCGGGAGTACTACATAGCGCATTACGCCTAGTGATCAGGGGCGTGAAATCGCGAATGTGTACACAGGCCTTTTGGAATTATCACAAAGGTGTCACACACACCGTACCCACAAGTGACGTCCCTGATTGTGTAACGGTTGTTTGATTGTGATTATGTGATTAAAAAAACATTCATCTGCTGTTGCGTCATTACAGATGCCACTGGAATGCTGCTGGATGCTGGATAAAATGGAAATAAATATGAGAGAACATAGATTGCCTGTGAATGAATTATGGCTTTTAGTCTTAACACTCAGTTTTGTCCTATCAAAGATCTCATGGTCATTGCTCAAACTACATCCTCCCTGCGGAAAAGGTAAACAAGGCAATGGGAGTGATGTCTCAACTAAGACCAAAATGTAATCAATGGACCATGTCTGAATATGTACCGCAAAGTAATGCTTGCAGGCAATGGAAATGACAGCAGAAATGACTGAAACTAATTATGAATAAAAAGTTGCGAGTTAGCACAATAGCTGCGACGGTGATAAATATTATTTATTTATTTATTGGTGTTTAAGGTCACATATTTCTGCACATTGGCTAATGAAGACCACGACAGTTTTACGGGTGGAGGAAGCCGGAGTTCCCGGAGAGAACCACCGAGCAACGGCGAGCAACTGTCAGCTCCCCAACATAATCCACCCAAGCAGGGTTAACATTGGTTGAAGACGAGTGCACCATCGACGTGCAGTACGCCTTAGTACACGGCGTCACCGTGCCCCCTCGTGAGCAATGAGGGTGAAGTGTCTTACCCAAGGACAAAACGCAGTTGCCGCAAATAGGATTCGAACAGAGGAGACGGTGGTAAATATAAAAATGGTTCGTCTTTATTATTTTTTTCTGTTTATATACTTTATTCTCCCACCACCTGCCTATAGGGATACACATGTCCCGGGTGGGGCACTGGGGTGAAACAGATCTTCTTACCCACCCCACGTGATTAACCTCGTTTGAATATTTAACGATTGTCGAACTATTTCATCATAGTCTGCATTTTGTAAACAAACACAGCCACCTGCTTCGCTTCGAATAAAATAGCTAACTACCCCACCAATACCATTCCAGAATTATTTTTCTCCCACATGACGTCATCGAAATCAATAATCGTAGATAGTGACGTCACCGGAATGTCAACTCTCTCAACTCCCTCCAATGTGTTAACCCACGGCTGAGGTAACGCTGTTTTTGTAGTATATCTTCTTACATGCTGTAAGCGGATATTCTTGCCCAGGACAGGGTTCCTTTTGCCACTGAAATATGTACAACGTGGGCACATTTAATCAAATTCTCCCACCCCCTGTAAATAGCATGGATTTTTTCTTCAATGTTTTCTAGAGTTAAGTTTTGTTACATGTTTCATCAAATCTAGTCATGGCTGCTATCACTAGATTTGATGAAATATATCTTGAAAATATTCAGCGGGTTAAGAGATATACCTGTTCGCATAATAGGAACTTTTCGAATATTTCTCTAAAAATTTCCATCGCTAGAGCGGTATTTTGATTACCATGGCATCATGTGGGTTGTCGTGAGAGAAACTCATCATTGGGTTGTGCTGGGGTGGGATGGGGTAATCTCACCCTGGGGATAGGATTTTCCGCTCCTGTCTGGGTCCACCCCCCCCACACACACACACACCTTGGGTAAGATTTCCCCATCCCACCCCACACCAATCGAGAATAAAAAGAGTTTGTCAACTGAAAGCCACCAACACTAGCTTAGGACAAATCGAAAATGCATAGAGATATCTACGTATTTAGAGTGGTTACTCAAATTAAGCGCCATTTATTCGTCATCGAGTAAAATATCATTACGGTATTGTTCATTCGAGAGGTGTTAATTTTCTTTTTATTATATATTACTCAATATTTGCTAAGCACCAAGTACATCCAACTTCCTGTTTTACGTTTTAGTTGAAATATTCTTATGAAAAGTGTCTATACTTTTTATTTAATTATATCTTTAATTATTTAAGTACAGAAATTAAGATTTTATTTGTGTTTGACATTATTTTTTAGCTTTTGAATACGATAACCATGGAAAATGGATATTTTTGGTAAAAGAGGAAATTTTTCAATATGCCAAAACGTTGACGGAGCGAACTGGTATGGCTTCAATATCGAGTATGCCACCCATTACTGTTAATTACAGTCTGACAACGCCTTCTTATGCCCCCAATCAGTTTCCTGGTGGTCCTTTGTGGGATGTTGTTCCATTCTTGGACCAGCATGGCACCAAGCTCCTGGACACTTCTTGGCTGGACTGGACGGGCTGAAGTTGCAAGCTGCAACTCATTCCAGCCATGTTCGATAGGATTGAGGTCAGGGATCTTGCTGGCCAGTCCATACGCTCAACCACTCCCTCTGTCGGTACTCCCCGACAGCATGGGCAACATGCGAACGGGCATTATCGTCCATCAGAATGAATCTATCACCCACTGCACCTGCATTCAATCTGACGTGGACATCCGGGATCTCATCGATATACCATTGTGCAGTCAATGTACCACGTTCAAGAACACAAAGCTCTGTACGCCCATCCCAGCTGATGCCTCCCCAGACCATGACTGACCCTCCACCATAGCGGTCATGCGCAGCAATGTTGGCTGCATGGCATTGCTCTTCTGGTCTTCTCCATACCCTAGAACGCCTATCTGTGTGGTCTAGGCAGTACCTTGCCTTGTCTCATCTGTAAAAAAGATAAGTCGCCAGTCTTCTCTGGTCCATCTAACGTGGTCCATGGCCCATTCATGTCGTGCCTGGCGGTGGTTCTGAGACAGCGGAATGCGAATACATGGTCTTCTCGATCGGAGATCACCTTCGTGTAACCTTGCTCGGATAGTCTGCGTCGAAACATTTACCCCGGATGCATTCTGAAGGTCACTGCGAAGCTGGGTTGCTGTGGCAGACCGGTTCCTATGGGCCTGAATGATCAAAAACCGGTCTTCAGATGTAGATGTTGCCCTGTCTCTGTCACCACTATGGTGCACACCAAGGGCTTCACTAACCTGACGATGGGTAGCCCCTTGCTCCACCATCCCTGCAGCCCGCCACATGTCTGTTTCAGACAGATGTCTTCTTACATATACATTTGTCATATTCAATCATTAAATCACAAGGGTTTGTGTTGAAATGAAGATTGAATACCCCTACACATGCCATGTACATGTAGACAGTACACGAAAACATAATGAAAATCAAGGGGTACATGCTTTCCATGACTGTCACGAAAAGTCTGCCTTTCAAGAGAGCTAATGTAAACACTGGGGACCATCTCAATACATTCCTCAATCATATCCACCAAAAATATCACAAATATGTCACAAGCAAATTTCACAATGATGTGTCAAATATTTGGTGCTCAGCAAACTTTTAGTAGTATATATGTTTAACATTGTTGATCATAGGACCATGTGACAAGCGTAATAACACGTGACCACAGAGGTGTAGATAAGCTTTTGTTGCCAGCTGCATAGCAGGACCATAAATTTACCAACATAATATACCTATACACGATACAAGCATCGCCGCATAGCAGAAGTGGGCTCCATCACTAAATTATTTAATACATTTTATGGTATGGGCCCGTATCAAGAGTGCCCCCTTTTTTCATCAGTCATTTATGTGGACAGGTAGAAAATACAGCACTCGAAAATACAGTTGTAGGAGCTTATAATACTGGCTGCTTTCCACTTTCCACCCAGTACCATATCCATATGGAGAACGCGGTGGCTCAGTGGTAGACTGGTGGACTTCTATGCTAGAGGCCCCGAGTTCGACCCCCGTCCGGAACGACCCGCATTGTGTCCTTGGGCAAGGCACTTTATCCCGGTTGCCTATATGGGGGCACGATGACGCCGTGTACTAAGGCGTACTGCCCGTCGATGGTGCACATGTCTTCAACCGCTGTAACCCTGCTGGAAGAGGGTTAGAATAACAGAGTTAGAATGTTGAGGAGCTGACAGTTACTCGTCGATGCTCGGTGGTTCTCTCCGGGTACTCCGGCTTCCTCTCCCCCCCCCCCCTCCCGTAAAACTGTCACGGTCACGATTGGCCATTGTGCATAAGTATGTGACCTTCAACACCAAAATAAATAAATAACCATATCCATATCCGATTAACTTTTTTTAACAAAATAGCCCAAAATGCAGTTTTTTCAAGTCGTTTTCAAAGCACACTAGCACTGATGACAGTTATCCGTAACTATCTTACAACCCATGCTTGCCAGATCATGAATATGTCCGATGGTGTCTATACACACACACCTATACTTCCCGGCGATCTATGCAGATATGAAACTCGCCATACTAGCAACCACCTGCGACAACATTATGTTTATGTTGAAGGTTTTTGAACTTGGATCGGGTGGACATTCGAGATTCGATTCGGAAACATCTCGACTATTTGAAAAAACTCGAATCTAGGAGAGTTTTTGATTTCCTACATTTGTTTTTTTTTGTCGGCTGAGGATCACGACTAAAGGTTTCAACTTGTAATTTGATTACACAAATTTAGTCAAAACATTCTTAAAAATCGCACTACGTCTTGTGTACACATGTTGCCTCTTGAGTGGAAAAGGGTGCGATCTGCAATGTTACAGCATTGCAGATGGCGCATTTTCACTCAAGGGAGGATATCACCTTGTTCTACTAACGAGACGGTATATGACTTTTTCTTCGACCAATTTGGTCACTATTCGTTTGAATCTATTCCCGTTGCTAAGTTTACCGCGTAATGAGTTGTCAATATTAAGAACAGAAAAAGGCAAAACTCATTGCGTCAGTGATTCATTCAAAGCGAGAGCTTTACGTAATGTGAATGTGAATGGGTCTAAAATTAGTGAAAGTCCATTGAAAATCGGGTCTAAACGCCAGTACATGCAACATGTCTACAAGAATTACCAATGGTTGCCGTATGAATAAATTGCTCAACATTTCAGAAATAAGTGAGTGATCTATCATCTTGTACTTTTGGTGAGATTGTAATCTAGCAAATCTAGCAAGCTCATTGATACTGGGCTCACACGGGGATAGACAACACCAGTAAGACGATCGAAGTATCGTAAACATTGGAGGTGATTCGTTTCCTGATTCATTTCAAGCGAAAGATCGTAATTCGCTGGGCCAAATTTTGAACAATCAAGTTTTCGGGCAATATTATTCGGCCTTCCTACTACCCGGCGAGTTGAAGATGTTTTGGGAAGTATCACCCTCCAACACACTCAAGGATTTATGCCCTTTAGTCCTCCCAATATTATTCATATCGTCGTTACTCACCCAGTGTGAAGAGAATCCCATAGTTATCCATTGCTCCAGATAAGCTATAGAATACGTAAAACATATAAGTATGAACGGAAGCTGCAGCACAGAGACCAAAAGCTGTCTGTAGAAATACGGTTATCAGAAACATTTTCCGTCGACCATATCTATAAAATAATCGTGTTTTAGTGAAATATTATTTTTCGCATGATCTGTCCCCTTCTTTTGACCAAAGCGCTAAAGTATGATCATTCAATAACAGTCAAGACGAAGCAGCAGGTGGCGCAGCTATATCCTTGTGAGAACATTGCTTCAAAAAATGTGGGGCCAATTACCAAACAACTACATGGATCTGAGGTCGGAAGCAAATGGGGCCAATTACCAAACAACTACATGGATCTGAGGTCGGAAGCAAATGTCCACAGGTCATTCAACATTGCACGACCAACGCAGGTATTGCGACCAAGTCTGATGAGTTTAATGGATATTACATCACGATTCTGGTTCGTATTCGGCGTTACGCGATACAATACATACACTGGGGAATATGCTACATACATCGCGCATGGAATCTGGATTACTGCTTGGATGTCACGCATCTGAGTGACAATATGACGTGAATGAAATGCTTCGACACTTGACAGTGTCAAGCAATAATGTTATCAGACCGCCGTAGGTAATAATTTTTTTTAAATATCAGCTTCATTCACTCAAGTCAAGTTTAATCGTGGTATAAATACAAATACAACTCGGCTAGAGTATGGAGACAGGAATCGACGACTCTTAATGGAGTTTTTCTTGTATTTCAGGAGGGCCTTCAGCACTTGTGATATACAGGGAAAACTTAACCTCGGGTCATTGATTCCAGTCCCCGTACTCTATCTTCGTTGTGTTCTGTCTTCTGATCTTTAAGGTTACAAAATGATTCTTAACACATCTAAAATAAATTACCGTTTTTCGGCCAAACAAAATTAAATTATTCATTCTCAGGCATTTTTTTTTAAAACGAATGAGGGAGGGCGGTTTTTATTTTTATTTTTATTCCTGGTGAAAGGGTCGCCGATGTCTAAAATCCAATTGTTGTCCGCCACATATAAGTGAAATTTGGGCCGAACCTGGAAATTTTGATGTGGACGCAATGTTTTTGGTGTTTCTAGGGTATTTGTTGTGCTGAATTCGAATCCGTTTGATGCCAATCTGTAAACTGTGGGGAATTTAAGTTATTTACATTTTTTTCAAAATGGCGGAGAAAATGGCGGCCGAATTTTCGGAACATTAAGACTGAACCATTGCTATGCTATTATACCGTTATTTATAGGGTATATTATTGTACTAAAATGAAATAAACCTACAAATTACACCTAATCCAAGGAATTCAAGATATTTGACCATTGTAGGTATAAAGATAGCCATCAAAATGGCGGGAAAATCAACCAATTTGTCGCGGAAATCATTTTCATACCATTTGTGAGATATTGTGAAGATTTAATTAGGAGATCAAGTCAGACAATATAGCAACACGTTCCTGGTATAGATTGTGTGCAAAACGTCAACTTATTCCAGTCCACTGAGTTCAGACATGGCGCCTAACATGTCCACTTCTTTTATGAAAATCCACCCATCTTGCACCGAGTTCATTTCAAGTTCATCGTCATCATCTGAGCTGTTGTGTGACTCGACATTCCCCAAAGTCAGCTCACACTGTGACACGTGTTTGAATCACCTTTGCAATGACATACAATGGTGCATGGGATGTTTGCGGATACACAAGTGCATCTCTTGGATGAACATGCCTTGGACGAAATATAGCCGCACTTGACAAAATTCAATACCTGTTCTGGGGCGGCATGTACAGACTCGGGAATACCTACTGGCGTCAAAGTCTTAGATTTGTTATCAGTTGTCCATCCAAAATCAGATGGATCGAGTTTTGGTGGAATGCCCGAGTCACAAGAGAACCAGTGCATGGCTTGAAGGTGGGCCCTTTTAACATTCTCGTGGAACGACTCAGTTGTGGGGGGGGGGGGAGGCTTGCTAGCTTGGGGGCAGATAATCGCGCCTTTGCTATTTTGGATGTCCAGACATTGAACCTGGCTTCGATCATTTCTGTAACCGGATAACCATAACAAGCACTGGTCATGGGGGTCCTTTAGACAAACACAGCGCCTATGCCTGCACGATGATCATCAAACCCGCCAAGTGAATAATCCTGCAGTCTCTTCAACATACCCACCTTGCCCACATAATTGTGCGACAGTGTCACAACCCGATAGTGCATGTTCTGCGATGAGTTTTGGAACAATTGTGGCATTTTTCTTGCATGTGTTTCACCTATCTCAATGACCTTTCTTTCCCCACTAGTAGCTTCCATTGCCAATAAGCAGCACATTTTGTTCTTCCAATAGAAGAAAGTTGGGAGGACAAACAGGTCCGAGTTATCTGATATGACATTAATGCAGCAAATGTCTTTGCATGATCTGGATATAATGACTTGTTGGCAAATGATAACATCAGCCCTTTCGTGCTCGGTGTATAGCTCTCCAAATTATTGCATGTCGCCTGACCTAATGAGTGTTGGTGTGTAAGATTAACCTCTTACGACTGGTGTTTTCGAGTGATAGCCATTCGCGACGCATTCGGTGATGTGTGAACGTATGGGACTTATGATGTGCTTTTTGTTTGTGGAATTTGACAGAACTACTTGCTTTGGTGGCAGTGGGATGTTAGGTGCCAGCCTGTGCTTTCTAGACATGCATTTGCTACGTTCTGTGCAGGCAGACGATGCTAAAGTCAAAATACCTGTCAAAGACAAGATATACATTCAACTTCATGAGGTGTGCCGTGATAAAATTAAAGAATGTTGACACAAAGTCTGCGACAGTACCGTTTGTGGGCCACTGCAGTACCCACATGATTGCACAGCCGTCGACCACAGTGCACTGCGGTACAGATAACTTCCATGAGGTTACTACACACGCAAGCTTATTCTTCAGATCATATTTGGATTTGGCAATACGCAAGTCACCCGATTCGAGGAACAAGGATAAAGGGAAGGTGCAAACTCGTATTTCAGTATATCCTTCATTGCCAAAGTTTGGCCAGAGGACCGGGGGGGGGGGGGGCAATGATTCTTGAATATATGAGTGTCAACAAGTGATGTCTCTCCAACTTTGATTGAATGTTTGTCGGCAGCCATTGTAATTGCTTTCATACTCTGTGGATGGTAAAAACCATTTGGAAGAGTGGATTGGAAGTCTTCGTATTGTTGTAATCCTATTTCTTAGGCCCGATCGATATTCACGGAATCTCTGGATAGTTTGCCATAAAACATGTTCACAGCTTGTTCAGGATGCTCATCTCTGACTGTTAGTGACATGCATGTCCTCGAGGCTGTCCGTCTTTTATAACGATCGGCCAGGTCACATTTCATTCTTGAAGATGCCGCCTCATTATGAGCGAGAACGCTACTTTCGGGAAGATCTTCCATCAGCTGAGGGAGATCACATTGCATCTTACTGCAAATTCCCAAACTAAGTGCCCACTTCTGGACAGAATTTGGGCTTGGTGCTATGCCTTTCATTCCATAAGGTCCCTTCCCGTACCTCATGACTGTTGTCTCTATCATCATGTCGGACCAAATACTGTTCCACAACCCAGGACTGTGTATAGATACATACCCTCGGTTCATAAAATACTTTAACAACCAATAGTACCAACCACTAACATAACAAGGGCGTTCTCAGAAGACCCAAATGAACACGATAATTGTGATCGGCACTCTTTGTGGTTATACAACGCTCTTTATTCGTTATACATAACAAGGACTGAATAACCCGATAGTTTTTGTTTAACATGAGGTAGGCAGGTAAATAGGAACTTACCACAACGATATCCTTCAGAAATGGCGATAAAATTTCACAAAATTGCTCATTCTTAGTTTTCGAAAAATGTTGCCGCCATTTTGTCGGCCATTTTGAAAAAATGCAAATGACTCAAATTTCCAAAAGTATACAGACTGGCATCAAACGGATTCGAAATCAGCACAAAAAGTTACCTTAGAAGCGTCAAAAACATTGTGTCCACACCAAAATTTTAAGGTTAGGTCCAGCCTGTACCGGACTATTGGGAGAGCCTAAAATTAAATACTAGAGCTTCCATGTTGATTTCGCTGATAGTTTGTTTTTGTAACAGCGATCACACAGCACAAAATCAACATAGAACAACTAAAATGGAGATAAAAAATAATAAGGAGTTTTTTAATTGTTTGAGTGCTACATGTAGAAGCCACAACCAGGCCTTTCAAAAAATGAGGGTACCAGTGCAAAAGTAGCATTTTCCTTATCTATGTTTCGTATTCAGTTAAACGTAAATAATAGTTTGTTTATACAAATTTGTTCTATTACAAATTATTGGAGAGTGTCTGTTGGCACTCTCCAATAATTTGTAATAGAACAATTTTTGATGAACAAATTCAGAACAACAAAAATAATCTAGTCCTTAACCAGTTAAATAAATATTTATTTTGTATACATATGAGAATAGTGTCGCCTTTCGCGACGAGAATAACTATACTGCATCGCTGTTTACAATATAATGCATCGCAAATCGCGATGTGATACCGCAAAAATCACATGGTAGTTTTGAATATTTTGAATTTTATCTCCGAAATAAAAATGACGAACGCGGGCCGAAAGAAACGTATGCGCCGGTGCTGAGAATCAAAAGACTAATTTTCTTTAGCATTAATTCGGAATTACAAAATGGTAAAAAATTGAAATGACGTAAAAACGTAAAAATGGTGATAAATGGAAAAAATAACATAACCGGGTTTCATTACTTTAGCTCTATAAAAGGCGAAATTTGTTTTAAAAAAATCAGACGCATTTCAGGTTTTTAGACAATGAACCAAGCCGTCACATCCACCCACCTCACCTCAATGGCGTCACCACAAATTTGCCATTAAGCAGAATTTCATAGAAAGGCAACACAATTTTAGATACGTTTTTTGTGGAGATTATACCTCTAAAAAGTCCAAAGGATGCGCCTAAAAAGAAGATTGCAATTAAAATATAAAGGAAAAAAGTAAAATTCGCATCACTTTAATAGCAGGTCGACATTTAAATAAAAACATAAGACTGCACCTCTCCGAGTAAGCATAACATGGCGTGTAAAGTTTCACAGCTGTGTCTTCTGTATATACGAAGCTGCGCACATCACAACATTAACGACTTCAATAAAAAAACTTAAAATGGCCGAAAAAATGCGGGACGTGAAAATTGCAATAAACTAAAAAATAAAGTACTTGGTTCCTATTTTTTGGAACTCTACAAAATAGTAAAATTTCATAACTATCTGACGCATTTTAACTTTTTAGACATTCACCCCTATGGGTTCACATTAGAGGTCAGCTATGACGGTTGGAATTTCCTAGAACGGCAAAACATGTTTAGACATGATTTTTGTGGCGATTATTATTTCCAAATTTCCAAAGGATACGACCAAAAATATTTGAAATTGAAAGATAAAGGCGAAAAAGTAGAATTTACATCGCAACAATAGCGACTCAAAATTTAAAACAAAAACAACAGACTGCACCTCTTTGAGTAAGCAGAAAACGGTGTGCGAAGTTACTAAGCCGTGGGCGTAACGAATACTGAGCTGGTTTCGCACAAAACGGGCGTTAAGGCCAAAATGGGTTAAAATGAAGTGACGTGAAAATGGCGATAAAATTGAAAAAATAAAAAATACAGGTCTGAGAGGGTCTTAGAATCAGTTTAGCTCTAGAAAAAATTAAAATTTAATGAAAATCAGACACACTTTAATTTTATAGACGTTGACCTCCACCAACCCCCATGACGTCACCGCAACCCGGCAATAATGGTTGAAAATATACTTGGACGACAACACATTTTAAATTTGGGTTGTACTGGTGATTATACTTCCCAAATTGCCAAAATGTGTCCTTAAAAATGAGGTTGAAATTAAAAGATAAAGAAAAAAAAATGTAAAATTCACTCCAATCGCAGCTGGAAATTTTAAAAAAAATATTGAAATAGTGAAGAAGTGTGCCAAAATGTGGTGACTGTATGTCAGCAGTAAGTGCCCTAAATCGCAGACAGGAAAACAAAGGAAGAAACAAAGAAGGCTAATGGGAATTTCGTCGAACGGTAACGCATTTTATGTATGTTTTTTACTGGAAATTACATTTCCAAAATTCCAAAGGATGCGCTTAAAAATGAAGCTGAAATTAAAAGATAAAGGAAAAAAACTCGTAATATTCACATCTTTCAATCATGTCGCAAAATTTGAAAAAAAAAATCAGACTACACTTTTTCCAAGGAAAAGAAGGGAGGAGTAAAAACGTCAAAAAGCGAAATAAGTCATGAAAATCGGACGCACAATTCCCTTTTTCAGACGCTAAGCACCACTCACCTACCCCCAGCCCCGTTTTCATCCCCGTGACGTCACCTAAGAGTTTGGCCATAACGGCTGGGAATTTCAAGTACGGTAACACATTTTTAGATATAGTGTTACAGTACAGCCGCCGTGGACTGGTCGTAATCCACGAGTGGACAGTGATGTCCCGCATGCGTTTTTCATGTAATAAAAATGATAATCAGCAAAATTTTAATTAATGAAGCAACAGGTTGCA
This sequence comes from Pictodentalium vernedei, assembly GCA_031216915.1. NCBI lineage: Eukaryota > Metazoa > Mollusca > Scaphopoda > Dentaliida > Dentaliidae > Pictodentalium > Pictodentalium vernedei. The sequence goes on from CM062296.1 coordinate 337,272,110, forward strand.
CCCGGTATTTCATTAATTAAATTATTGTTGTTTATTGTTGATTATTCCTATAACTAGTGTTTGAAATCTAATTTTATAGCGTCGGTGGAAATATTGCCCACCCATTGAAAGTAACCTGTCCACGACAGCCGTACTCAAAGGGTCAGTTTCAACATTTCTCATACAACCAAGGCGTAATAAACAGAGATTTGTTTCACTCGAAAAGACTTATCATGTTTTGGTATTCTAATATATTTACCTATCAGCCAAGTGTCCAGTTAAAGGGATCCCAAGCAGTTTACCTGCGAAGTATAATGACTGTGCTGTACTTCTCAAGGTTGCTTTATCACACACTAAATTAAACTAAAATCGTATATTAATGAAAAAAAAATTAATAAATTTATTATTTAAAACATATAAGCAAAATTACAATCTGATAAAACAATCTAGAAAATGTGTAAATCTGAAAGAGTCCTGACAAGAAGTAGACCTATTCGTGTTTTGCAGGGACCTAGGACCATGGTTGCACAAGGGCGCGTGCACCCTTCCCCAACAATTTTTTTAGAATTCTTTTCCAGAAATAGGTAGGAGAGATAGGGAGGAAGGAGAAGAGGAGCAGAGTGGGGGAGAATGAGTAGTTCAGGCCAACATTGTCTTTGCCAAATGTTTTTTTTTTATCCCCAGCTGCAGAAACGAGAGAGGTACACCACCGCCATACATTTCTCCCACTCAAGCCTTCAATCTTTATTGTACCCTTCAAAGATCCATGTGCAACCCTCCTCCACCACTAGTATAGTTACCCGGCTACGGGCCTTTCGGAGGGACTAATTTGTCCAACTTCTTTGATCACGTAAATTGGTGATGTCGTGAGGGAGTTGGTTTCTGATGTAGAATTTATTCATTCTTTTCCGTTTTTGACGAACATTATTCATTAAATCGCACATTATGTGATAAAAAAATCTCAAAGTAAGACAACTTATAAATTATGGACACAAACGGACTCAGACTCAAGGAAACTGCGTTTGTAGGGCTTCATTCAAGCACTGTATTCATCTGAGGCTTGTCTGTTTGAGCAAATGAACCAAAAACGCAGAATATTCCAAAGTGGAATCAAAGTCGTGTCGGAAGTAGGAAACCCCACCAACCCGTTACCCAACGTAACAGCCAAAACCGGCCAGCGCTAGTCTCCAAAAATCGCCAATTAATTTTCCTTATTTTTTTCATTTTTTGTCTCAAAAACATAGGTTATGACCCCTCGTTCGAACGAGCTCGTTGAGCTCGTTCCAACGAGGGGTCATAACCTATGTTTTTGAGACAAAAATCAAAAAAATGAGTTATTCAAGAACTTTTGTGCAAGTGTCGTCCGCTTTCCATGTTAGGCAAAGGGTTAACGGTTTTACTTTCGGCAAGTCTCCTGTACAGGAGGCCTAATGATAGAAGGACAAAAAGAGTTCAAGGGGAGGGGCTCCTGGTAGAATTTGTAGAACATCTCCAGGATTACAATAAGTCCAGACCGGCGTGACTGAAATCCAGTCGACTCGAATCATCGGCACATTTGAATCGAATCGGTCCTAATGATATATATTCCAGATGAGACTACGAACATTGCAATAATCTTGTATCCGATATAAAATATATTTTTGGCATTATCAAACGTCGGCGACGTACACGAAAGCACAGATACTCACTTCAGAAACTATTGTAGTCTGTTGCTCGCTGTTTTCAAATTCATATCCGTTCAGACAGTCGGTTCTATTGAGGACCAAAATACGCCGTCTCGCTGCTGACAAATTGTGATGTTCATCAGTATAGATTTGTAAAGCTTTTTCATATTCAAACATTCCACATGGAGAATCGGTCGAAAGAACCAGTTCTTCAAAGGCAGTGATATTACTAGAGTTCTCATTAGAAGAATTCAGGGAAGTCCAATTAGTCTCAGGCACGCTGCAGTGAAAATTTGTCTTACCAGCTAAATATATCATGCTCATCATCTGCAGTGAATTCCAGATTGATGCACCTGCGAGAAGGGTGAACCGTAGACGCTGGTATCGTCCAAACTCACCAACCGCCGATATTATATCATCAATATGCATCATGAAACTATGCTCATCTCATGGAATATACTTGAGACAATCACCTGAAAAAAATGTTCATATTAACAGTTAGAACAAGAAAAGTCCGTATTTTCGGTCCAGAATCACACAGTAATAATACCTCTCTGGCCATCAGATAGTTTATCGTGCTTCTCATGTGAGAAGGCATTAATTCATAATCCAGCTCCCAAATTTGGCCTTTTCTCTCTTCCCATCCGCCAGAAACGAACTGTTTAATGCTACCACGTACTTCTTTCTACCAGATTTCACTTATCGCCATACTAACCTTCTCCTTTGTATCATCAAATAGCCACGCGCCCTTCATCACATTTCCTCACTGTACACCTGGTGGATCCTGTTCTGTCACACTGACATTTTAGGCATTCTAGAGGAAGTGGTCCAGGGTAATCATTACTCCCACATTAGACATTTAGCACTTCTTGCCCTCGTTTTTCCCACCTCGAAACTCCAGCAACCTCAGCTTGAATACCAGTGGCCCACCAAAGTGTCATCCAGGTACTCGTCAAATACTGTTTTCTTTTTATCACTCTGGTTTCCCAAAGACCTTATTGCTCTGTCCCCTTTTCACCGATTCGGTCACAATCAGATATGATTCTCTCCATGGCGAGTCATTTGCTTCGGCTGACCCGCCCCCTTGTTAGACAACTCTCCTGAATGGCTTTCTGTTAACTCTCTCAATTGTCCAACTCACCCATTCTTAATATTGGAATCCCAATGTGCCCAACAAAGTGCCCCAATCTCATTAAGTATAAGGCTCTATGAATTTGTGGGGTAGACCAATTAACATTTTCAACATGCAAACCCAAGACTGCACTGCACATTAAAAATACAAATTGATCTACCCCCAATGTATGAATATGAATAAGGGCTCTCCAGCGGATCTCACTAAACTGACATGGATGACCACCAGTGCCAAAGGATTAACTGTATGTATCTTAGAATAAATCAAATCTTAACCCTCCCATCCCGTTATAATTTAATTTTCTAGGAGGATATCTATATTCCTATTTCTTTTTTAATTGGTCGGGATGACTTTTTCATAGCTCTGTAAATATTTTTCAAATCATATAAACGTGTTTGCTTTTTCTCGCCCATCTGTAGAAGAAAGTTGTGGTCATGTCTGTGAAAAGAAATTCTAATTGCAGCAGGTGGGTTCGTTAGTCGTTCATTTCCAACCACCCATCATACGCAATTATCCACTGATATGCGGATCGGTGTACGCTTGAACTGAACAGGTTTACATTAATTATAATACCCATAAATATAATTTTACAAAGTGGTTTTCATTTAAATTTGTCGTGCTGATTTTCTGATTAAACATATTTTTATTTGCCATTTAACAATGCAAATCAGGATTGTCTAATGGCAAATAAAAATATGTTTAATCAGAAAATTAGCACGACAAATCTAAATGAAAACCACTTTGTAAAATTAAATTTATGCTAATTTTCTTCAACAGTATTCGATTCCAGGCTGCCTGCACTAGCCTACGCTGCAAACTATAAAATTGTCGTCTACACATTAGTTGATACAATCGATTTAGAGTTCATAAAATGAGTCATCGTTTGAAATTACCATGGTACAGATGGCGGAAACTTAGACGGCCACGGGATACATTATAGACCAAGCAATACGTTACATTACATAACAAAAATTGAAATGGATTATCGCTTTATCGAGCTATGAATGCGGATCGGACGTGTTAACTTGTGTGGAGTGCTAGTTTCTTACAAGTTAATAAGCCTATCCCACATTCATACCCGATAAAGCGACAGATAATTCATTACAATTCTTTCATTTTTTCGAGAAGAATGATATGACAGTGAACGTGCAGACAATACGGTAGGCAATGAATCGGTAGTGAGAATATGTAATATGCAATCCTTCACACAGAAACCTTTTGGTTCCTCCTTGGTTCTTCAGTTTGTTCTGGTATGAGGACCAAATGTGGTTGCATGGAACCAAACAGACATATGTTTTGGTTCTTCAGTCGTTCACATTTACTGGAATAGCATGGCCTCTGGACATTGTTTACATTGTAAAACATAAAGCTGCGCCAAGTTGAAGTTTTAAAAAGGCGACGAAGCAATGCAAGAAACACGTTTTCAATCGTTCCATCATGCATGCGTTACCCCTTTACCTAACAACACGATCTCAAAATGTATTATTTTAATTATAGATTATAAACTTTTTTTTAAAAAATCACCATATCACGTGACTCCTCGTTGGACGAACTCGTTCCAATGAGAGGTCACGTGATATAGTTTTGTTGAAACCTTTTAGATTAAACATATTTTTATTTGCCATTCAACAATGCAAATCAGGATTGGAGGACAAGTGCTGACCACTTAGAAAACCCTCCGCTCCTGTACAAAGACTAATAGATTACAAAAGGCAGAACAAAATATAACAATATGTAAACATTATACACAAAAGAAGTTAACTCAAAAGAGAGAGAGAGAGAAATAAAGAAAGAGAGAATAGAGAGAGAGAGAGAGAGACGGGTAAAAGCAGATTGAAATCAAAGAAGACAAACAAAAAAAAACAAAAAAAACAAAAAAAAAACAACAGTATACAACAGAAATTCCAGTGATGATGACCCCCCCCCCCCCCCCCCCCCCCCCCCACAATTTATTCAATTCTAAATTTAGTTTAATGCCGCTAAGGAACGTTCACAGAACATTTTTGAGACAGTTAATCTTTGCGTGCTCATTCCTCGTCCGTACTAACCTGACATCCACCGTTTTGTCCTAACACAGATTGATTGTCAGGTCCCACTGCGAGAGGACACGTACAGTGGAAGTTAGATCACCTGTGTAACCTTGGGACACTCAGACTTGCTGAGAGGCGCAGCTAATTCAGCAACTGTACATCAAATCTATGCGAGTCACGAATAAATTTTTGAACAGATAAGAAAACTGATACATTGCTGCTTTCGGGTAATGACGGGTTTCCATATAAAATTAAATCCAATGAATTCCAGTTGGGCGTATGTTTCGACACATCATCTATGAGGATACAGCGAATATCAGAATTTAAGGAACACAGGAAGAAATAATGTTCTGCATCCTCAACGCCATCGTTACATAAGCAAATGGAGAATCTGAGATGTAGTTGCGGAATTGTTGAAACCTTTTGATAAAGATATATATTTTTTTAACTGGTTTGATTTGTAAACTACGCAGGCGGGTGAGGCCGATTCGTTATATAAAGGAATAAGTTGTGCGAAAACGGTAATTGTTCATAAACATGTAGGCAAGATAGGCAATTTTGTATGAAACTGCCTAGTTCTAGATCATATAAAGACTTATTTGTTTTGGTTCTTCAATGGGTTTTGGTTCTGCTTGGAACAAATTCTGCGCGGATTTTTCTGAGTGAACATAGCTCTATTATTGATTTTTCTACAGAACTGCCCAACAAATCGTCCCCTGAGTTCCAATGTGTTCTATGTGCCTTCTGGCACATAGAACACATTGGAACGCAGGGGACGAACTGCAAAGTGTGTTCGCAGTAGGCAGTATCGTGCGATACGATACTATCCAGGCCGGCAGTGTTGTGAGGGTCAAAGTTTTGAGACACGTCACACTTGCTATGGATCTGAAATAAAACTTATAAAATCAAAGTTCGCTTAAAGTTGTCTGTATCGCATCAAAGATAGGCATCCTTATGTGTTCTTTGAACTTGAACGATTTTATTTCAAACTGAGTGTTTTGTGCGACATTTATAAGCTTTTGAGAGAACCCATTTCATACTCGGCAGTCAAACAAAATCGAAAATGTTCAGGGTATTCTGCATCAAATTAAAACCATGAATTTCTTCTAAATTAAGTATCAGGTTCAAAATGAAAAAAGAGTTTATTGGTGTCGCGAAAACTGCCCAACAACAAAATTTTAAATTCCCTTCAACGCTTTCACATTTGAAGCTGTCAATAAAAAATATGCTGGAATACATTGTGATCATGTGCAAAGAAGCCACCGGAAGGCAACACTGATATTTCATTTACCAAAATATTCCTCGTGGAAGCCACCGAATCCCTCTTAGGAAAGTTGAATACCCCCCCCCCCCCCCCCCCCCCCCCCCATTCGCGTGTCCCCATCTCTTCGCTATGCACTTCAGATCACACTTCGCGTCATGACCCATGATTGAAATGTGGCTATATGGCATTCCACCCGGAATCCTGCCCAATGATCCCGTTCTGTTGAGTAATCCTACATAAGTTGTACAGCGTTGATAAAATGAATCATATAAAATTCCCGTAATCACGTTCGATCATGCCCGGGACGTTCCCAAAAGAGTTGAAACACCAGGTTAACGTGCGTACCAAAGTAATCGATATCAAACAATAGAGCCTTGTAAAACAAAGTAATTATAAAACCAATTGGAGCTATTTTTGTTTTTAGAGTGTCTTTTAACAGGCTTAACGGTGGTTATCATCGTAAGCCCTTGGCTCATAGGGGATCAATACATGACAGGGAAGTCACTAATGGTTACGTTGCGCATCTAAAAGGTACGTTGGATACGTGTGAAAATATGGTGCTCGCACACATTGTAACTGGCGACTAAGGTGTTGCATCTCTAGAACCGGTCTAGTTGTCACAGTATGTGCGGCCCTGGATGCCTCCCACATTTCACCATCCATCTAAAAAGTGTCTCACCCCTTTGAAATTCGAGAGTACATCCTCATGTTGTGTAACGTTTTCACAAAGATTGTCACTTGAGCGCGTCAAACATTGTCGTTGGCGCCTCGATGCATCCGAGAGACGAGATGTGAAGCAAAAAATATATAGAAAGATCAGTCTATTTTTTTCTGAGGTAATTTTAGGTTATGTAAATCACTAACCTTGCTTTCAATGGAAATAGTATTACCGCACGTTGGACGACGAATGTTTGATGGCATTGCCTTTATGTTATAAAATCCATCATATCCAAAAATCAAGCAACCGCTGATCTCGATCAAATGTCGTCAGTTCACTCAACAGTAAGGGTTTTCGAAGTTTTCAAAGCATCGGAACCATTAACCCTTTACCCAACGAATCGCCCGCATCCGCCCGCGTAATAAGCAAATTCAGCAGGTGAAAAAAAATTTTTTTCGAACAATTTCAACAAAACCATAGCATGTGACCCCTCTTTGGAACGAGCTCGTCGAGCTCGTTCCAAAAAGGGGTCACATGATATGGTTTTGTTGAAATGTTTTGGAAAAATTTGAAAAATGATATTTAAAATAATAAATTTTGATATCGTCTGCGTTGGGTAAATGGTTAATACACTCTAAAATCAATTGGGTTAAAAATTAATACAAATCAACTGAGTTGTGTGAATACGAACCCGATTGGGTTCATATTCATTCACCTCAGTTGCTTTGGGTTGCTTTTATTTTGGAGTGTGGGCGCTGCAATATCGTCTGGAAACACGAAGCGGTGTCGGCGCTGTATATTTTTCAGTTGAGGACAAGCGTTTTCCACATTACTTCAGTCTGCGATTTTCCACAAATTAGTATAAAAATATCTTCAAATAATTGGGTGAAAGGATTAATTTCGACCACACGTCGAGAAGAAAGGTGGTTTCGAATTATGTTGTACAGTCGCCGTGGACTGGTCGTAATCCACGCATGCATTTCCCGAGTAATAAAAATCATCATCAGCAAAAATTTAATTAATGAAGGAGCAGGTTGTACTGTAATACAACCATTCCACCAACAAATGAACGGTTTTAGCGAGCCGGGTCGTGTGCAAGGACGATCTGCGTTTTGTTAACCCCTTGAGACCTCATAAGCAGTATAGTCGTAATATCTAACACACAGGAGCCGAAAAGGTGAATGAAGCTAGGGCGTCAAGGGTGACGCAAAGACCAAGTCCACATCCCGCCGGACGATCTGTCGGAGTTGGAGTTTGGAGGTTTTTGTATTGGCACGATCGTAACCCTCATTGACAATTATATGTTGTTTCCGGCTCATTCTGGTCTATTTGGTTGGTGTAAACACAAGCCAGAAAATAAGCAGACTGTCATAGTGAAATCATGTCCCCAGAGGGTGAATTTAGTGATGCTACCATGCACAGCAGGGTAGCATTACCAAATTTACCCTCTGTGAACCTCAATGTGAATCAGGGTCTCAAAACTAAACAGAAAGAAGTACCCAGAGGATAAATTGGCCCACTGTATGGGAAAGCATCATCAAATTCACCCTCTGGGAACCTCATTCTGCAAATGTCAGACTGTTTATTTTCAGGCCTGTGAAAACATCTGGCAAGCAAATGTCTGGAGTGAATGGGGAACATGGGTTGCCAAAGGTTTGACGTCCCATACATCTGTCGATTCTCACAGACTATTGCGCGCGCCAGCTGGTTTCGGACAAGCGTGATGGGAAAATGAGATTCCGCCAGGATGGCACAAACCAAATGAGGAGCTGGTCAGGCCAGAGAGAAGAAGCCCCAGCAGCAACGCCGGCCAGAAAGTGTCCTCAACCATCCATGATCCCAACAGAAACTGTAATACCTGGGCAGTGTACCTCCTGTGAAAAACATCAACAACATATTTTTCCACTTTCTAACATGCATAGATAGAATTGTCTTACAGCTAGTGAAAATACATTCTATTTTGAACTCTCTCCAGCTCTCTCCTTTATGCTTTTACTTTCCGTTTCTCAATTTGTCTCTATGTATTGGCGTCCCAGTCTATCTTAGAACACAATAAGATACTTAAAGAAACCCCGATGCAGATATACACAATATCACGGCGGCGTCAAATGTGATAAACGGGTTGATGATAATTTGAACTGTCACCCCTCCCCCCCCCCCCCTTCTTCAATGTTAATGTCAGGAGCAACATTTATTAATTGTGTTGTTTGTTCCTTTCTACTGAATTAAGATGTCGCTCATGAATTGTTGCGGAGACTTTGTGGCCTGACCTATTGTCACAAGCTATAAGTCCACCAATATAATTCTGTAAGGAATTCGACGCTGCTGAGACTAGCCCTCAAATATGTCATCGCCAGTGTTTAGATTATGATGTGATGAACATTCGCTGTTTGGCATCCATCTAAATAGCGTCTATTGGAATGTGATTTGCCTTTCTTGGATTAACTTCGCCGGCTGATATTTGCAGTATTGTAAACAATACGACTCCCATTGACACCATAATTTCAATTTTTTCCAAGGAAGAATACCAGGGGACCCTCCTCCGCCAACCCACCCAGTTGGGTTGGTAGGTGAGTGTGTAGGGGGGGGGGGGGGGGAGTCCAAGGTGTTCTGGTCCAATAAACTTTGTGTATGACGACAATACAGTTGACTACATTGTCGTTGAGACCTATCTACCCAGCAGTGGAGCTTTTTCATTGGTATCATCGCAGTTTTGACAACACGATTCAATAACACCATAATGAAAACCTACCCAAGCTCTGAAACAAATAATTCCGCATACCAACGGGAGGTAATTTATATTGATCTCCACAGGGTACAAGAGTTCTTGGAATCACATGGAGGTAACCTATTTATCGATAGAGTCTAGTTCGGGTGAGGCTTGAAGAACCAACAAAGAAAATAAATGTGCAGTTCTTGGATCTACTCGATCGTTCATAGGCAATACATTGTCCTCGGACGACATCTTTTAACCCTTTACCCAACGAATCGCCCACATCCGCCCACGTAATATACAAATTTAGCAGCTGAAAAAAATAGTATTTTTCTAAACATTTCAACAAAACCATATCTTGGGACCCCTCTTTGGAACGAGGTCGTCGAGCTCGTTACAATGAAGGGTCACATGATATGGTTTTGTTGAAATGTTTTGAAAAAATTTTAAAAATGGTATTTAAAATAATAAATTTTGATATCGTCTGCGTTGGGTAAAGGGTTAAGGAGTAACAAGTTGAGACGCACATTGATGAGTACCCGGTAATCGGGTTTCCTTGTGCCTGATCATCGTGTGTATATTGTATATAAAGCAATGTGAATCAGACCATACAATTACGCGAACTCGAATGGAGGAAAAATAAGAAATAACCTTTTATAGTTAGAGGCATATGAAGCAACTTGGGGGAACGATCATATGTAAATGTGCCCACCCAGGTGCCTTCGTGGTACGGAAGGAACAAAAACACACAAAGCTGTGTTTGGGAGTAACTCACCTGTGCATTGATAAACATGCTCATTTTTGTTCCATATCCCAGCATATCTAACCAATTATCTCACCGGTACGATGGGGAAATTTGTTGCAAATGGGATCCAAAACTTTTCTCGATTTCAAAGGCCTTGCAAGAGACCACCAATCACTTGAGTTATGAGAGATTTATTATGCTGTCAAAATGTGTTTGCTCGCTCGCTCGCTCGCTCGCTCGCTCTCTCTCTCTCTCTCTCTCTCTCTCTCTCTCTCTCTCTCTCTCGCTCTCGCTCTCTCTCTCTCTCTCTCTCTCTCTCTCTCTCAATTCCAGTCAATACAATGAACACCTAACTTGGAACGATCAAGAAGAGGCCGTGGAATTGCATTTCAGCTAGAACATAGCAAGATCATTGATTATCTATATACTAGAAGCCAGGAATGACATTGGTTTTGTGGCAGCTGAAAGCCAAAATCCATCTCGAAAAATAGCGCAAACAGACATCGACACTGAGGTGAACATCAGTTGACACTTTCACCTGTGATAAACGCCTTGACTTTGGGTGATTGTTTTCACGATTTTTAGAGGATGAACGTACGATTCACACTGTATCCATGCTCATGTTTGTAGTCCGTGCGCATCAGAAAGCCTAACAATACGATTTAATTCCTGTCTCATCTGGATTTCTGTGTTTCCTATTTTCGTGTCGTGTTTGTGGTAATTTATTCTCCCATCGACCAGGAAGCAAACATTGATAAAACTGTCTGTGACAATATCGCCAGTATGTCAACGGCCGCAAAAAGCAGTGTCTCAAATTCCGAATTGAATAAAAAATGATCTTGGACCTGTATAAGAAACTTTCTTTGAACTTTGGATCATTAAGAAATGAAAGGAAGCAGATGAAAACTGAAATTGTCACAATACCTCAGACAATCCACGTTTTGAGAAATTATGTTACCGACCTGCCCAGAGACTTGAATATAACGCGCAAAAAATGAAGAGCTGGAGAGTAGTAAGATCTGAAACTTTGAGCTCCAAATCCAAAGTCGGTTCTCCGAGGTTAAAGAGAAGATTTTACTCGACGAAATGCACGGTCGTAAATACAATTTGCTATTCTACGGTATACCCGACAAACAGGACGAGGATCCATACAAAACCTGTGAGGAGTTCTTGAAGAACAAACTTAAGTTAGCTGAGCAGGTCTCTTCAGACATTGTCAATACATTTGTAAACATTCACAGATTACCTCCTTAAATATCGTTAGGTGACACCACCCACTACCCACCACCCCCTCCCAAACCATTAATTCTTAGAGTGTCATGCGATCGACATAAACAATCAGTACTACAGGCAGCGAATAACCTCCATGGTACCAGGCTGAGTGTGCGAACCGACCTCTCTCATCACTCAAAAAAGATCGAGGAAGATTATGCAGTGTTGCATACAAGCTCAGATCTGAGAAGGGATACAAGTCTAGAATCAGGGTTGTTGGTGTTAGAGTGCTACTGGAATTCAAGGAATCTGCCACAGCGACTGGAATGAAAGAGTATACAGAGAGACCAGGCCTAATATTATGATATGTGACAGCCTTTTTACTCACTCACCTCAACTACCTTCTTCCTACCCACCCCCAATAATTTTCCAGTCGGGACCATGTCGTCAGGACTGGTGTGTCGGACAAATCTTACTTCAGTTTTACTCCTGAGGGTTACCACTCGCTTTCAAAGGGAACACGATTCGATACAAACCCTGTAAAGCACACAGGTGGACGACTGGGGTGGGCGCAACCCTCTCGGGAATGTCCTGTATTTAGTCAAATTTGTAATTGCATATAAGTAAATTGTAAATGCCTCACGACTGGAACATGCAAATTTTTATCCACCTGTAGACTTTAAATTGTCTTTATCCTTGCTCCAGACCGACTAACGTCCCAATTACATCACCACGACACGCACTAAGTGTAACGATGGAGCTGGAAGTTTCGCGGTACCGACACGCTCCAGTGCCAACAGGTCAACCCACATTACATCATACATCCCATACACCACCACACTCCCCTGATTCTGATTACTTACCGGATGTCACAACCACACCCCCTTCTACCTGCAGTGCCCCCCACCACCCCAACTACAGGTCCCGACTGAACATTACTTGGTACTTTTACTGCAGTCACAATTACCTATAACTACAAAACATTCCGAGCCTAAACTAATAGGATCACATAACACCTGTACTCAAAATGGCCTTTAATAACCTAACCAGCTGATTTAGAGTCCAACGGACCCATACGAAGAATCGCTCGGCACGGCCATGGAGATGGCGGTGACGAAGATTCGCCTTATTTGCTAACTAGACATATGGTATCCGAGCTGCCGTTACTAGAACTGATCGTGTAATTCACGTCCGGGATATGACTAACATAAGTTCCTAGCTTTCTGTCAGATCCCCCATTACACAATAATATGTTTTTTTGTTAGTATATGTTATATTCTTCGTGTTCTCTATATATATTGTCACTTTTATTGGTGTTTAATATTGTAACATATTGCATACTTATTGAATAAATATTGTTTAAACTAATTCGCGTCTAGTTGAATTTAGCCGTTAGTTGTATGGGCGGCTGCTCGGCCATTATGCTGCTACTCCCTTCCGCTGCGACTGCCTGCCTTCGCGACCTCTCCTTTCCCCGGCTACAATGTACCCTTGTCATTCACTAGTTCCCCCTGGTCACACAGTATCGTTCCCACTACCCATTACCATGCTTGTCTCGCCTTCGAGAATTTTCCCTTCCCCGGCTGCAGAGTGCCTTATTCAATCATTAGTACCCCTTAGTCACACCGTATCGTTCCCACCACTCACTTCCACACTTATTTCGCCTGTCTTTTGTAAATTAGAGGCCCTCTGCTGGTAGTCATTCATGATATGATAGAGATTTCCCTCACTGGGGTTAACCATAAAGTCATGTTATTGCATCTTCTCCCCCACCCCTTCTCTATACGTGACATTTGGCACCTATTGTTAAAGTACATATGTGCATAGATGGACATACTGAAAAGTACATATACAAACATGTTTATGTACCTACACGTGAGTGTGTACGGATGCGTACAAGCGCATACAGGTGTCCATTTGTGCAAACATGTTCATGCATATACAAGATTCTTTATGGGTTGAGATTTCTTTCGAGGAGCGCGGTGGCTCATTAGGTAGGGGTGCAGGCTGCAAGCCGAGAGGTCTTCGGTTCGAATCCCACCTGCGACAACCTTGGGCAAGACACTTCACCTCCATTGCCCGCGTGGGAGCACGATGGTGCCGTGTACTAAGGCGTACTGCACGTCGATGGTGCGAATGTCTTCAACCAATCTAACCCTGCCTGTGCTGCAGTGCGGAGTTACGATGTTGGGGAGCTGGCAGCTGCTCGTCGTTGCTCGGTGGTTCTCTCCGGGTACTCCGGCTTCCTCCACCCGTTAAACTGTCGCGGTCATGCTTAGCCATTGTGCATAAATATGTGACCTTAAACACCAATAAATAAATAAATAAATATGAGATTTCTTTCGCTAGTATAAACAAATTGCCCTTACCCAACATATCTATAAGTGAGGAGACGGCACTCAATGTTTTGAACATACACGTAAATATGTAGCGTGCGTATTTGTTCACATGTGAACTTTTTGAGTGCATACGTGCAGCCAGATGAGCTTTTGAGTAAAAGTGTTTTCCGAAAACGATAGATCTCTCTCATGCCCCCTAGTCACATGGTACCTCTCCTACTTCTCACACTTATCTTGTTTGTCTTTGGCAAACTAGAGGCCGTGTATTGGTAATTTTTATGATACGACAGTGACTTCTCCCTGTAATGTTAATCTGTGTACATGTGTATTGTATAATTGTGAATATATACCACTCAAAGTTAACTAAGCACCAAATATATCCAACTGCCTGTTTTACGTTTTAGTTGAAATATTGTAATGAAAAGTTTATATATTTTTTATCTAATTATATCTTTAATGAGTTGAGTACAGAAATTTAAGATTTTATTTGTGTTTGACATTGTTTGTTAGCTTTTGAATACGATAACCATGGAAACTTGATATTACTGGTAAAAGAGATTTTTTTTTCAAATTTGCCAAATAGTTGACGGAGCGAACTAATATGGGTTCAGTATCGAGTATGAGACCCATTACTGTTAATAACAGCTTGACAATGCCTTCTCCTACTCCCAATCAGGTTCCTGGTCGTCTTTTATGGGATGCTGTTCCATTTTTGGACCAGCATGGCACCATGCTCCTGGACACTTCTTGGCTGGACTGGACGGGCTGAAATTGCAAGCTTCAAGTCATTCCAGACATGTTTGATTGGACTGAGGTCAGTGTATCTTGCTGGGAAGTCCATACGCTCAATCCCCTCCCTCTGACGGTACTCCCCGTCAGCACGGGCAACATAAGGACGGGCATTATCGTCCATCAGAATGAATCTATCACCCACTGCACCTGCATACAATCTGACGTGGACATCCAGGATCTCATCAATATAACGCTGTGTAGCCAATGTACCACGTTCAAGGACACAGAGATCTGTACATCCATCCCTGCTGATGCCGCCCCAGACGATGATTGACCCTCCACCATAGCGGTCAGGCTCAGCAATGTTGGCTGCATGGAATCGCTCTCCTGGCCTTTTCCATACCCTAGAATGCCTATCTGTGTGGTCTAGGCAGTACCCTGACGCATCTGTAAAAAGGATAGTCTGCGTCGAAACGTTTACCCCGGATGCATTCTGAAGGTCACTGCGAAGCTGAGTTGATGTGGCAACGCGGTTTCTACGGGCCTGAATGTTCAAAAACCGGTCTTCAGCTGCAGATGTTTCCCTGTGTCTGCCACCACCATGCCGTCTTACTGGTGTGCCATATTGCTGAAATCTTACCCAGGCTCTGGTGATCACCGTATGGTGCACACCAAGGGCTTCACCAACCTGACGATGGGTAGCCCCTTGCTCCACCATCCCTACAGCCCGCCACATTTCTGCTTCAGACAAATGTCTTCTTACATTTGCATTTGCCATATTCAAGCATTAAATCACAAGGGTTTGTGTTGAAATGAAGATTGAATACCCTACACATGTCATGTACATGTAGACAGTACACGAAAACATCATGAAAATCAAGGGGTACATGCTTTCGATAACTGTCTCGAAAAGACTGCCTGCCAAGAGAGCTAATGAAAACACTGGGAACCATCTCAATACATTCCTCAATCATATCCACCAAAACTATCGCAAATATGTCACAAGCAAATTTCACAATGATGTGTTAAATATTTGGTGTTCAGCAAACTTTGAGTAGTATATGTATATCTTTATATCTGTATTCCTAACATGAAAAATCGTTCTTATGCCCCCTGGTCACATTGTATTGCTCCTACTTCCCACATTCATCTCGTTTGCCTTTTGTAAATATGAGGTCATGTACTGGTAAATATGAGACCATGTACCTATGATATTATAGAGACTCCCCCACCCAGTGATATGATATGATATATATGATATATAATTTATTCACCAGCATACAAAAGACTAAACACAAAATACATGAAATCTGAACATTTACAATGTATAAATATTGTTGACACTAGGTTACAAATCCGTCACTACTTCATTCGTATACTGGTAGGGTAAGGCATAGCTAGATTGGCTGTCTTTCTGCCTTCTCTATGTAGGAGAGAGAAAGAGCATTGAGATACAGAAGAGGAAAATAGAGTAAAATAGAAAGAGGAAGGGGATAGATAAAATGAAGAAGTTCTAATGCAACATAGTAAATTCCCATTATCTTCTAAGAATAGATCGACTAACTCATGTGTTGGTGGTGCGTGTGGTGGTCGGAGCCCAGTTCAGCTGGACACATGATACGGACTTCACCATTCCTTGAATTTATATGTATACAGTGTGAGATACAAACTGCCCAAAAATAAGATCAGAAAAAACAAGGGTAAAAACCTTATCAAAAGCCGACAGGGACGAGAATACCAGACAAATTACATTGAGAATGAGTTACCAATACATCTTGTGAGCTTGTTAATCCGGATAGTATCCTAGTGCTGGGTTGACGAAAATCGGTACGAGCTAATGAAAGGGGATACATAACCGGGGATGAGTTATAAATAACAACTAGATAGCACAATCTGGGCAGCAGGGATTAGAGCAGGAGATATTATTTGAGCATGTTGAAAGCAATCTTGTAATCAGCGGTTTTTTTTTAACTTCTTCCTGTTTTTTATTGCCCTGATATCCCTTTCTAGTTCGTTTCATAGTGTAGGAAATGCAAAGACAGGTAGCTTATCTAAGGTTCTTGTTCTAGTTCTATGTATATATAAAAGGCCCGTTTGGCGTGTGTTTACATTGGTTTGGTTATTTACAGTGATGAAAATCACATATCAATATTACTGCATTTACCCCACCCCGTCCCACCATATATATATATGTGACGTAAAGTCACCCATCGCTACAGTACGTATGTAAATACGTATGTAAATATTATAAAGATGGACACACAGATAAATACATATACATATATGTTTATGTACCTACATCGGAATATGTATGCATGCTAACCATTGCAACTGGTGCTATTCTGCATATACATGTTCAATATTCTCTACACGACGGAGACTTCACTCGCTAGAATTGAGATGCTATGCAAGTGATGGAAGGTTGACTTGGGGGTGGATCGGGGGTTACTTTCGATGTCGTCGGGAATCGGGGCAAACTAATAATTTGTCACATTTGTTGTCCATCTGTTATCAAGAAGAATGGTTCACAGTTTTGAACACCAAAAACGAAATATTATAAAAAAAAAATTCTAGATATCTTACGCCACAAGTGGTGATATGTCGCTTATTTTCAGTCTAGATTTCCCACTTCTTGCATGACGCCTTAAATAATTTACGCTTACCACGAATATTTTCAAATGACCACATGGCTCACGACTTTTTGTACATAGTTGCTAAAGGCCTTATCCCGCTCACTACACGTGTGGGCTATAAAACTGGATCTACACACGTATCCATATGGGTACATTTATTTATTTATTGGGGTTTTAAGGTCACTTACTTATGCACAATGGCTAATCGTGACCATGACAGTTTTACGTGTGGAGGAAGCCGGAGTTCCAGGAGAGAACCACCAAACATCGACGAGCAACTGTCAGCTCCTCAACATTCTAACCCTGTTTAAGCTCCGCTCAAGCAGGGTTACAGCGGTTGTAGACATGTGCACCATCGACGTGCAGTACACATTAGTACACTGCGTCATCGTGTCCCCATGCAGGCAACCATATGGGTACATATATATGTGTATACATGTATATGGGGGCGCAGTGGCTCAGTAGGTAAAGGTACAGGCTGCAGGCGAGAGATCCTCGGTTCGAATCCCACCTGCGGCAACCGCGTTGTGTCCTTGGGCAAGACACTCCACCCCCATTGCCCACGTGGGGGCACGGTAGCGTTGTGTACTAAGGCACGTCGGTGGTGCACTTGTCTTAAACCAATGCTAACCCTGATTGTGTAGAGTTATTATGTTGAGGACCCTAACAGTTGCTCACCGTTGCTCGGTGGTTCTCTCCGTTTTTCCGGCTTTCTCAACTCGTAAAACTGTCCGACACGGGGTGCCCCTGGTTGCCGAAAATGTCGTTAAACCCCAATAAATAAATAAATACATGTATTTCTTTCTATCCGTGGAAAATACGTAGGTTCCCATGCGTAAAGAAAGCACAGGTGTGGCTGCAAGTTGACAAACCCCGCTCACTACTTGTGTGGGTTGTAAAACTGATCCCAAACAATACAAATACTCCATTGCGTGTGTGTGTTTATATATACTACTCAAAGTTTGCTAAGCACCAAGTATATCCAACTACCTGGTTTACGTTTTAGTTGAAATATTGTAATGAAAAGTGTATATATTTTTTATTTAATTATATCTTTAACGATTTAAGTACAGAAATTAAGATTTTATTTGTGTTTGAAATTAGTTTTTAGCTTTTGAATACGATAACCATGGAAAATGGATTTTATTGGTAAAAGAGGACATTTTTCAATTTGCCAAAAAGTTGACGAAGCGAACTGGTATGGGTTCAATATCAAGTATGAGACCCGTTACAGTTAATTACAGCTTGACAATGCTTTCTCATGCCCCCAATCAGGTTCCTGGTGGTCCTTTGTGGGATGTTGTTCCATTCGTGGACCAGCATGGCACCAAGCTCCTGGACACTTCTTGGCTGCACTGGACGGGCTGAAATTGCAAGTTTCAACTCATTCCAGACATGTTCGATTTGATTGAGGTCAGGGGATCTTGCTGGCCAGACCATACGCTCAATTCCCTCCCTTTGTCAGTACTCCCCGACAGCATGGGCAACATGAGGACGGGCATTATCGTACATCAGAATGAATCTATCACCCACTGCACCTGCATACAATCTTACGTGGACATCCAGGGTCTCATCAATATACCGCTGTGCAGTCAATGTACCACGTTCAAGGACACAGAGCTCTGTACGTCCATCCCTGCTGATGCCGCCCAGGCCATGATTGACCCTCCACCATAGCTGTCACGCTCAGCAATGTCGGCTGCATGGAATCGCTCTCCTGGTCTTCCCCATACCCCCAACGCCTATCTGTGTGGTCTAGGCAGTACCTTGACTTACCTGTAGAAAAGACAGGTCGCTAGTCTTCTCTGGTCCATCCAACGTGGTCCATGTCCCATTCGTATCGTGCCTGGCGGTGATTCTGGGACAGCGGAATGCCAATACACAGTCTTCTCGATCGGAGACCACCTTCGTGCAACCTTGCCCGGATAGTCTGCGTCGAAACATTTACCCCGGATATATTCTGAAGGTCACTACGAAGCTGGGTTGCTGTGGCAGAGCGGTTCCTACGGGCCTGAATGATAAAAAAGCCGGTCTTCACCTGCAGATGTTGCCCTGTGTCTGCCACCATCGTGCCGTCTTACTGGTGTGCCATACTGCTGAAATCTTGCCCAGGTTCTGGTGATCACCATATGGTATATATACTACTCAAAGTTTGCTAAGCACCAAATATTTGACACATCATTGTGAAATTTGCTTGTGACACATATTTGCGATAGTTTTGGTGGATATGATTGAGGAATGTATTGAGATGGTCCCCAGTGTTTGCATTAGCTCTCTTGACAGGCAGACCATTCACAACAGTCATGGAAAGCATGTATCCCTTGATTTTCATGATGTGTTCGTGTACTGTCTACATGTACATGACATGTGTAGGGTATTCAATCTTCATTTCAACACAAATCCTTGTGATTTAATAATTGAATATGGCAAATGCAAATGTAAGAAGACATTTGTCTGAAGCAGAAATGTGGCGGGCCGTAGGGGTGGTGGAGCAAGTGGCTAGGCATTGTCAGGTTGGTTAAGCCCTTGGTGTGCACCATACGGTGATCACCAGAGCCTGGGCAAGATTTCAGCAGTATGACATACCAGTAAGACGCCATGGTGGTGTCAGAGACAGAGCAACATCTGCACCTGAAGACCGGGTTTTGATCATTTAGGCCCGTAGGAACCGCTCTGCCACAGCAACCCAGCTTCGCATTGATCTTCAGAATGCATCCGGGTTAAATGTTTCGACGCAGACTATCCGGGCAAGGTTGTACTAAGGTGGTCTCCGATCGAGAAGACCATGTATTCGCATTCCGCTGTCCCAGAAACACCGGCAGGTACAATATGCATGAGCCATGTACCGCGTTGGATGGACCAGAGAAGATTGGCCACCTGTCCTTTTTACATATGAGTGAAGGTACTGCTTAGACCACATAGATAGGCGTTCTATGGTATGGAGAAGACCAGGAGAGCGATTCCATGCAGCCAACATTGCTGAGCATGACCGCTATGGTGGAGGGTCAATAAAGGTCTGGGGTGGCATCAAGTGTGATGGAAGTACAGAGCTCTGTGTCCTTGAACGTGGTACATTGACTGCACAGCGGTATATTGATGAGATCTTGGATGTTCACCTCAAATTAAATGCAGGTGCAGTAGGTGATAGATTCATTCTGATGGACGATAATGCACGTCCTCATGATGCCCATGCTGTCGGGGAGTACCGACAGATGGAGGGGATTGAGCGTATGGACTGGCCAGCAAAATCCCCTGGCCTCTTTTACCAATAATATCCATTTTCTATGGTTATCGTATTCAAAAGCTAAAAAATAATGTCAAACACAAATAAAATCGTAATTTCTGTACTTAAATCATAAAAGATATAATTAAATAAAATCTATATACACTTTTCATTACAATATTTCAACTACAAAGTAAAACAGGTAGTTGGATGTACTTGGTGCTTAGCAAACTTTGAGTAGTATATATTTCTATCTGTAGAAATAGTTTGGCAAAAAATGCGTGACGCAAGGTTTATATGGCCACATTTCATACCTCGTATCAGCTATTCCAGTTTCTTACTGGCTTAATAAAAGCTAAACTCACACTTTGATCCGTTGATGAATCTACTCAAATTTTAAATATTTCCTTTCTACTCTCCCACTGGTGTTTTCAAACGACTTTGATAGTAGTAATATCCTATCCACATTCACAGAATATTATGTGATTTTAAATCCTGCTGTCCATCCCAGATAAGTTTCGTTAAGTGACCCATTATGTGGCGTCTGGGAGATCATTTGACGTTTTCTTATGAACTGTTGAGTGACAAACTTCGCTTACTATCGAAAAACTACGCTTACAAAAATTGATCCGTCCTTGACTTTTAGTTGCACGGACTTTTGCCCACACTGTTTCCATCATTTTGCTCCGCGAGAATAAAAAGCAGTTTTCCCCGAATACACAACTGGTTAAGTGGGGACGTGCTGTACTTGTCAATAGTTTAAACAGTATTTTATTTCCAGATAATCATATATAAGGTTACAAATTAGTAAGTAGAAAGTACAAGCAAATATCAAGAAA
Source organism: Pictodentalium vernedei (assembly GCA_031216915.1). Taxonomy (NCBI): domain Eukaryota; kingdom Metazoa; phylum Mollusca; class Scaphopoda; order Dentaliida; family Dentaliidae; genus Pictodentalium; species Pictodentalium vernedei. The sequence continues at coordinate 337,293,273 of CM062296.1, forward strand.
ATGGATTCAGCAGAAAGCTAGAAGCTTATAAAGCGCCGTCTTCATGACAGACTTGTAAGTTACAACATACATGGCAAGAGCACAATTCATACTTTTAGTTGTAACTTAAAATATATAAGTATTTACTGATCACCTGGAGGAAATATTGGAAGATTTGGGATATGGGATAGGTGGGGGGTTTGGAGGCAAGGGTAAGGGTTTTAAGGTTCGTGGTTGACCCAGACGGTGCAGGTACCTAGCCGATTCATAATCTGTCATAATCATGCAACACAGCACTATGAGAAGCGATGAGTTAATCGTATGTACTGGTGGACCTTCACAAATATGTCCCTGTTGGTTGCTGTGCTCTAGGTCGTAGACCCGTACAACAGTATTTCCATTGTAACGTGAGCCTCGATGGACCCAATGGCTTGCTCCCGTGTCGTTACATAAAGTGAGCATAGCAAAAGAAAATGCTCAGCAGTCTCGGGGTCGCCTCATCTACATAGGGGAGTATCGGAAAGGAAGTTAGTGAAAAGGTCGAAGTTCAGGTTACTACAACTGAGGCGCAATCGACAGTGATATACTTGACTTTCGCGTGACTTGTGGTGGAAGAAGTAGCTGGGGGTGGGTAATCTGTTTCGATTAAGGTATGTTTTAAAATTTGGCAGTGAGCTATTATCCCTAATGTGAAGGGGAATGTCGTTCCATAGTCGAGTAGCAGATGAGAGAAATGAGGTGTGATGAAGTTGTGCCCGGCACATCGGTGTGACAAGGTTCCTGTTGCCTCGAAGGTCATGGCCCTGTATTTCGGAGATAGGTGGGGGTATACGAATGCTGGAATACGCCGGAACAAGGCGATGATACATTTTGAAATACTGCACCAACTTGTGATTTGTTCGTCTTGTTTCGAGTGTATCCCAGCCCGTCTCGACATATAAACGATCTTTACTAGAACTTTTAGTCGCACCGGTTACGAGGCGCGCGGCCTCGATTTGAATTTTTCCAACTCGTCGGCTTCTCTAGCTGTACAGTTGTCCCAGACAGTATCGGCATATTCCCGTATCGGACGAACAAAGGCGAAGTAAATTTTCTCTAGTGTTTTGCAGTCAAATCGAAACTTGAAACGTCTAAGTAGGTTAAGACGGCGCCATGCCTTTTGGGCTATCTCAGCAATATGGGTCGACCACGTCCCAAGATTGTCGAATGTTAGGCCGAGATGCTTATGGAGGGTGATTTTCTGAATATCAGTTTGGAACATTTTAAGTGGCGGGTTGTGTGTCTCGTTGGTTTTGCGAGAAATTGTCACGGTTTCGATTTTATTTGGGTTAAATTTCACAAGCCATCGTTCAGACCAAGCCTCGATTTTCTTTATATCTCTATTGATTATATCAGCAGCCAACATGGCATTTTCGACAACCTGGTAGAGCGATGTATCGTCTGCGAATAAACGAATATTGCTAGTAATGATATCCACTATATCATTGATATATATCAAGAACAGCAAGGGCCCAAGGATTACGCCCTGCGGTATCCCGGCCCGTACAGTAGTCCAGGAGGATGAACCGAGGTTAGGACAACACGTTGTTGTCTATTACTCAGATATGATCTGAGCCATCGAAGAAGGGCACCACCAACTCCAATCCTCTCCAGCTAATGGAAGGGCCCATTGTGCCACACCTTGTCAAATGCCTTGCTCACATCACGGAAAACTATTCTTACCTCCTTCCCCTCGTCTGATGCCGAGCTGAAGAAATCGTATATGTCAGTCAGTTGCAGCACAGTAGAGTCTGATGGAAGGAACCCAGACTGGAGAGGAGTGAGCAAGGAATTATCTTTCAGAAAAGACAGTATCCTCTGAAAAACACAATTTTCAAAAACTTTACTGATACTACTCAACAGGGTGATCGGACGATAATTTTCAACTAGGTGCATGTCACCTTTCTTGAACACGGGGGATACGTTGCCACATTTCCATTCGGGAGGAAAGAAAGAGATATTAAGCATGAGATTAAAAATCTTGGTTAAAGGATCACATAGACTAGAACCACATTCTTTCAGGATGCGGGGGCTTATTTTGTCTGGTCCGCAAGCCTTTGCGGCATTTAGGGAGGTAAGAGCTTTCATAACTTCTTTCGGGTGAAGTGTTATGTCATTTAGCTTAGGTCTATCATCATTTGGAGCCGGAAACGGTATGGTTTGGGTCGAGTCATCGACCGAAGAGACTGAGGCAAAGTATTGATTAAGGCAGTCGGATTTGTCTTTGTCAGTTGTATGAATGGCGTTGTCGTACACGAGATTGGGAATAGTGGAGTGGCGATGACCTATTAGTAGTTTAAGCGTTCTCCACCATTGGGAAGCATTAGTACTTGAGCAGCTCAGAATCTAATCAATTTTAGAAAAGTGGTTCTGCTTTGACTTCCTAATCTCAGAAACTGTTCGGTTGCGCACGAGGCGATAGTTTTGCCATGCTAGTGGTGTGTTCTTACATTTTGCCTTACATCAATTTCCTGATGTCGCTGTGCATCCAGGGTGGCTGCTCTGTTCGCGATTTCACAATCTTGTTGGGAACGAACTGAAGGGCATATTTTTCAATGATGTTCGTGAGCTGTTCGACAATAGTATTAGGGGAGGCTTCATTCAGGATGTCTTCCCAGTTGATGTTTTTGAGAGTGTTATTAAGACCGATGTAGTCACCTTCATCATACAGCCAAATGCGCCAGAAGAAGGTGTTGCTTTTTGGCCTTGGCAGCTTGAGAGTAAGCGCTATTGGGCAGTGATACCTGACCATGTCAGCATGGAAAGGATCACGGACTTCAATACTATCGACAATACCAAGTACATTGTCATTAGTTATGATCAGGTCGATTAAGGAGTTTGAGTTTTCAGTATAGGGTGTTGGTTTGTCAGTGAGTTGGTTTAAGCTAAATTGCGTTAATAATTGTTGGACGTGGCCAGTGGGGATGCGAAGTTGACCATCGTTGAAGTCACCCATTATTATAATGTTTCCAATTCCGCTATCGGTAGCTTTTTAGAGAGACAGGGATAAGAGATCCCAGAGGTTGCGATCAGAATTGGGTGGGCGGTAGATTACCCCAAAGAGAATCGAACCTTGAACTGAATGGATCTGCGTCTATATACCTTCCAAGCCGATAACGTCAAGGTCGGGTCGTCGTTTGAAGGAAATGTTCGTTTTAATATATATTGCCACTCTTTCCCCAATAGAGCCACGATCTTTTCTTAGTGGAGGATGGAAGCCTGGAATGTCGATTTCTAAATCAAGCCAGGTTTCGGTGAATGCGGAGATTTTATGGATAGCATTTCGCAACTGAGGACGTCAATTTTTGGTTTCAGTCAATGTATGTTGAGGTGGAAAAATGATAGGCCATGTGGTTCGGAAGGGCTGCAATCTGACACGGAGCTGCTGGAAGGTGTAAGTGGTGATGTCTGTACGGGGCCTGGATTCAACTCAATGTCCCCTGCCAGTAGTCTTACAATGAAGAGCCAGGACACAAGTTCACCTAGTACATAGCTTGAGGCCAGGCAAAGATAACCAAACATGGTGGACGATACTAAATTGTATTTGCATGTATGTGGCTTGGAGTTAGCAGCATGCATTCCATCATGGAACGCTGACAATGGCACACCGAACAAGTGGCATATCGTCCCCTGAGCTCCAACGTGTACCATGCGCCTACTGGCACATTGGACAAGTTGGAACACAGGGGGCGACATGCTCGAATAATTCTGAGCATGGAGCAGACTTAGCATAATTGTGATACCCTTGGTGCCATGATAAAAGAATATGATTATAAGTAGAATCGACTGAAGGTCCAGTTGTATTTTGTGTTGCACGCTGTTGCATGCTTGCGTCGCGAAGAGGCCCACTCTGCTTCTGTATGCCTCAATATCAGTCGCCATTTGGGGCATGTAGATCTAATGATTTGAAGCAGAGTGGGTCGGATCTCATAGCTCTGTCACGTAGCTGAGCAGCCTGCACCATCAGGGTCAAAAGTGTCCTCCTGTATTTGGGGGTGTTGATGGGGGCACGGGCATCAAGTGTGCCGTTTTCATTTGACAGGGGTATCTCATTGGGACATTGGGAAATGTTGGGAGAATGGGTATACTGGGACGTTAAGATTAGAATAATTGATAGAATAATCAAAATAAAACTAGACTAAGAGACAAATCCACACATAGCTGTGGTATGTCGTTAATCGAAAATTACTCTTCGGAGGAGAGGGGAGGGCATTTCTGGGATTCCGATGACGATTTCACGTGCGGTCAGCCTTGAGCTTGCAAGATTACAATCGGACTTCAAGTATAACGCAGCGTCAATAAACACTGATTGGGTAAACAATAGTCTAAGGGGCAGATGCATAGCTAGTTTGGACCGCGTTGGCAGTGAGTACCTTCATGGAGCATGTTGGAGCTGAGTGAGTTAATGGACAAGTTGCTAATCGATTGCAACCTTAAATTAACACGTGAACATGCTGAGCCGTCGCATCAAAATTTGTCACTGAGAATCAGCAGGATCAAGGGTTGAATGCTCAATATTGTTGGGGTCGCTGTACTTGGCCCATCGATTAAAATTACTATTGTGAAGAAAAGTATTGAGAATTAAGTGATAGGATTAGACTTAGAAGAAATGATACTGATCGCCTTTCATGCCACGAAAGGGTCAAAAGTTGGCATGAAGAGAATCACTCCCTTCTATTGTTTACGTAGATGCATGACCATGAGTTGCTTACTATCACAGCAAGACAAGTATGAACACCCCAAATTGAGGCAAGCCTTACTGTGTGTAATTGGAGAGAGTGGAGGAGAGGGCAACAGTAAGAAGTAAGGAGTACCCACAAGGGCATCACAGTTGTCAATCGATGTAACAAGGACAGCTTGGAAATTAGAATCAAGTTTTAAAATGCTTATATGTATACTGGTGAAGTAAAATGATTGGGAAAATTGTGGAAAATGATATACAGTTTACGATTGACCCTCGAAGCATTACAAACAAACCACCACCAGTCGGTGGTAGCAAAGACAACATGCAAAGGATAAAATACAGAGGACTGCATTTTAGCATAGGGGATATTTGCATTCCAACTAGCCAATATTAACAGATCGGTGTCCCCAGATGAATGTATTATCGTAAGAGCACGCCTGCATTGGTTGATTGTATTCACCTGTTGACACGCCAGCGGGAATCTATGTAGAAGTCGGCTAGCTCGCTACACATTCTGCAGAACAAGCACACACAGACCGAACTAATGGGGCGAGCCTACGCGTGCATGTTCCGCAGAATGTGCGATTACGACAAAGTACATGTTATTAGAAGAGAAACACATTCATGCTGTATTATTGCATCATAGGAACGTATATATTATATTGGTTGAATTTATTATCACTTGGTGGCGCGTAGGAGAAGAACTTTGCAGGCGTAAACTGACTCGCCACACATTCCGCAGAAGAGGCACGCACGAACTCCCCCAAATGAGAAAGAGCCTGTGCGTGCCTATTCTGTAGAGCGTGGAGCGCTGCTCACTCACTCATTCACAAGCGCTTGTATTACTCACAATCAAGCAGCAGCTGATGAAAGATTGTGTTAGTTCTAAGGTGGTTCGCGATTAACTCACAAGGCACACAAGACTTTCCACCACTGATCAGTTGAGGCAGGCAGCCCCAAAAACAATATTATGTGAAGATACAATTGAAAGGTATCATTACTTCGGGGCTGTTCGAATTACAATATCCAAGATATTCACAAGGCGTGAGCACCAAAAGAAACCTCCGGTAAAAGTACAGTTGGACAGTGATATCACATGAGGGGTGCTCGAATTCTAATATTCAAGATATTCACAGAACGTGAGCACCAACTGGCACTGTTCACATTCATGTTGCCAGGTGTTATATCAGGTTACAGCCAGGTTTTATAGCAGAATGTTAAATCTAAGTGTAAGTATTGTCATAGGAGCACGCATGTGTATATATTAGTTTTGAGGTTGTACACCTGTTGACGTGTTGGCAGGGATCTCTGCAGGCGTGAGCCGACACGTCGCGCATTTCGCAGAAAAGGCACGCACAAACTTGCCCCATGGGGAGGGATTCTGCACGTCTAATCTGCAGAAGGTGCGGTGACGCACATTCATACACACACCTACTCACGTGTACACATTTGGGTACTTGTTTTACATATAGGCAAACGAGAAGCAGATTTAAGATTTGTGATGATTATAAGGTGATTATAAGGTGATTTGCGATCCATCACCACTCAGACATCAGTGTCAGCCTATGTTGGTCACAACATCGGTATTAATAGCTGGCTGAGTGCTAGATTATTTTAGTGGTCAAAGCATTTATTTATGACAAGTCACTGGAGAGTGTCTGCAGGCACCTTCCAATGAGTTGTAATAAAGCAAGTCTGTGTAAACAAGTTGTTATTTCCTACTGTCTCTGCCTATGAAACGGTAACAAGTAACAGGAATATTCCAGCACGATACCCTCATTTTTCATTAAAGCTGTGGTATTGGCTTACTGCACTTAGACAGTCAAACGGTACAGACGAACAATTTAACTGAATAGAGGGTGTTCGACTTACATCTTTCCAGTATTTAAAAGCGTTGACACTGGAAGAATGCATTAACATGGGAACATGTGTACAGTTCGCGGTGAGTGGACCGCCGCCAAACATTCGCGGAGTGGAAAAACAGTGAGAGGACCGCCACCAAACCATTCGCGGAGTGGAAAAACAAATTCTGATAGGAACAGCCAAATTAACCGTAACAAAACAAAAGCGAGCCAGGTAAAGCTCCAGTCAGAGAAGTTAAGCAATGATTGGCAGATTATTTACGGATGAGCTCCTTGAGATTGGGGTGTTTGCAATGGCGGAAGAACTCGGAGACTTTCCTCCACTTTCTGCTATCTGAGAAAGCTTAGTCAAGCGATGAACTGACTCATCCCTGTGCTTGATAAATATTATCCCATCGAATGTCCACGTACCTAGGAGTTTAGAATCTTTCACTAACTTTCTGGCTCGACCCGCAATTTGAGCTCGTAAGCGAGTCAGGTCTTCATTTATGTAAAGTTTTTGGGGCGTATTTAAGTTTTGGATTTGTATACAAGATAGTTTGGTACAATCAATAGATTTCAACTTGGATTTTGATTTGAACATTTTGTTTCTGATTCTATAGTTGTTCAACCGAATAATAATGGGACGAGCAGAGGTTGCAGAAACTTTTGGACCCAGGCGGTGGCTGCGAGAGATATCGTTAAGGTCGAGTGGAACATCTAACAAGTTGGCCAGTTCAAGAACGATTTCGTCCGTATTTTCCTGGGGGGTCTCAGGTACTCCAGATAAGCGAAGGTTCGTGCGTCGCCCATATTGTTGCAGGTCGTCAAGTTCATCCGACAAGCGTGATATAGTTTCACGTTGTTCAGTAACACAACATTCGAGTTCATGAATTTCAGACTCAACCGCAAGAAAACGTTTATTTACACCTTTTTCAATCTCTCTGCTGATAATTCCTTCCAAAAGGGACTGAACAGATGGGTCCTGGAAGGCTTCTAGAAAGTTGGGCGTGGAGCTGGACGACTGTTTCACATACGTTTCCATTGCGGTCATTGAAATAACGGTAGAAATATCTTGCGAGACGGAATCGTCGTATTCAGACTCATTAAACTGTTCACTTTCACTATCACTGGCATTTGCAGCAGTGGTTATAGCACACAGCTCGGAGGGGCTCGACTGTATATTAGCTTTCTTGGTATGTGGGGTAATGTGGCACAGTAGAGGGGTTAATGGACCGATGTGGCCGCGATCGTTGCACCCCAGTCGTCTAGTGAAATTTAGGTAGGACTCACATATGTTTATTCTGGGGAGGTAGGTCGTATTCACTCCCCCACACGTAAGCTTAAAGAAAATGTCTGAAGCAGTGGGTAAACACCAAGTTCGTGGTTTCTCTTGATAAATTCACCATGGATTCCTCGGGAACACTTCAGCTGGGTATGAGTAAGTCAAACACAGAAGAGTACTTACGATTTCTTTGTGATATATTCTTAATTAAATTATAGTGCTCTACACTTGTAAAACTACTCTGATGCAAAACAAAATTTCGGATACACGTTCAATGAAGAAAAAGTTCGTCTTTCGTTACCAGAGAGGCAGGAATTATTTTCACCATTCGCGCGCTGTGCATCAGAGGAGTTCTTGTCGGGAAAATGAAACTTTCTGCGGCAAACACCTTGTTTAATATCCAAAATCCAAACTATTCTGTCAGAAGATAGTTTATCGAACCGGATGTTGACCAGGCGTGTGAATTGGATACCCATCCCTCACATAACCCTGTCGTAACAGGCCAGACATCATTAGATGTACTGTATGAAAAGATAGCTCTCCCCTTCTCTAGAAGTGATCGGCTATTATACTGTTAACGAAGTAATGTCTAGCCGAGCCCTTTATCTTAGAAAACATAAATTCTTTATCAACGGTGAGCTATAGTAAAACCAACCGTGTTGGACAAGTTACACGGTGTCATATCACTGACACGAGGTAATCAAGACTTAGTACAAGGGTAGATTTATAATGTTGTCACTGTAACATATAGTATATGGTCAGAGAGATATTGTAATCTATTAATTATCGTTCTAATGGGAGGTAATAAATTCCAACGAGGTGTATCCCATACCTTACAACACAAGAATCAACTAAATAGATTCGTTTTACCATTAATTCTTTCGAGAATAAAATAGGTGTCTCAGAGAAAGAATTTCTGAAGGACTTTCCCATGAAAGTAAACATTCGTACGTTACACACAAACTGAATTATATAGCCCATCCTTGGGACCCCCTCCCCTTTGGGGATGAGGAAATGCTCTACGCTCGTCAATAAGGACCCACGGGATGGCATTATGTGACAGTAACAGGATTGTTATCATCAGATGTACGTCGACGTTTGTCGGGTTTTTTGGTTGTCCTTCTACCCATCAATGTTAGTATTCAGATAAGTAGTGTTGAAGCTGATCAATTGCAGGTAACATATTCGACGTCAGGAAGGAGGAAGGAGCACAGATTGAGCAAGCAGTACTAGTGTTGGCACACCAATAGAACGAACCAGTAAATCGAATCAGGTCAATCAGACAAATTGACAATAGAAGCACACAAGTGTTCACTACTTGTCAATGTGACAACATGATTCACTCGCGTCATATGTGGGTTGTGTCTAGACATCCAGTTTCATGTTTTATGATTATAGAGACTGTTACAGCTCGTGGACATTCTCTTTATTCCACATCAAGTACTGGAAATTAATTTTGCACCCTTGTCTGCATACTAAAGGGTCCAGACATCCGCTAGATGTCTCTTGTCGCTTCGACCCTCACGAATCTAGACATCCAGCTTAATGTTTATAGTGATTGTTACAGCTTGTGGACGTTCTCTTTAACCCTCCTCAATTACTCGGAATTAATCATGCCACTTGTCTGCACGCAAAAGGATCGGGATCTACGCCAGGAGCCCCTTGACGTTTGACTTTTGCGTGTACATATACATATTTGCATACAAATTTTAATGTAATTCTTTAGGCTAGAGCGAGTGTCCGCCCAATGCCAAAATCTGTGACCAGAAAGACTGACAGTAAATTGAATCGTATCGCGATTTGATCATTCTCCAATCGAGTCTGTCTTCCCGCTTCTGTCCTCACTAAACAATGGAGTCCTTGTGTGCTTAATTCAAGCCTAATAGTACCGTGACCGCAAATGCTTAAACGTATCTATCTCTGTCCGGCTCACGACCGGCTCGCGATCCGGTCGAAGTTTCTACTCCGTGCCTCTCCTCGAAAGATGATTCCGACCTCGCTATTTGTTTTTTAACACGGCACAGTTAGCCAAACCAGCCTGTGAGATAAAAAGTTGACCATATTATTGTTATAACGTAATTTCTCGCCAACAGGTGTGTTAATCCGTACATCAATACTCAACACTTTCTAGACCAACCTCCATGGTTCAATTATTACCGTGTCAAAGAAGTGAATGCATTGCCTCGGAACATTTTTCTTTAACTTCGTCACGCTTCCATAGAGACCCAGTACGACGTACGTTCGTAAAATAAAACTTAACACAGACCTAAATTCGCACGGATGTTTCGTAATCAAGGCAAATCTGCCCTCGCGACGTGTGCTACAGACCCCACAATAATCTTTCCCCTCGACTGACTTCTTGAAGCACAACAGAGATGAAATGTGTAGATACTTTTTATACCATGATTACTTATTCTACTATATATGAAAAGCCTATGACATAAATTTTTGCTTTATACACCAACCATGGTGAACACGCCAGCAGTGGGATTTCATTAGTTAAAATTTACACCTACAGTGGAACTACATCCAAGTTGACCTTTAGTGATGTCGACCTGAATGTGAACTTGTCTAACTTTATCGCACGTCGCCTCGTGAAGAGTGAAATGAAAGTGGCAATTATTTATTACGTTTTTAAATGTGTTTACCCCATAAAACGCCAAAAAATATCAAACATGCATTGTCTCGTGTTAATAAAGCATCCATAACTCGAAACAGTATGTTATTATGTTATTAAAATGAAAAAGGCCCTGCTTCTTTTTCTATCTCGTTTTGGTGATAAACTTGACAGCGGAAGTACCGCCCACCGATCCTCATGTAAACAAAAGCAAATTCACTCGTGGTGAACATTTGGTACACCAAGCTACTATGGGTATATTCTATATGTTTATAATGTGTAAATGTGTCCATATTAGTCTTGACAGCAGAGTATCAATAACCCTCCACAGAACATGTAACTATTGCGTAATGATACACTTACTCTACATTTTTTCCCATGTTGCTCTTTTGTTTTGTTATGGTCCGTTGAGCACGTCATCTAAACCTGTCTCCATCGACAATGGGTAATGTAATAACACTTGGTGAGATCCAGAATTCAGAAGGGTTCAATTTCATAACTAAATTCAGCGATTCACTCCTTGGTGACACTAATGACGACTCCAGTTTCCCATTCATCTCCCAAGACGAAACTTGCATGTACTACCCCCCTGAACAGTTTGCGAACGCCATACCAGACAGCAAATACTTTTCGGTTTTTAATATTAATTGTCGCAGCTTGAACACGAATTTGGATAAATTATACGACTTAATAGCTGACCTACAGCCACTTTACTTTTGTTTCGACGTGATCGGATTGACAGAAATCTTTCACGTTAGGGACGAATTTTCATATAAACTCGAAGAGTACCATCCATTGTCATTCCAAACGAGACCCAAGAACGACGATGAAAGAGTGCGGTCGGGCTGTTTGTTGAAGTTAATCTACCGTTCAAATACTTAAGGACTTATCCGTATTTATTCCTCACGTTTTTGAATCATGATTTATTGATTTGACTTCGTATAAATCTATCATCGGAATAATATAACGACCCAATACAGACCCAAAAACAGGCTTAGATTAATTTCATCTTTCATCACTTTCCGAACTATTAGACAAAACCTAGCAATGAGGATAAGAAAACGTGGCTTCTGTTTGTTTTTAAAATTGATCATCTCAACCTCAATAGCCACAATAAACTTAACGGGTACGAAGAGACTGCTCAGCTTCGGCTACTTCCCAGTTATAACCAAGCCCACTAGAGCTACTAATACTTCCGCCACTTTGATGGGCCGCATCTCCTCTAATAGATTTGACTTTAAATCCTGAATCCTCATTTCCGATGAGAGTGATCATTTTGGGACGTATTACACCGAGAACACCACTAATCACGTCTTAGAAACAGAGCATCACCCCTTCCGCTCCTTCAAACCAGAAAATGTTAACAAATTCAAAAATCATCTGTCGGAGTGCGACTTTACTAACGTGTTTGAAGTGTAGAGTACAGGCGAAGCAATATATAGAGTAATTGTTTGACTGGACTGGTTACGTGAAATAATTCATGAGAGGCGAGGGACGTTGTACAAACACGAGTGCGCGAATGCGCACAAGTGTTTTACAATATAGTCCCTGGCCTCAAATGAATTATTTCACGTAACCAGTCCAGGCAGTCAAGCGGTTACTCTGTTTATTACTTTTCATTATTAACGATAATTATATTCTTTAACCCTTTACTTAAGGTAACGGCCAAAACAGGCCAGCTATATTCTCAAAAATCGCCATTTAAGTTTCACTATTTATTCATTTTTTGGCTCTAAAACATAGGTTATGACCCCTCATTGGAATGAGCTCGTCGAACTCGTTCCAATGAGGGGCCATAACCTATGTTTTTGAGACAAAAAATGAAAATAATAGTTATTCAAGAATTCTTTTTGCAAGTGTCGTCTGTTTTTCATGTTTTTATGTTCAAGTCACCATTACACCCACGGCAGTAGGTATAAAATGCGGATTCTGGAGCATTTGTACACGATTTCGTACATGTACACGTACATCGATGTACACCTCCATAGGATTTAGTGTTAAAATCGTGTACAAGTACACGATTTGTCGTTTTTTATGGTGCTACAGAATCCGCAAACCCACTGCCACGTTTTCTCAGATCACACATTTAACGTTGAAATACCCGTTGGCGAACGTGTATATTCTACACGTCGCTCAAGAGTGAAACAAATGTATGACATTTTAAGAAAAATGAGGTGGATTGTCTGCTACAGAATCCGCAAATGGGTTTCCCCCATAGGATTCAGTGTTAAATCGCGAGCAAAAAAAAACGTGTTGCGGATTCTGTAGCAGAGTCGAAAAGTGGTTTGCGGATTCTGTAGCATCCGTATCTGTACACGATTTTAACACCTATGGAGGCGTACACGGAAACCCATTTGCGGATTCTACATCAGAAAATCGACTTATGTACGGTACATGGAAAAGAGGTGCTACCGAACCCGCAAACCACTTTTTGATGCCCAAAAGCTTGAAGAGTTTGAAATAAGTAATCACCCAATCATTTCACGTTCCTAACGCTAATTAACCAATCAGATTGCTTGATTCTCATAAACTTAATCATACAAAGTTATCTCCCCTCGTCGTGGGGGTGGGGGTCACTCCCATCATAAAAAGGTGAATCGCGTTTAATAACTTGGATATAATGGTAGAGCAATGTATACCAAAAACCAAAAGCTCGAAAAGCTTGAAATAAGTAATCACCCAATCACTTCACGTTCCGAACGCTAATTAACCAAGCAGATTGCTTGATTCTCATAAACTTAATCATACAAAATTATCTCCCCTCGTCGTGGGGGTGGGGGTCACGCCCATCAGAAAAATCGAAGTTTCGAGAAGGTGGTCACGTGACCTATCAAATTGAAGGTCTCTACGAGTGGATTAAGAAAATCGTAATTTTAACCCTCGTCGTGGGGTGGGGTCACGACCAGAGCCGAAAAACGACTTCCTTTTTACGTATCCAGGCATGTGAGGTATTTATTTGAAGGGCTCGATGAATACATTACAAAAATGACGTTTTTCATTTTTATGAGGGAGTGGGGGTCACGCCCATCAGAAAAATCGAACTTTCGAGAAGGTGGTCACGTGACCTATCAAATTGAAGGTCTCGACGAGTGGATTAAGAAGATCGTAATTTTAACCCTCGTCGTGGGGTGGGGTCACGACCAGAGCCGAAAAACGACTTCCTTTTTACATATCCAGGCCTGTGAGGTATTAATATGAAGGGCTCGATGAATACATTACAAAAATGACGTGTTTCATTTTATGTGGGGGTGGGGGTCACGCCCATCAGAAAAATCGAAGTTTCGAGAAGGTGATCACGTGACCTATCAAATTGAAGGTCTCGACGAGTGGATTAAGAAGATCGTAATTTTAACCCTCGTCGTGGAGTGGGGTGACGACCAGAGCCGAAAAACGTCGTTCTTTATACAAAGCCAGGCATGTGAGGTACTGATATGAAGGCTCGATGAATACATTACGAAAATGACATTTTTTCATTTTATGTGGGGGTGGGGTCACGACCAGAGACGGAAAACGTCTTCCTTTTTACAAATCCAAGCATGTGAAGTACTGATATGAAGGGCTTGATGAATACATTACAAAAATGACATTTTCCACCATCGCCGTGGGGATGGGGTTAACACCGATCAGAAAATCAAAAGTTTCGAGAAGATAGTCGTGTGACCTATCAAATTAAAGCTATCGACAAGGATATTATGAAAATCATAATCTTTCCCTTCTTATAACGGTGGAGTTGGGACCATCTTGAAATCGAAAGTATTAAGAAAAGGTAGTTATGGAACATATTAAATTGAAAAAAATAACAAGTTGAATCCGATGCATCATTCATTTTTGATATCTGTGTTAAAAACGTGAAGTATGTTTTCAATATATGATTGTTATGCAAATTAGAGATGCACTCGCTTATTAACAAGTCACGCCTTAAGATGTTTCCTTCAATAATAACTCTGTTTACTGAACCATAGATTTGTCAATAAAAAAATTATAAGTTGATCTTCTAACGTTTCTACATATTGAGGATAGCCTATTTCACCATTTCCGAAAAAAAGTGTCAATCCAAACTATTTTTTTTAGGAAACAATGCCCACGTCGAGAAGACATTACAAACTAAACCAGTATAATCTTGACTAAATTGAAATAAAAACCATTTGTCACGTGTTAGAAAAGATTTCTAAACAGTCTAAACGCACGTGTGGAAAGTTGTTTTGTTTTTTTTTACAACAGGAGTTAAAATATTTTAAGATAGGTGGCGTTATATAAATACAGCAACAACAAAAAAACAGTGTTTACAATGTGTCAGCGTATGACTGAATGAAAATGAGAAAAAGCTCTTTTTCTAACCACCTGATAGCGAAGCATTACATCAGTTGTCGCGATATTTGATGTCATCCAACAGCAGCCAAGACATTAAGCATTTTACGTCGACATACCGCTTGTCCAAAACAATTCTCTTTTAACCCTAAACGGGTGAAATACATCTCAGTAACGACTCCCTTTTTTCTTGATCAGACACAGTTGTTGGTGGAAAGTTGACTGGAGGGTCGTTCAAAACAATTGATCAAATATATCGAACAAAAACGACTCATTTTCTAACTACGATTGTCGCCGTATTCTAAACGTCATCGATTTACCGAAATGAGCACAATATTTCATGGTTTTCTTTTAAAGATTCTTTGATGACATAAAAAGGTTGCATGCGCAGCAAAAATAACCAGCGCGTGGGCCTGAAAAATATGGAGGTTCTTTTTTCTCGTCTAATGTAATTGATAATACATCAATATTTTTTTTAAAAAAATCAGTTTTTGACTGATAGTAGTGTTGTTGTTATGACTGATAGGTTAGGGTTTTATTACGAGTACATCAAGGTGGACAGCTCTATTCCATTCCATCACCCGAGTCCTTTTGCGTGAAGACTTCTTTTTTAATTCAATTCAAGGAAAATGTGGTAATAAATGTACTAAACGAACATAAATGTGATAGAAAAGGTACCATAAGTGTAAAAACGACATCTCATGCAATAACCTGTTCTAAGCTGTTAAAAAACGCCCTTAACATCATTCCATTCATCTCCGTACTATGTAAATTCATTTTCGTAGACTTCACTTCAACTGGAGCAAATGTAAGGAAAATTGTTTTAATAAATGCACTAAACGACCATAAATATGGTAGAAAGGGTACAATATGTGTAAACAACGACGTTTAATGCAATAAACTGTTCTAAGCTGTTAAAAAAACTCTCTAAACATGATTCCATCCGTCTCCGTAGGTTAAACTAATTAAACGTAAGGAAAATGTGGCCAAAAATGCAATAAACTGTTCTAAGCTGTTAAAAAATGTCCTAAACATGATTCCATCCTTCCCAATAGATTAAACTAAGTAAATGTAAGGAAAATGTTGTAATGAATGCAATAAACTGTTCTAAGGAATCAAAACACCCGCCCTAAACTTGTTTTAATGTATTTTTTTGGAGACTTAGCTTCACCTGGTGAAAATGTTAGGAAAGTGTGGTAATAAATCTATTAGAAGACAATAAATGAGGTAGAAAAAGTACAATATGTGTAAACAACGACATTTAATGCAATGAACTGTTTTAAGCTGTTAAAAACGCTCTAAACATGATTCCATCCTTCTCCGTAGATTAAACTGAGTAAATGTAACGAAACTGTGGTCAAAAATGCAATAAACTATTCTAAGGAAAAAGAAAACCCGCTTCAATGCATTTTTCGGCGACTTAACTTCACCTGGTGAAAATGTAAGGAAAGTGTGGTAATAAATGTTTTAACCGACCATACATGTGGTAGAAAAGATACCATATGTGTAAACAACGACATTTAATGCAATACACTGTTCTAAGCTGAAAGAAACGTCCTAAACATGATTCCATCCTTCTCCGTAGATGAAACTAAGTAATTGTAAGTAAAATGTGCTCAAGAATGTCTTAAACGGACATAAAAGTATTGAAATTTGAACATAAATGTAAACTACGACCAAAATGCAATTACATCAAGTATCAAAGAACGCTTCCTAAACTTGCTTACGTATATCTTCGTAAACGAAACTTTATCTGTATTGAAAAAAAAAACAAGAAAATATCGTAATAAATGTATGAAACGACCAAAGATGTGATAGAAAAGATACCATATGTGTAAACAACGACATTTAATGCAATACACTGTTCTGAGCTGTAAGAAACGCCCTAAACATGATTCCATCCTCTTCGAAGATAAAACTAAGTAAATGTAAGGAAAATGTGGTAAAAAAATTCAATAAACTGTTCTAAGGAATCAGAAATCCCGCCCTAAGCATTTTTCAATGCATTTTCGGAAACATAACTTCACCTGGTGTAAATGTAAGGAAAATGCGGTAATAAATCTATTAAAAGACAAAAAATGAGGTAGAAAAAGTACAATATGTGTTAACAACGACATTTAATGCAATAAACTGTTCTAAGCTGTTAAAAACGCCCTAAACATGATTCCATCCTTCTCCGTAGATTAAACGGAGTAAATGTAACGAAACTGTGGTCAAAAATGCAATAAACTATTCTAAGGAATCAGAAAACCCGCTTCAATGCATTTTCGCAGACTTAACTTCACCTGGTGAAAATGTAAGGAAAGTGTGGTAAGAAATGTTTTAAACGACCATAAATGTGGTAGAAAAGACATTTAATGCAATAAACTGTTTTAAGCTGTTAAAAACGCCCTAAACATGATTCCATCCTTCTACGAAGATTAAAGTAAGTAAATGTAAGGAAACTGTAGCCAAAAATGCAGAAAAGTGTTCTAAGGAATAAGAAAACCCGCCAGAAATTTGTTTCAATGCACTTTCGGAAACATAGCTTCACCTGCTGTAAATGTAAGGAAAATGTGGTAATAAATGTACTAAACGAACATAAATGTGATAGAAAAGGTATCATTAGTGTAAAAACGACATCTCATGCAATAACCTGTTCTAAGCTGTTAAAACAAAACGCCCTTAATATCATTCCATTCATCTCCGTACTATATAAATTTATTTTCGGAGACTTCACTTCAACTGGAGCAAATGTAAGGAAACTTGTTTATAATAAATGTACTAAACGACCATAAATATGGTAGAAAGGGTACAATATGTGTAAACAACGACGTTTAATGCAATACACTGTTCTAAGCTGTTAAAAAAATTCCCTAAACATGATTCCATCCGTCTCCGTAGGTTAAACTAATTAAACGTAAGGAAAATGTGGTCAAAAATGCAATAAAAGGAATCAGAAAACCCACCAAAAACATGTTTCAATGCATTTTCGGAGACATAACTTCAGCTGCTGTAAATGTAAAGAAAATGTGGTAATTAATGTACTAAACGACCATAAATATGGTAGAAAAGTACAATATGTGTAAACAACGACGTTTAATGCAATAAACTGTTCTAAGCTGTTAAAACACTCCTAGTTTGTGAATGACGGGGTGGTAATAGGCCCATTTTATTATTTTCTTCCTAATACTGTCCGAGAGGCGTTTGTGACAATGTTAGGAGTAGCTTTGTCAGTCGAGAAGGTTTGTCAGTAATGGACTGCACTTGAGGACCTGCGGGGTTGGAAACTACCATGGGGAATAACAAGAGAATGTTTGTATGCAAGAATAACCACGAGCTGATGGAGTTCTCCTTGGCAAAAGCCATACAACAGCAAAGGGATAACTAAACAAACTCACAATTTGGGAGTTGTCAATCATTTGCCTATAATCCAGTTACATCTGTGTTGAATTAATGCCGATTTTCCAGAGAAATTGGTGCACTCTCCAGGCAATGCGACCAACACTTTGGTAAACTTAGCTCATATGACAAATTTCAGCTCGATATCTGTAAATGTAGGAACGTGGCATGGCGTTGTATGAAAAGTTGATGAATGGAGGGTTAAAAAAAACTATGTACCTAAAATTCACCCGTCATGTTGGTCCTAATAAAAATACCCACTAGGTACCAAATTTCAGTTCAACATCTCTGAACACATAGGTATACACACAGGTGTTGTTCTGATTCAAGTGTTAACCCAACATTGAAAATACATGTAAATCACTCGAAATCTTTCAAAACTCATTTTCGAGCAGAAAAACGTCACTCAAACAGACTTTCACCCTAATCGGAGCCAAGGGGTCATAAACCTCAAAAGCAGATTTTCTTCTTTTTTTCTGGTGCCGTTCGCTGGAAATCCGCTGGATAGTAAGGGTGGGAGTCATAGGCAGGAAAATTTTACCAACAAAACAATATGGTATACCAAACAAAAAAACAAAAACGAGGACGTGATTTATTTTCTACGGATTCTGATTCTGACTCGGATCAAGATATCAAAACAAATTTAAGACAATGGCCAAAATTTGTGATCATTTATGCAGCTGGCGAGGGTAAAAGGTGTACCAATATCAACCATTTTGCCCGGGAAAAGGCTATAAAAGTAATTGCAGCCACAGTTAAAAACGCCAAAAAGCTGAGATTTGGAGCTCTACTGATCGAATGTAATAATGAAGCCCAGTCATTAAATTTATTAAATACAAATAAACTTTCAGATATGGAGGTGAATGCTTTCCCTCATAAAACCCTCAATAACAGCAGAGGGGTAATTAGAACAAGTGAACTCACTGGCATAGATATACTTGAGATACGCAAAGAACTAGAACCTCAAGGTGTAACAGATGTTACACACATTGAAATTAAAAAAGATGGATCAATTATTAAAACAAATACTTACATATTAACATTCGATTCTTCTCAGCCGCCCAAATCACTCCAAACTGGGTATATGAGCATCTTAGTTATAGGTCTAATATGTAGTAGTAATGTGATTTTCATTACCTGGTACACGCATGAGTGGACATTACCGCCCATGCATGGACTAACCCTTTGAACCCAAGAGGCCGCTTTTCCGGCCCAGTAACATGATACTTCATAATTTCATTAAGTTGACTTTTGAGTGAAGATGTGGTGTAGACCAATCAATAGTTTCAATGTGCAGCCCCAAGACTGCACGTTGAATATATTAATTGGTCTACCCCCAAATAAAGAATATGGACTCTTCCCGTTGCTGCCAGTGAACTGATATGGGCTCAAGGGGTTAAGACACTCCACGGCGGCGACTATACTGTAACATGGCACTATAATAATATCACATGCGGCAAAGGAAACAGTCGAGGGCGTGCATTGTGCATTTTTTATCCACACCGTTGGAAAATTGTTGAAGGAATTGTACAAAATTTCAGCCCCATACCTCTGAACATGTAGGTGTGCATTTATATATTTATTTTTAACTTTTAACAGCCAGGGTCACCTAGGGTCAGACAGTTTCACAGGAGTAGAAAACCTGAGTGCCCGGAGAGAACAAACGAGCAATTGCGAGCATCTGCCAGACTCCCCAGCATACTAACTCCAGAAAAGCAGGGTTAGCAATGGTTGAAGACTAGTGCACCTTTGACGTACAGTACGCCCTAGGACACAACGCAATCGTGCACCCACGTGGGCAATGGGGTAAAGTGTCTTGCCCAAGGACACAACCCGGTTGCAGCAGGTGGGATTCGAACCGAGAACTTCTCGGCTTGCAGCCTGCACTTCTACCTACTTAACCACCATGCCCCCGTGGGTGTGCATGCCGATATTGCCCTACTTGAAGGCTTAACACAATGTTAAATGAAAAATCCATCCAACATTCGCATAAAATCGCCAGAAATCCTTCAAAACCCGTCTTAATGCAGAAAAAAAATTTCCCGACCCTAAAATGTTTATCAGTGAAAGTCACTCAGTTAGTTCATTGTAACCCTAAATTTCCATCGTAATTCAACTGTGAATTTGAAACCGATTTTGGAGTTTAATCTTTTAAAATTACTTGTAGAAATAAATATAACGGACAGTATAAATGTGGTGCAAGTGGCAAGTTCCAGTTCAGCAAAGGAAACCGCATTTGATAAATAGATGAAATTTTACAATGCATTTCCGTAACTTTTCCTTTAATTCAATCTGAAATGACAGTTCACACTTTTGAACACCATTGCTGTATGAAATTCCATTAGGTACAGTGAGGCTGTCTTTTATAGAAATACTCAGTTGAACGAAACTATCGCGTTGTCTTTGTGCGGTCCGAACTATCAGCACAATTATGTCTGGATAACGCCAGAAGACAGTATTGCAGTTTTGTTTACGTTGAAATGTTACCTTATTTTCATCATGTTAGTACTGGAGGGACCAGATTTTTTCGTTTTTTAAAATATGTTTCATTATCTACCACCAGGATTGTGGTGGTTGTGGTATGCTGTTGTTCTTTATTTTTCAATTTACATTTTTGTGCACAGACACGTAATATAAACATGAATGTGGAGCCCTGTCATTCCTCTTTCTTTCATAAACAGTGCACCGTAAAGTTTACTGTTCATGGTGGCAATCCACGTCAAGTCACCGATAAGGAACTCTATAATACTTTAACCCCAATTGTGCCACATGGCAGTATTATAGCAATCTACAAACTAAGGCCCATTTTTAATGGTGTGTGGTTGTTAACCGTTTAACTGTTAGTGAACAACTTGCTAAAATGGAGACCATTACAACTATTGATAGGCGTCGAATTTGTAAAATTTCACCGTGGGTGGCGCAAAAAGTGGCCGTATGTGTTCACTGGCTGCCTTTCCATCTGCACGAGTCTGATGTTCGAGAAGCGTTTTCGGAGTTTGGCAAGGTGGTTTCCATTGACAATAATAAAACTAACTTTGATAGAACTGTTTATAAAGGGTTACATACAGTACACATTATTACCATTATCCAGGATGTGACGCGCATCCTCCACCTCCATCGCACTGGAGGATGGAAAGCTTTTCTTCCATTGCCGGGCAGACCACCGCTCTGCTTGCGTTGTGGGAACGCAGGACATTTGAGACGGGAATGGAATTTGGATTTGGGGTCCAACCGGAAATTTGCACGTTCCTTAAGAGGTGGGCCTCCTCAGTCCAATATAATCATTGATAGTGGCGATACAGTTGATCGAGATTCCGTTGGTGATACCGTTGATGCCAGGGGCTCCAATGTCGTCGATGACTCCACTAGTTCTGCTGCTAAACGTTCAAAAGACCATGCTCCAACCCCTGCTATGGATCAGGCCATCGGTGATATCAAAGCTCGCCTGAGGGCTAACAGAGAGGCTGAACTTCCTACCAACATGCAGCCTTGCCTTCTGATGTTATTTCTACGACTACCGACGAACTTGTGATTAATAAGACACAGTTTTCTCCAGATCCTGTTTTGCCAACCAATGCCACACTTTCTTCTCTTCAAAACTGCAGTTCTTGGATAAGAATCAGACTGTGATGAGACTATGGTTCAGCAAAAGGTGATTGCTGATGTCCATTCGCGATCTCGTCTTTCTTCCTCTTCTCAAGGGGACGTGATAGCTTCCAATTTTGTGGCAGTGGGTGAGGAGGCCGTTTTTGGTCGGGTGGGGGTGGGGATGGTTCGTTGGAGGCCGCAACAAGTGATGGCATTGTCTCCCCGACCCAGCCTACATCCCTGCCTGGCGGGGATTTGCCTGCTTCTGAAAATCAGACTGAGACCATTATGGTTGTTGACCCTTTTGCAGCGGACTTTGTCCTATCATCCGATGGGGAGTGTATTGATGAGGGTGTTGATGAGGATGTGGTTTTCGCTGTGTCTGAGACGCTTGAAACGGTTCCGGTAGTTACTTCTAAAGAGGGGTTTGAGGGTGTTTCTCCCCTTACCCCGAGACTTAGGCGTTCTAAACGCAAGCAGAAACCTAAGACTCGTACTCTCCCGTATCAGTCCACTCCCGATTCTGGTCGTTCGGTTGGAAAACTTACGTCTGAAGATTTGGCTGTATTTTGGGTATAGCCCACATCCCTGCAGAGTCAGCCCCTCCTGTTGCGCAGGATTCTACTCATAATGGCTAAGTTGTTTTTCATTTTTGTTTCGACTTGGTTACTGACCCTCCTTCCATCCCCGGACCATGAGACTGGACGCCGATTTTCAACCTATTGCCTAAAAGTTTCACCTTCGGGTGTTGGTTTATTTCTTCGTTCTGTTTTACACGTAAATTGCACACCTGTGTGTGAATTACTCTCTTAGAGCGTTGTCCACATGTGTGTGTTCGGATTATGGGTGGCTGTGTGTTGTGGGTTAATTTTATACCTTTGTCCGTCTTGCTATGTGTTGCAAGACATTTCTTGTTTTTCAGAATCTTTATTGGATCACTTATCGCCATTTTTTTCTTTGTTCGCCTGGTATCAAGCCTGTTTAACTTTGCACGCTTTCTTGATAATTTCTTTGGTCCCTTTTATTCAGTGTGCTCAGACTTGCATTTCGTTTTATTATTTTTGTGGTCATGGAAACATCAGCGGTACATGCAACTCCTTCCGAGACGTTTGCTCTGCTGATTTTTTTTCTTTTTGCTGTTTTTTATTCTGTTTTTGACTATTTCTTTTTTGATATTTTCTTTTGATTTTTATTTTGGTTATGGAATTATCGGTGGCGTTTACAACTCTTCTTGGGATGTTTGTTCTGTCGTTTCTTCTCATAACCCCATTTTGTGGGTGTTATCCCCAAACCCCGTTTTTGTTTTTGATATTTTTTTCCTTAGTTTTTGATTGCCCTTCTTTCTTATTTGTTGTTTCCATATGTGTTCTGTGTTGCTTCTTTTCTTTAACTTTGCTTCTTCAGTGTACGTGTAACCCTTTCAGGGACACCGGTCCACTGTGTTTCTTAGTTCTGGGTTTGCTTGTGACACAGTTCCTTCTTGTCTGTTTTGCCCCTTATCTTGTTCAATATACATTTCCCTTTCCCTTTAGTGTTGTTTTCCCCCTTTTCGGTGTGTTTTACATTATCGGGTTATCTGGAAGGTGTTACCCCCACCCCCTTTTCTACGGCATCTTCCTATTATTATAGTTCATGCCTTGTTGCCTCCATTATCTGTTGGCTTTGTTTTGTCACATGTTCTGTGCCGTCTCTTCCCTTTAGTTGCGAATTTTTGGTGTTCTTGTAACCCTTTTAGGGGCAGTTGTCCACTGATTTTCTCTATTCTTGAGTTGAGTACGTTGTCTTTTTTACTATTTTCTTTTTCTTCCTTTCGTTTTTGTGTTGGGAATTCGAGCCCTTTCTAGTGTGTCCTTTATTGTGGGGTTATATGGTGAGCGTTACCTACACCCTCTTTCCTTTATTTCTCTCTATTATTATGGTTCATGTCCTGTTGCCCACATTCCCTGCTGCCTTCGTTTTGACACATGTTCTGTATCGTCTCCCTTTAGTTGAGAATTTTTGGTGTGTTTTCAACCCTTTGGGGGCACTTGTCCACTGATTTTTCTCATTCCTGGTTTGAGTGTAACACCGTTCGTTGTTGTCTTTTCCTTTTATATCTCTTTTTTCCTTTAATGTTCATAGTTTATGCCTTTTTCTGGTATGTCCTTCATTCCAGGGTCATATGGTGGGTGTTACCCCACCCCTTTCCTTTATTCCCCTTCTGTTATTCTGGTTCAGGTTTTGTTGCCCATATTCGTTTTGACACGTCCTGTGACGTTTCTCGCGTTTAATTGTGATTCTTTGGTGTACTTGTAACCCTTTTAGGGGCACTTGTCTGCCATTGTTCTCCGCTATCGGATTGCTTTCGACAACGTTCATTGTGATCTTTTTCCATTTTCCCCTTTTATTTTTTTTTTTCCTCTTCTTGTTGGGAAATGTTGGCCAATTTTGTGTTTTTCTTTTTGAGGTTATCCGGATGGTGTTTCTTTTCCATTATTATGATTCCAACCTTTTTACCCTCCTTACGTATTGCCCTTGTTTTACTACATGATCTATGTCATTCCTTTCCTTTAGTCGTGTTGCTCTAGAGCACTTGTAACCCTATTCGGGGAACTTGTTCACTAAGCTTCTTGGTTTGATTATGTCATCGTTCATGGTTTTCTTTGTGCCTTGTACCCCCTTTGGGGACAACATTTAAAATGATATATTTATTTGGGTCTTGTCCCAGCTTGTCCTTGTATTTATTTTTTTATCCGTTATGCGGTGTTTTTCGCTTAATGTGAATGGTCTGCGTTCGTCCAGCAGACTCTCATCTCTTCTAGATTTCCTAGATCATCATATGTCTGATGTGTTTTTTTTCCAAGAAACGCATGTTAATTGCCTGTCTATGGGCAGAAATGTTGAGTCTTTCTTGTCCAAATATAAGGCTGTTTGGTCTTTTGGCAGTACCGACAGTTTGGGGGGTTGGGGTTTTGTGTTTTGTACATTGTGTTGGATATCTCTGTTGATGAGTCGACTTATCGTCTCATTAATGTTTACGGTCCCAATTTATATAAAGATCGTAAGCCGGTTTTTAACGGATTATTGCCTTTTTTTACAACTCCCCTGCCCATTATTCTTTGTGGTGATTTTAACTTTATTGAAGATATTTCCTTGGACAAGGGTGGTGGTGATACTCGTTCCTGCCCACTTTGTTCCGGAGTGGAGACGAACATTAGGTGAATTTCATCTTTACTACCTTTACCGCCATTTCCACCCGTCTTGTGTAAATGTTACGTGGACACGCCTGGGTGTGGCGACACGCCTTGACCGTTTTTACGTGTCGCGTAACCTTTTGACGGCTTGTCGTTCGTTTGGTCAGTCTGTTAGCCTGTCTGATCATGTTGCTATATTTTTTTCCTGT
The DNA here is from genome assembly GCA_031216915.1 of Pictodentalium vernedei. NCBI lineage: Eukaryota > Metazoa > Mollusca > Scaphopoda > Dentaliida > Dentaliidae > Pictodentalium > Pictodentalium vernedei. Next base: position 337,318,377 of record CM062296.1, read on the forward strand.
GATGGTGATCATTTCCCACCCTCTTTAGGGCCTGGTTACTGGAAATGTAATTCTTCTATTTTTACCGACTCTGAATTTTGTGACATATTTTTTAGTTTTTTGAGAGTCCTTAACTAAGTCTACAGTCACTGATGTTTTGACTTGGTGGGAGGAATCTAAATTGAAAATTAAAATTTTTATTCTCGAAATCGTTTATCGGGAATTGCTTTTGGTACGAATCTTCTAATCCCGGTTCATGTTTCGAGGATATTGTGACGGTTAGAGCTTTTATTCAAGAATTACTTTCCGGGCGAGCTGGTGGCTCTATCATTCGTTCTCGAGCTCAGCATATTGATAACCAGGAAAAAGCATCTAGGTATTTTTCTCAATTGAAAGTACACAGGGGCAAATCTAAAATTATTAATAAAATTAAAGTGGATAATTCTCTTACTGAATCTCCTACCGAAATTTCCCAGGCTTTTGTTTCTTTCTTTTCGGATTTATTCTCTGAAGAGCCTGTGATCGTCGATGAATTTTTGACTGATCTACCGCAACTGTCCTCCGTCGACGCTGGTGCCGTGGGGGATGATATTACGGTGGGTGAGATTGAAAAGTCTATCACCGATCTTTCCAGAAATAAAGCACCAGGATCGGACGGATTAGCTGCTGAATTTTATAAAACCTTCTCAGCTGTTTCAGCACCGTGGCTTTTGCGGCTTCATACATCTTGCCTTGAAGTTCATCATTTGACCTCTTCGCAACGGTTGTCTTTTATTACTTTGCTGCTGAAGGATGCTGCTCATCCTGAGCTAGTTTCCAATTGCAGCCCTATTTGTCTTCTTAATTGCGACTACAAAATACTCAGCAAAATTCTTACTAATAGGTTAGAGAATGTGGTGAGTTCCCTTGTACACCCGGATCAAACGTGTGGTGTTCCCGGTCGTACCATTTTTGATAATGTGCATTTATTACGAAATGTTTTTGACTATACTGAGCGTCAGAACTTGGCCTGTTCCTTCGTTTGTTTGGATCAGGCCAAAGCTTTTGATCGGGTTAGTCATCAATATTTGTTCCAAGCTTTAAAGGTATTCGGGTTTGGAGATCGTATTCTCCAATGGACACAACTGTTATATCGTGATATATCATCTAGTGTACTTGTGAATGGCTCACCTTCTGAGCCTTTATCTGTAACTAGGTCGGGACGTCAGGGATGCAGTTTATCTCCCTTATTATATGATCTATACCTGGAGCCTTTGCTATTCGGGTACGGAAGGACCCGGATATCAAGGGCGTAACTATACTTGGTACCTCTGATGAGGCTGAGAATTCTCTGCAGGCCGATGATAGTACAGGTATATTGACTTCCGAGCGCTCGATCGATCGATTCCTGTACTGGAGCCGCCATTTCGGTCGTGCCTCTGGTTCTAAACTTATCCTTACTAAAACAAAAGGTATGTTTTGGGGAAATGGCGTTCTCGCTCTGATCACCCCTTTGGTATATCGTGGGTTGACAATCTAAGAATTCTTGGAATTCGCTTTGGTTCGTCGCTTACGATGGATGATCATTTTCTCTCACTTTACACCAAAATATCGAAGTTTTTTGTTTTTTTAGATCTTTCCCTTTTTGGGCGGGTAACTGTTGCCAATTGCTATGTTGCTAGTAAATTGTGGCATGTGTGCTCCGTTGTTCCAACGGGCGTGCATACCAAAGGTTGCTGCAACGTGAACTTTTGCGTTCTGTCTGGAATGGCAAGTGTGAGTCCCTTGCCCGTTCTGCTATGAATCTGCCTAAATCTGATGGCGGTACCGGTGTTGTTAATATACTTGCCAAAATTAGAGCTCTTAGGCTCTCTCATCTTCGAGCCCTTCTTAATCCAGAATGCGTCGCTAAGTGGAAACCCTTTCCAAAATATTGAACGGGTTTCTCTTTACGATCTTTGGATCCTTCTCTTGCTTCTAATTTAGTTCCACATACTTTTTGGAAGCCGCATTTTTATTCGGATTCCTGGTTAGCCTTTCAGACGTTTCGTAGTACAGCTACTCTTGATATTTTTAGTACTTTGTCTACTAGGCAATATTATTCAATAATGGTTTCTTTTTACACTGCCACCCCTCGGGTAATGGTGAAGAATCGTTCTGTCGATTATTCTCTTACTTGGCGTCATCTTCATCATTCCTTTGTTGACCCTTTCTGTCGTGTCCATTTTTGGAAACTTCTCCATGAAATTCTTCCTGTGGGCTCACGTCTTGTTCGATTGAGTCTTTCTGGTAATGATAAGTGTCAGTTTTGTCGTATTCCTAACGCTACTGAGACTTATTGTCGCTTATTTTGTAGCTGCCCTTTGGTTCAGCCTTTGTGGGATATGGTTTGCCGCTGGATCACAGGTCTCGTAAAGTCTGTTGTTTTGCCAAATGAAGCTACTATTTTGTTTATTGTCTTCCCTTCCCTCTGTGACCCTTTTACTACTGCTTCTTGTCTCTGTCTTGTCACCGAAGCTGTATCTGCTAGTTGGAGAATGCTAATGAGGTACGCTTTAACCCTTTACCCAACGTAACGTCCAAAACCGGCCAGCGCTATCCTCAAAAATCGCCAATTAATTTTCATTATTTTTTTTCATTTTTTGTCTCAAAAACATAGGTTATGACCCCTCGTTGGAACGAGTGGACGAGCTCGTTCCATCGAGGGGTCATAACCTATGTTTTTGATAAAAAAATGAGTTATTCAAGAATATTTTTTGCAAGTGTCCTCTGTTTTTCATGTTAATCCTGGCATCGCTCCTCCTGCATTGTTACCTTCTTTTCTTAGTCGTTTGCGTTCTCGGATTCGGATTGATTTCCCGAGTCTTCCTCGAGATCTTTTTGCATCACATTGGCTCCAAACTCCTGACGTGTGTGCCGTTCTTTATGACCAATTGGTCCTGTCTTTTTAGCTCCTCTCACATCAGTAGGTATAAAAGTAGAGTTTACTATCACTTTGTACATGTACGTGTACAACATACGTACACGATGCGTTCACCAACGTGGAATTCAGTGTTAAATCGCACGCTTGTTCACAAAAATGTACAGTGATCTTGAATCCCCCTTGTTTTTTTGTGACTCCTAGATCGCACTTTTAACGTTCAAATACTCGTGGTGAACGCGCGTTTTTAAAAAAAAAAGGGTGAAATTGTACATCTTCACTTTTATCTTTTACTTTAAAATTTTTTGTCGACGTTCCCATCGCAGATCAGACCATCGATCCATCGTTGGTGAACGCGAGCAAAAAATTCTGGACTATCATCAAAAAACGGTCTGTGGATTCTGCATCAGTGATCCAGGGCTCTCCATTGTTTTGAGGCGGTGGGTTTTTCCCATTTATGACGTCATTAGGGGGAATTCCCCACTATGGGAATTCCCAAACTCAACTAATCGACCGATCGGATCGCTCGATTCTCCGCCAATCGACCGATCGGATCGCTCGATTCTCATAAACTCGATCATACGGAGTTATCTCCCCTCGTCGTGGGATGGGGGAATACCCTAGGAAATAAATAAAAGTGATCGATATATATAGGAGAGAAAAAAAAAATATATATAAATAATAGTTATTTAGAAAATTAAATATATCAAATCGAATAGATAAAAAAAAAACGTAAATCATGTGCGCTTCCCAGACTATTAGAGCGAGGATTCTTTTAAACATGCTGATGAGAGCATACGCAATCTCCGTGAACGATGAACTACGTTCCATCTTGTTAGAACGATGCGTCGGATGTCGGGATCATCTAGACTTCGTTCACGAGAATCATTCGTGTCTGACGATGGAAAGGGAAGATATGGTCGTCATGTATTTCGAACCGGCGTTCGAACGCGTTAGATTCGACGATGTGATCACGTTTTGGAAGAGATTAGTCTTCTGTAAGAATCAAGACAAGCCCACAGTTTCGGAAGAACTGAAATTGGCGCGTAGAAGTCTGACTTTAGAAGACAAGGGATGCATCAAGAAATTATTGCTGAACGAAGCATACGTCTAAGTTTTTATTCGTTGATATAAAATAAGGGAGAATAGAAAATAAAAATAAATACACACATAAATTTTTTTATCTAATATTAGAAAGGGAAAAAAAATACAAAAATGAGAACCAGAAATAAATTGTATCCGACGTTAGTGGACGACGAGGACGAGAAGCCGATCGACGTTTTGCCGACGGCACCGTCGCTAGAAGAAAAAGAAAGAGGAGAGAGGTATCGCATCGATCAAATCAATAGAATCCAAGAGTATCTAACTCGAGAGAGAGATTCTCGTCGTTCTCTCAAGAAGAAGTATTCGCGTTTCGTGACATTCGTTAACGCGATCGACACGACACTCATCACGATTTCCATGGGTTTACACGCAGCCAGCATCGGATTGTTGTCGACCGCGGTCGCCGTTCCGATCGTGTTGACCGTAGAAGGAGTGGCCCTCGCCGCCGGATTGTTTAGCACGCTCGGAAACTTTTTGAGTAGGAAATTATATCTGAAGGCGAGGAAACACGACAAGATTCGCGTCTTGGCCGACTCTAAGATCGACACGATATCCGAAATGATCTCTATGGCGTTGAAAGACGGTAGGATATCGGACGGAGAATACTTCGCGATATTGAGCGAGAAAACGAAATACGATGCCATGAAAGAAGCCGTGAGAATCAAGACTCGTCAGATCATCAAGGAAGAGATGAAGGATTCTCTCATGGAAAAGGGGAGGAAAGAGGCTAGGGAGGAATTCAGTAAGATGATAGAACTCAAGAGCAGCGATTGAAAAAAAAAAAATATATATATAAGAACAGAATTTTAAAAAAAAAAATTAAATTTATATATAAAATAAAAAAACAAAATTAATTTAAATAACTCTTTAAAAATGTATTGCGTAAAGTGTAAGAGAGTTACCGAGACGAGTAATTCTAGAGAAGTGCGAACTAAAAATGACAGACAGATGCTTCGCGGAATTTGCGACGTGTGTGGTTCTATCAAGACTAGATTCGTCAAAAAAAAAAAAGAACGCGAGCAAAGGTAAAGGCATCGTGAATAAAATGATCAATAATCTACCTTTCGAAATGCATCTGCCCGGTCACAGTTTCACGGGACCCGGAACGAAATTGAACAAGAGACTCAACGCCGATCTGACACCCAAATCTTGGAGCAAACCTGTGAATAGGGTGGACGCGGCCGCGTATGATCACGATCTGTGCTACGCCGGACATCCCGACACCAAAACTCGCAACGACGTCTGCGACAAAAACATGTTGGGGAAATTGAGAGGCATATCGAATCCGACCAGGAGAGAGAAGATGGAACGTTCGCTGGTCGGCAATCTGATCGGTGCGAAACGTCGATTCGGATGGGGCGTTCAAAAAAAAAGCGCATCTGAAAAGAAGAAGAAACGATTATTGACGAGCGAATTGGCCGAGGAGTTACATAAACCCATAGTGCGTAAATTTCGAAAGAGAAGGGTGTTCGTGAAGGGTCTGGATGATATTTGGTCTGCCGACTTGGTCGATATGAGATCGTTTTCGAGGTGGAACGAGGGCGTCAAATATCTATTGACAGTCATCGACGTGTTTTCCAAATACGGTTGGATCAGAGCTTTGAAGAATAAATCGGGACCTTGCGTCGCCGAGGCTCTGAAGACCGTGTTCGACTCGTCTTCTCGAAAACCGAGTAAATTGTGGGTGGATAAGGGAAAGGAATTCTACAACAAGGACGTTCGATTGGTAGACCTCTACTCGATCGAAAACGAAGAGAAAGCCAGCGTGGTGGAACGTTGGAATCGAACGATGAAGGAAAAGATGCACAGATACTTCGCGGCGAATTCGACCAAGAAATACATATACGCTCTGAACGGTCTGGTCAAAGATTACAACAACACACGACACAGATCGATCAAGATGACTCCCGCGGAAGCTAGCGATCTTCGAAACAAAAAACGGGTCTACGCGAATCTATATCCTGAGAGATCTAAGATCAGGAAGAAGTCTAGAACACCGAAATTTGCGGTCGGTGATCGAGTGAGAGTTTACGCTTATAAGAAGCACTTCGAAAAGGGTTATACTCCTCGATGGACCTCGGAAATCTTCGTGATAATCAAAATATTTCACACCGATCCGGTGACTTACGAAATCGAAGCTTTGGATGGAGAAGAGATCATCGGAAAGTTTTACGAACAACAATTACAGAAGACGAAGATTTGATGAAGACGACAAAATTTTTTTTTTTATTTACTCTCTTTAACATTTTCTTGTTTACACACATATATATAAGAGAGAAAAAGAAATAATAATAAAAAATAATTAAAAACTATTTTTAGACAAAGAAAGCAAGTTAATTAATAAATAAAAAATTAAAAATCCTTTAAAATGACAAATATACTAGATATAGCACAAAGCATAGTGAAATATGAAAGTATTCAAGAATATGAGGTTCACGAATATGAACCGGTAACCGGAACGAGTTTGAACAATGCGGGAGAGATAAGAATCAACGTCGAAACTCAAGATCTATTTGTACATCCTAGCGAGAGTTACATAGTGGTGCAGGGACGTCTCACCAAGGAAGATGGGAGCGACTACGCCGACGACGACACGGTTACTCTTGCCAATAATGGCATCATGCATCTGTTCAGTAACATAAACTACATGCTATCCGGACAAGAGATAGAATCTGTGTTTCATCCCGGCCAGGCCACCACGATGTTCGGACTCTTGACGTATCCTGATGATTTTTCGAAATCCAGAGGACTTAATCAGTTGTGGGTGAAAGACACCGTCGGCCCGGCTAGTGCAGGCGCCGCCTTGATATTCGACTACGTTGTCAAGACGTCCAGACCTAAAGGAACGGATTTGCGGATGATTACAACAAGATCATGTACGGATTCAAACACAATCTGACGTTGATTCGAAAAGGAAACGACGACGCAATAGTGAGACTCACCGCGACCGATGCGGGTAAGATAACTCTACACAAGATACCGTGGTTCATTCCGCACGTGGAGCCTTCGATCATGGAGAAAGCGCGTCTCTACAAGATCATAGAATCTAAGAGTAAATTACACGTGGGATTTAGAATGAGACAGTGCGACACAGCTAGCATTCCTCCCTCCACGAATCACTTCGATTGGAGATTGACGGTAAAATCCGCTTCTGAGAGACCGCGTTTCATCGTGGTTGCGTTTCAGGCTGATAGGGACGGGTCTCAGGAAAAGAATGCGTCGCTGTTCGATCATTGCAGTTTGAGAAACATGCAAGTGTTTCTGAACGCCACGAGATATCCAGCAATCGATTACAATGCGTCATTTGACAAGAACGATTTCTGCAGACTGTATGGTGATGCCGCTGATTCTAGAAAGAAGTATCACGGTCTAGACGAATTGATGAGCAATCCTAACATATCCCCCGGTGAATACAAGTCGATGTATCCCATGTTCATATTGAACGTCAGTAAACAGAGTGAACGACTCAAGAGTAGCGTCTTAGACATTCAGATCAAGATGCAATTCAATAGGAACGTGCTGAGAAAAACCGAAGCCTTCGCCCTGGTCCTGTCGGACAGAGAATTACAATTCGAATCGGATGGAAATAAGATGTTGATCATTCGATGAGAGACGAATGTGTGAAAAAAATAAAAAACAAAAAAAAATAAAAAGTAATGAGTAATTATTAAAAACAAAAAAAAATAAAAAAATCAATTCATTTTTAATGAAATTTTTTTAACAAAAAAAAAAAAAGTTTCATCCGAGAAAAAAACGTCTTTTTTCAACATTCTCGATGTACAAAATGTTACAATTCGTAAGTAGTCACGTAGAAAACGAAATACACATTCCATTTTCGCGTTTGAAAAAAAAAGATTTTAACGATTACGTTCTGAATTATTTAAAAGATCGCATGTTATTCACTCGAGAGAAACAAAAAGGATATTTCATGATGAAGATATTAAAACTCGAAGAGATCTTAGATTGTTCGATCCTGTGTGATCATCTCTCCGTTTCCATCAGATGTTCCATCCTGTGTTGCAAGCCAAAAAACAAAAAAAAAGATGTGGAAAAATGGTTAGGTAAACAGCGGGATAGACGGTTGAAAATGAAAAGAATGAGACCCCTTCCACCATCACCACTACCTTCTGAAGAGAATGGTAATGATGTGAGTGTTACCAAGAGATGCACAACATTCGTTCATAATTATGATTCGGATCAACAAAAGTGTTGTTATAAACGTATCATATCACAAAGAAAAAGAAAAAAAGAAAAAGAAGAATCGACGCTGAAAATTGAGAAAAAAGGAAACGTTATTATAATATATGGTGATAGTGAAGAAGAAGGAAAACAAAAAAAAATGAGATCTAAAGATGATCTCATTAGTTTTTTTTTGTTTTTAATAATCACACTTTATTTTTTTTTAATTCATTATTTTCCACACGTTCACTGTTTGTTCAAAGAATCTAGTTCAATCAGTAGACTCACCATGGAAGTGGTGGCTTCGGGATTATTGGTTTTCGTAACGAAATTAATCCTGTCACCGGCGTTCACTTTGAGAGGTGTGCCGAACGTGATAACATTCGCGTGTTGATTCTCAGTCTTTTCGACGCTGTATCTCTTATTGCTCTCCACACCATTCACCATGAGATTTACGACCGCTCTGTTATTCAAATTCGAGGAAGCCAGACTCATTCGAAGGATTTCACCTCCCAACGGCATGGGATATCCCACCTGACCATGTTTCGATCCGCTACCTCCATTTCCGAAAGACCACTCAGCTTTTCCCTCATCTAAGGTGCCGGCCTCTTCGGCCCACACAGTGATCAATTGTCTAGCATATTTGACTTTCTCCACCACCGAAATCAGGGTGCAGGCATCCGTCATGTTCACGGGATCTGTAGATTCGTGAGCGCGTGTCCACCCATGTCTAGTTTACCTTCCATGATGTCACTCTTTCTCCAGACCGAGTTGTCGTCCACGTACTTCCTGCTTACCACGCTGGAATCGAATTCGGGATCGTGACCGAGACCGAATAAATTCTCACCGTTTATGTTGATGCCACTCTCCATGGTTCTGCCAGATTGTTTGTTCAGGTAGAGATTGTCCACTTGCGATTCTACGTATTCTTGTGATCATATCACGGCAGAATCTACGTAGCCCTTGTTGACTGCGGTTGAGTCTGCATCCGTGTCGTCAATCTTTGACAGATTCAATACCTTGTGGAATCCTGCATTCAGATCCGATTTCATTTCACATCTGTCAGACTTTCTCTGTTCCAGATCTATGTAGTGTTTGGTCTCCATGTCCTTGGGATTCGTGGGAGTGGCCACGTTCGTTATCTTGTTAGAATTGGTGTTCAATTTCGAGTGCATCGTTTTCTGAACGTATCTATTTCTCAGGTGTTCGCTGAATCTCGCGTGAGAGTCGTCTGCATATTTCTTGGTTGTGGCATCGGTGGGATCTACGGGATTCGCGACGTTCACCAAATGTTTGGATTTCAGATCGAGATCGTCGGTCATGGTTTTATCCACGTAATTATCTAGCAGGATTCTTTCGAAATCGGCGTTCCCCCTGTCGACGTATTTTTTAGTCGCAGCATCTGCAAGATCTATTGGCTCGGGAAGATTGTAGAGCTTCTTATCATTCATGTTCAAAGGTTCTTCTCGAGATTCGTATCTCCGAACGTAACGTTCGTCCAAGTTGGCAACATCGTAACCATCGTCGACTTCGAACGTCTTCCTCTTCTTTCTCAGGTTTATTTTTTCGTCGTCACTTCTACCAAATTTATCGACTGGCATGTTATTGTGGGATTTTTTTTGTTTTTTAGAAAAATATGTTCAAAATGCAGTTTATTAAAAATGAACTATGTTATTTTATTTTTCGTTTTTATTCGAATAAAATTTTTTTAAAATAATTTTTTATCTTTATATATACTATAAAAAAAAAATCTCTCTCTAATGTAAATCATTGAGAATGTCTTGAAATCGATCTCCTTCAGACCATCTCTTGAGAACGTAGAGACACGGGTGACCGCAAAACACTTGATGTGGTGATTGCACTTGTTCCGTGTTGTAACGAACCATCGATTTGTTGAAATAGTTCTTTAATTCTTTTGGCGGCGAGATTCCATAGCTGTCGAAATAATAATTTTTCTTCTTCCCGTTCTTAATCCACGCCACCCAGTGAGTGCCTTCACCCGATGAATCATCTTGATTTAAAATTCTGCATTCCGATTGTCGAGGTCTTCTCTTCGGCAAGGCATCTCTGGAAAACACTCCTAGAAAATCTTTGATTTTCAAATCTTTTGCTGCTTTCAACAGATCGATGTTGGATAGGGGTTCGTTAGGTAAGATGACACCTTCTACAGATATCTTTATTTTCTTATTCATAAATGCGTATATATTTTTTTTTATTTATTTTATTATAATTTACTAAAAATGACGTTATATTTTTTTCTATTTTTTTCTTTTTCTTTTTAAACTAACTTTCTCGATGTCACTATCGATTTCTATAATTTTGTGTTCATCTAATTCTTCTTGATTTTCTGGAATCCTATCATCCACAATCGTATCTGGAATCCTATCATCCACAATCATATCTAGAATTCAATCATCCACATTCATATCATCTAAAATTAGATCCAAAGTCCAATGTCTGCGTGCCAAAGTGCTTATTTTATCGTCTAACATGAATCTCTTATTGTCGTCGGCCGTCAGCGAAGTCTTGTTGACTATTTCGGTATACAAGTCGTGATTTTCGCTTCGAATCGATTTCATAGTCTTATACACCAGACCACTTCCTAACAGACAATCTTTATACTCTTGGAAAGAGATGTTTTTCTTCACCACGCATGCTTTAACTCCTTTGCACTTCTTGATCTCTTCATCATCTTCTAGACGATAAGCATACAGTTTGGGTCTCAAGCCCACGAATTCGACAATCTGTTTACCACCACTCTCATCCTTAAATTTACCCAACACATTCTTGTTGTCGTTCGATTGAATGTTGGACGGGTGATCGACAGGATAATTGTTCATGTCGAGCCACTCGGCCACGTCTGGAGATATATCTCGGTAGACGTCTTTCGTCTCTATCTCGTAAACTAAACTGTCCGTGTCGTTGAACAGTAGTTTGGCTTTGTCACCAAATTCTCGTTTGACGTAATCGTAGTGAAACTCGTACATCAATTGCTTGCTGATATCTAAGATGATCGGTCGAAGATAATACGGTTTGTCGAACTTCAGGTGCATCTTTTGCATGTGAACGGCCACTAGATTTTCGTCGAATATGGTTCAGTCTTTGTAATTGGGTTTCGCCACTAATTTTTTAGCTCTTTTCTCAGATGTGATGAGTCGAACGTCGGTTCTCTTCCTGATGTTTTCCATCAATTTGCCGTACACGCAGTTGTTCATGAGTTTGAAGAAATCTATTTCGAAATCGTTCTCGGCTCGAGTTCTGAGATTCGTGTTGAGATCGATGTATTTTTTCATCCAAGGCTCTTCGTCGAATCGAATGATGCGATGTATGTCGACTAATTTCATCCCGTAATCGACGTACTGTTTCAAATTCTCACTGTAGACAACGTAGTTACGTTTGTTAAATAAATTGGGAATGAGTTTTTCCTCGTCTCCTTCGTTCGGTTCCATTCGTTCGGGAGCTAGTGGATAATCGTGTGTGGATCGTGTAATTCTTCCGGATAGTTCAAATCGACTTCTAAAATGCAAGGATAGTCTCTCCATTTTTGCATCTCTTCCGGTTCCGTTACCCATTTGAAATTTCCAATCGGTAAAGGATGACTCATAGCCCAACCATACAGATTATTAGCGTCCCAATACTGTATGTATTTAGTCGACCGTTTCGAATCAAAACCTTCTTTCATGTAGGGATTGTTAGCCTCAGAATATCTGTGAGAGATCATCAAGACGCCACCTATCGCAGCCCTTTTGAACATGAGCAACATGTCCACGTTGGATAATAATTCCAATTGGACTTCGGTGGTCTTCAACAGAGCGTCCCACGCCAGACTGGGTGCGGTGAAATACCAAGCGGGATCCAGATCGTAATTTTGATGACAGACGTCTCGAAAATTTTCGAACACGTCTGCCAAGAGCAGAATGTTGGTCTTCAGATAGAGATCGTGATAATCTCTCATGGTTTTCATATCGAATGATTTCCACACGTTTTGGGCGTGTTCGTAATTCTCGTTGGAAATGTTGGATTCATATAATTTCGAATAAAAATCATCTTTCGAAGGTAGTGCGGTGTCTTCGAATGTCTTTAGATCGTTCATGTAATCGTAGGGATAGACTCCTTTTCTCAACATGACGTCTACTCGTTCTCTGAAATGTTTGCTCGTGATTTTAAATTTATCCTTGCTCATGTTATCGACTAATTTTTCCAGAGCGGTCGACATGAATTTAAAACTGTCAATGAAACGTATGCATCTACAAATGGATTTCGTTTTTTCTTTCAACGTATTTCCGTCGATTACTCTTTTCTTCTCCATGAGCTTCCATTTTGTGAAGGAAATGTATCTTTCTTCACTGTTCGCAATGCAATTTAATTCTTCTTGAGAGGTGCCGAGATTTTTCACGAACAGATGACTGTCATAACCCGAGAGATTTTGAAACATCACCGGATAGAAAGCGGCGTCTCGATATTTTAAATTACACTTGCTGTGAGCCGGACCGCGATACAGACCCGTGTAATGATCGTGGTCTCTGACCTTCTTATTTTCCTCTAAATTCTCGTCGAATTTTTGTCTGCATATGTGACATTCGGTGGCTCTGTTATTTTCGTCCTGTTGCTCTCGCGTGATGATCATTTTTGCCAGAGTTTTGAATTTGTCGTATAACATTTGAATTTTCGATTCTAACTCTTCCACGAACTTTTGAGCCACTTCGTCATCTTCGCACTGTTTCGTGTAGGTGAAGGGACCCATGTCGTGTTGCGAGTCGAAAGTGCATTTCACTTAAATGCAATAGCCCGAAGGTATGTGTTTTTGATATCTTTCGACGTAACTTTGAAGAGCATTGGGTTGACAGGAACTCATTTTTGCAGTGAAACATTCGAAATCGGCATACATGATGAATGGTACATTTAACCTTCTATTGTGATTTTCAAACTTCACGATGGTGTTGGGTTTTGGCATTTCGATGGCGACACTTTGATTTTCGTTGCAATATTCCTGATGTTTCGCTAATGATTTTTCGGTCTTAAATATCTTCATGCAATTGTAACATAAAGATATCTTTCCATTGTGATTATTATTTTGTTTCGACAGTAATCGGGTTGGATGTTTAACCCAACAATAATGACGATTTTCACCATTCGAAATCAATAATAAAATAATCATCTTTTCTCTTCCGAGATACAAAGTCTGTCTAATAGGATAGATCGTTCGTTTTTCCTCGTCGTATCCCAAGACGTTCACCGCTACGGTGGGATTTTGAGCCTCGAAACGTTCGATATGTTTTAACTCTGTTGGAAAAGTCACTTCGGTCCAATCGAGATTTTTAGAAGTTTCCTCGTAACGAGAAACTCTATCGGAGTTTATTTCGACAGGGTATAAAGCGGAGGTGACTGCCCATTTAAAACACTGATCATCTTTATTTCTCACGTTGACCACGGCGTGTTTCTTAGTCAAGAAATACGGTAATTCCAAGTAGGAAGATCCTTTCAACAGTTCGTTTTTATTCATGTGAATTTCGAGTTTCAACACCTCATCGAACGTCCAATTACTACCTTCATGTTGATAATTCGCGAGAGACGTCAACATCTTGTCTTTCATCTTTTCGAAAACGTCCGATAGATCTGAACCTCGAAATACGGGTTCGACATTAGATCTGAAATATGCATTTTTCACGATGCTCTCGCTGGACTTCACGTCGATTTTATTCATTATGCAATGGAGTATCATCTTAATTTTTAATCCCATGTTCATGTATTCGCAAAACAAATCCAATACTTCTTTCTTCACCCGTTCCATGAACAATTTCGGATCGATTTTCTTCAATGAGGGAATCACGTCGAAAGTTTTAAAAATGCCTTTGATCGCAATCTCCCATTCTACGGGTTTCGATTGGAATAGTTCCACAACGAGTCGAGTTACATATTCTTCTCCTTTCTCTTCATCGACTGCTCGTTGAATTTCGCTCGATATATCTCGTTTGTCTTGAATCTGAAGTGCATCACTCGTTTTCGTTTTAGTTTTTCTTTTCTTTTCTTCAGAAACTTGATGTTCTTCAACGGCTTTTCGTTTAGTCGTCTTCTTTTTTTTCACAATCGAAACGTTTTTGGTTTTTTTCGACGTCGGCATTTCGATTCCTTTTACTATCTTCTTATTTTTCACAACCGATGCATCTTTTGACATCGTTGCTATCGACATTTCGTTTGCCTTTCTAGTGTTTCGCAAATATTCTTGTATGACTTCAATTTTTTTTTATTTAGTTCTATGATTTCTGAAATCTGAAATTTGTAACAGTTTACAAATCTCGTTTAACTGAGGTATGGTTTTCTCATTTAAATTTACCATTGTTTTATCTGTTTGCTTCATTTGTAAGAATATTTTTTTTTTGGAATTTTGTATTAAATAATTTGTTAAAAAAGTTTTGCTTTTTTACTCTTTTTATATATATATAATAAAAAAAAAAAAAAAAAGTTAAATTTTAAATTCAATTTTTTTCTTTAATGTGTTTTTTATTCAAAAACAATTTAAGACACTTTTATTTCTCGTTCGCAAAATGAACACGTTTTCTCGACTTCGGAATAACATTCTCTACAGTAACGCAGGAGTGAGCACGGTAGAAACAAGAAGTTTGCGACACCTTTGCAGAGCAGACACTTGGTGGACGTTTTGCTCGGCTCGTTTTTGACGAGTGACGATAACTCGTCCGCTTCCGTCATGAATTTGAGGAGATGGTCTAAAGTTATGAATTGAGACAGGGTCTTGTTTGCCTTGTTTAACGCATTGTACAATTGTTCCTTGGTGCGTCCGAGTTGTAACATATCCATCAATAATTTTTGGTTTTTATCTCTATCCCTCTCTTCGTCTTGGATTTTGATCAATCCCAACGTTAGGATCTTGTTCAAATAATCACATTCACCTTTTTTAATATTACTTATGTGTTCTAGTAAAGGTCTGTCGTGAGGTTCCCAATTCATCAAATGTAAGTTACAACAAAAACATTTGACTTTGTCGCCTCTACCCACATAAACGAAACCAGCGGTGGCTAAATCTTCGGGTTTTTGAGGGAGATGCGAAGGCCAATTTTTAAACATTTGAAGTCTTGCACGTTCTAGACTATAATTCGAAGAATATTTTTTTTTAACTTTTATTTATATATAAAGAGAAATAAAGAGAAACTTTTTTAACAAATTATTATTTAAATACAAAATTTAAAATATACATTATTTGCAAGAATTCATAAAACCAAATAATCGATCATGACAACAACACCTAAAAGATGCGAATTGGAATTGAAACGAGACGAAGCGTATGAGAAATTCGGTTTTAATATCTATACATTACAACCACACGATCCCATCGAATTGGACGAGGTCGAGATGGTGGACTTAGAGCGCTACTACCACAAATATCGAATATGTTTGAAATTGGATAAAGCCGCGCTTGATTTGTTTTACGAGTACCAAAGCGATCTGCTGAATAATATTATCGTCGCCAAAGACATAGAATTCAACAGGGGTGATTTATTGTTGTCCTATGGAGGTTACATATATGCAACAATCTCACTCGAACTCGTGAACAAATCGGGTGGTGAGAGCACCTTCGCCTATCAAAAAAAACTCAAAAGAGTAAAGATAAACATTGACACCATTTTCGTATGTGGAAAAATGACGAATGTCAACATGCTAATAACGGACTTGGAAATATAAGCAATAGAGAGATTGAAATGTTAAAATTTAACGTTTTATATATATATAAAGAGAAAAAAACTTTTACTAAAAAATTTTACATTAAACAAATTAAAAATTAAAAAAAAAAAACTTTTTTATATATATATATATAAAGAGCAAAAAAAAAAAAAAACTTTTTAAACAAATTATTATTTAAATACAAAATTTAAAATATACATTATTTGCAAGAATTCGTAAAAACAGAAAACTAAATAATCGATCATGAGGACAACAACACTTAAAAGATGCAAATTGGAATTGAAACGAGTCGAAAAGAATAAGAAATTCGGTCATAAAATCTATAGATTACAACGACACGATCCTATCGAATTGAACGAGGTCGAGACGAAGGGCTTAGAGCACAAATACGACAAATATAAGATGCCTTTGAAATTGGACGAAGCCGCGCTCGATTTAATTTACGAGTGCCAAAGCGACCTGCAGAACATCATCATCGCCGAAGATAGAGAATTAGACAAGGACGATTTGTCATTACCCTAAGGAAATTACATATTTCCAAACATCTCATTCGAACTCGTGAAGAAATTGGGTGGTGAGAGCGAGTTGACTGATGTAAAAAAAACTCAAAAGAGTAAAGATAAACATTCAACACGTTTTTGAAAAAGGAGAAGACACGAGTGTCAACATGCTAATAACGGACTTGGAAATATAAACAATAGAGAGATTGATTTTTAGCGAAGAAAAATGAAAAAAATTTTTGTTTCTTCGCACTCTGTCTCGCGATATTCGTCATTATCGTCTAATTGTTTCTCCACCTTTTTATCCATTTTAAATATATTATTTTATACTTTCTATGATTTATATTTTATATAATTTTATATTATAATAACATATTCAAAATCGGTATATTCTTAAATGGCGAATTCTCACCGACCAACAAACCCTTGCTGAGTCGCTCAACGTTCCGTCCACTCTTCAGATAGAGACTGTTTCTTCTCAGAGAGTTGCCACCTCTAACGGGTTCTAGATACAATCCTTTACCGCTGTCGTCTATGTGGACGCGACACACGGCTCCTCCCTTCTTCAAAAACAGTCCGCTGCCACCCATTAATTTCTCAACTGCTGAACTAGCGAGTCCTGTGAGAGCCCCCATGCCGAGAGTCTTTCCGAGAAAGGGTAGTGCCTTTGCGGCGAAGGGTAATGCTTTTGCGGCTATTCCTGCCAATAGCGGTAGGAAACCACCTTTCATTCTCAAATTGTATCTCAATTGAGTGGGACTCATTCTCACCGTCAACCCTCTTCCATCGCGAATTGCTTTCTCCATCCTTTTGATTTGACTTCTGGTCCAGGCGATCGAATCCTGACCGCCTCTCGTCAGATCTTCATGAGTGAATTTGAATCTCACCGCCTCGCCTCGAGTTGTTAACGCTCTCTTAAGTTTCTTCCTCTGTCCTGCGGATATGTTCACGAATTTAACCACGTATTCTGTCATAATTCTGTTTTTTTTTAAAAGTATTTACTTCAATTGTTTCTTGTTTAATAATTATATTAAAATAATTTTGTAAAATTAATATTGCGTTTATTTTATTTTTGTTATCTATATATATAATATTTTTTTTTTTTTGCTTTTATATTTCTCTTATGTGAAATTGTATCATCACTCTCTCTCCGCGAAGATCTAACAGTTCACCATTTTGATCCGTCAATGTGGTTTTGAGACTATACAACGTGTCTAAAATCACTGGTAGATAAACTAAATTTCGAGGTCGCTTCGCGATCTTATAACCCGGCGACACGTTTGGAAAGAAGGAATAGATCGTCGGTTGAGCGCTACCATTCACGTAACTTCCAGCAATCACGTCCACGTTCACCAGAATGCTATTGACTGCGAGAATGTCGACCGTATTTTCAGATGCCGCGTGGCCTCGATACATCTTTCGATCGAATCCCAACATCTTGCCTATAGAATCGTCCGTGTTGAAATCCACTCGAAAATTATCTTCCAAATCCAACATCGTCTGTAAGGTATTAGGATTGGGAGCGAGTCTGATCTTGTTGCTTCCCTTTCCATCCGTCTTCATTCGCATCTGAATGTAATCATTCAAATCGTCTATGTCGTAACTCCCTTTGGGAATTCAAATCTCCAACCATTCCGTTCCGTCGGAATACTTGAACGAGTTATTCTTTTCGGTGACGTTGGGAAAGGAATTATAAGTCTCCAGATTCACCAAAGCCATCTTGTAACTTTTCTCTCTATTCAATTCGATGGAAGGTTCGAATTTCGTAGTGAATCGAGTCGAATCGCCACTCACCACGATTTGAATGGATTGTTTTGCAGCCGTATTCTCGGCTATCCGTCCTAACAATTCTCCATGTTCGAACGTTCTATTTAATTTTTTTTTTTTTTTTATTCAAAATTAATTATTTGAAGATTTATTATTTTTCTAAATTTTATTTTCACGCTCTATCTTATTATTATCATCAGAAACATAAAACTTGTCGAATCCGCACCGATATTTTCCGCGATTAAATTCGCTTGTCAAATCGATCACGACGAAATTGTAAAGTCCACCATCCCAAACCCTCTTGCAAAATCTCCTGAATTCCGCAGCGCTCATGTCGTTTGCGACTTGATCGCCGTAGATGTGATTGAGATTCTTGAGATCTTGGCGAAAGAGACATAGAAAATTAGTGTTCTCCCTTATCGTCTGTCTGGGCAATCGAAAATAATTCTGCGACAGGTAGAAACAGTCCACGTTGCTGTGTCGACCCCTAACGTAATACGATTCGCATCGGTTCTGTCTCTCCAAAAGCAGATCGTCGAAAATCATGAGATTCTTATCTTCCGATTTCAGTTCTCTAGGATCCGGAACGTCGCTAGTGTTCTCATAAAATTGACACTCGACGTTCGAAGATGCATTTCTCTTCATCAGTTCCATCGCCGCACCGTCCAAAATGGTCGAAAGTGGAGCTCCGCTCTTGTCGAATTCCTCCCTACTGTCAAAGATTCTGGCTATGACGTCCTTGTGCAATCTACGATCCATGCACTCTCGAAGCAATCTGTATTCGGGTTGAAACAAGCTCTTACCAAACAGGAACTATCTGTCGTAATCCAACCAGTCGGGTCGGGACAACAGATTCATCAACAGATTGGTCTTTCCACAATTCGATTTTCCCACTATCAAGCCTCTTATGCTTTTGGGAAAGAACTCGTTATTCGACCTCTTGGTCGCGGCGTCGTTCCAAGACATATCTTTAATGTTCATCTTTGTTTTATTTTTTTTTTTTTTTTGTTATTTTAGATTCTTTTCAAACGCAAATTTTTTTATGTTTTTCAAACTCTGTTTTTAATGTTATTATTTATTTATATCGCACCGTCGCGAGTTCTCTTCAATCCGGATCCACTCGTCATTTTGGCTAAATCTTGTATGGGCACCACAGCATCCTTAAAATCTTTCCAACTTTTCGGCGTTCGCTCTAACGCAGCTCGCTTCGCCGGCGGACTGATCAACTTGTCGATCAACGCGTCGGCTGCCCTCTTGCCAGCCACAGAAGCTATCCTACCACTGGCTTCGGAAGTGGCTTTCTTACCAGCATCCAAAGCCGTCTTCTTACCGACCTCAAACGCGGTCGATGCGAGTTTTCTACCCGCATCGCCCGTGAACGCTCGCATTATAGAATTGACGATGCCAGAACCGCCTTGAACGTAAGTCCTGACGTATCCCCTGTTCTTTATCACCAACATATTTTATTTTTATGATATATTTTTGTTTTTTTCACTGGTAAATCGTTTTGTTGTTTTTAAATACTTTTATTATTCTAGTGTAAAAATTTACTGTTTTATTTTTTTGTCTGTTTGTTTGTTTCTCTCTACTTATTATATACACATCAATCCTTCAATTGGTTCATCAGCCTTTTATGCTGGTTTTTATTCAAAACCTTCTGTCTTAACAATTCGTCAGATATAGCAACTATCTGATTATTTAATCCTGTGTTACCAGCCCGTCTGCTCGCCATCAACAAACTCAATCTCTGAGACAGAGCGTCGGAATCGCTCGGAAGAAAAGTAGTTTTCACCCCTTTGCCAGTCACCGATTCGACGAACTTCTTGTTCATATCCCATATGGGTTTCACCACTTTCGTCCACTTGTAACCTCTGTTGGCTTTGGGTCTCGTCTCTCTGGCATCGTTATTTCTCTTCATGGCGTGGGTATGAACCAGAATGTCTCCGTAATTATCGAAATCCTGATCCGTGTAATCGCTAGGCTTGTCGTAAAGGAGCAATCTGCACAGACCATCGGTCAATTCGTATTTGTTCGAACCCATGATCAATTCATCATCGTCAATTTCTACTTCTGTGTCTCCTACAAAAATCCTTCCCTCCGAATCCTTATAAAATCCATACGACTGATCTCTCTTACTGCCATCATCATCGGACGATGCGACGCTACTAGTGGTGATAGTCGAAGCTGTATCGTCGCTCTCGCTCATATCTGTTTGAATTCCCGTGGGAACGTAATCCGGTGTAGATTGAACGGAATACCGATTTCCAAAACTAGGAGGCAACGAACCCATTCTCAAAGAACTCTCCTTTATGAGTCTCAATTCTTCGACTATCTCCTTCCTGCTTCGCTCTTGACCCTCCGTCATGGGTTTAAATATTTTTGTGGCTTCGCGTTTGAGTTCCATCTCACCAAGACGTCTGCTTCTGTCAGCAGACTGAATGCTCTTCTTAGCACGTTCATACTCGCCTAAAATTAGATCTCGACGTCTAGGATCCATCTGTAAAAACATCTTTCGTTTTAATTGTTTTTATTATTTTCAAAATTAAATGTTTAATTATATTTTTGTGTTTTAAGTAATGAAAATCTTTCCGTCTTTAATATAATAAACTGACTGTTAATCGAAGTGGTGAAGTTTAAGAATACGTTTAAACAGTACATGACAAACCGGTTTCTGATTTAACGCATTTTGACAGTAGTTTTTTACATTTTGTCAAAAGATCACCATTCACACATCAAACAACCATTCACTCATTGTCGAATTAATAGAGAATCCCTTTGATGACTGTTAAACAGTTTCAACACACAACTGAAAACTAATTTTAACACTGAGAACCTATTTCATCTCTCTCTGATTGCTATCATGAATATATTAAAAATTCACCACTGAAAAACCTAATTGAGCGGAAAATGCGTTTTAAACATTCCACTAAGTGTTTGCCTCTTCGAACAATATCCTCGAAAACTCTATTTCTATCCGTCTCATCAAGAGAAAACATGAATGTCTATAATACAGACCATATTCATAATCGACTCTTTTTGAACAAAAAACCTCATTCAATCATAACGATAACATGTGTTAGTTTTACTTCAGGAAGACGTGACAGCGGGCTCTCGAATTTCTAACACACCGACAACACTCTTCGTTCAGGTCGAGTTTATGAGAATCGAGCGATCCGATCGGTCGATTAGCTGAGTTTGGGAATTCCCATAGTGGGGAATTCCCCTAATGACGTCATAAATGGGAAAAACCCACCGCCTCAAAACAATGGAGAGTTCTGGATCACTGATGCAGAATCCGCAGACCGTTTTTTGATGATAGCCCAGAATTTTTTGCTCGCGTTCACCAACGATGGATCGATGGTATGATCTGCGATGGGAACGTCGACAAAAATTTTTAAAGTAAAAGATAAAAGTGAAGATGTACAATTTCACCCTGTTTTTAAAAACGCGCGTTCACCACGAGTATTTGAACGTTAAAAGTGCGATCTAGGAGTCACAAAAAAACATGGGGGATTCAAGATCACTGTACATTTTTGTGAACAAGCGTGCGATTTAACACTGAATTCCACGTTGGTGAACGCATCGTGTACGTATGTTGTACACGTACATGTACAAAGTGATAGTAAACTCTCCTTTTATACCTAGTCACATCATCTTCACCTCTCTTTCATTTGGATCAGCTATGGTGGGTATTTTGCGATGTAAGGGGTGCTTGTTTATTGTGTCCAACTGTGATGCATTTTTCTATGGGTATACATTATTTTGGTGTTGTCTTTAACCTCAGATTGTTTTATTTTTGTTTATATTACTATGCATCTGTGATATATTTGTCTTTATAACCGGTGCATATGTAAATTCGGATAAATAAAATTTATAAAAAGCGTTATGAGAAAAAGTTGGTTAGCCTTCTAAATTGAAGAGTGCGTACTGTGGTCTGTCTAGAGCTGCATTTGGCTGGTTTGAGGCTCCAGCTTAAACGTCGCCCATAGAGCTTAACAAAAAACACGTTATTTTCTCGTTACCTAAAATCTAAGTTTGGGATATCACTACTGTTATTGTTGTTAAACATCACCAGCGCCACAGGTTAGTACAGTATATTTTACGATCATGACGTGATGAGTGTTGCGCAAGCCTGAAGGATCGTTGTTAGAAAACGATGGTCGCTTGTCGAGTGTAAAATCAAGCGGGCGTCGGGCGATAGTGCTTAGGGACGATCGCTCGCATCAGAATATCAAGCTTAAATATTCTTTTTTTTTGGGGGGGGGGTGGATACCTTCTTATGCCCTGGTTCTTACGCCACCGCTTCAGCTGTCATCTTGAGTTTTGACCCCTTCTCCAACTTTAATGCTGAATCTTGATCCACTCCCTCCCCATGCCCATCGTCAGATTTCCACTTTTCCTTGCTATTTTAAATCTTGCCTGATGTTCCGTATATGGGTTAACATGGGGGCGGCATGGGGGAAACTTTTCTTGGGGGGGGGGCGAATCTCACCACCTGCGGTAGCTGCGTTGTGTCCTTGGACAAGACACTTTAAACCGATTGCCCACGTGGGGGTACGGTGTCGCTGTATACTAAGGCGTATTGCACGTCGATGGTGCCCCTGACTTCAAACAATGCTAACCCTGCATTTGTGCAGTTAGTACGTTGGAGAATCTGACAGTTGCTCGCCCAGCATCTTTGGATATATGTCATTCCACTAAGATCACGGAGTACAGTGATGTAACAAATGTTAAGCCATCATTTTTTAGTTATGAGATCTAGGGTTTTAAAAGCTATCACGCTTGGCGGCCATTTTGGTGTCACTGTAGATAAAAATGAAATTTCTTTTGCATCTATGAAAATGATACCTTACATTCTTATTATTCAGTCCATTACTGGTGTTCTGCTAATTCACAGTGCCGAGATTGTAGACAAAAATATCCAATTTGCAGGCCTATTTTGATGTTTTTGAATAATTTTGGCAGAAAAAAGAAGTTTACAAACTTTTGTTACCAGTTCTTTATGGAAAAGTGCATTTATGACAAATCTGTGAAAATTTCAGGTCTTTAGCCCATTCGGACGAGGAGATATTGGTCAATGACAATTTGGGCGTTTTTTTTCACGTTTTACGGCCATTTTGGACACATTGTGGATAAAATCGAAATTTCCTTTGCATTTATGATAATAATACATTACATTCTTACTATTCACTATTCTGTCCACTACTGGGGTTCTACTAACTGACAGTGCCGAGATTGTAGTTATGACAAACCTGTAAAAAATTCACGTTATTAGCCCATTGGGACCAGGAAATATTGGTCAATGAAAATATCGCCGTTTTTGGGCGCTTTTTTTGGCAGAAGAAAGTTAACGCACAAAGTCAAAAGCTTGCTGTCAAGACAAAGTATAGCTGTCTATGACCTTGGGAAGTTTTAACGACATCTCTAACAGCGTTCTTGGGAATTCCGTTCAAGTGTTGAAAGAAAGAAAGAAAGAAAGAAAGAAAGAAAGAAAGAAAGAAAGAAAGAAAAAGAAAGAAAGAAAGAAAGAAAGAAAATAAAGAAAGAAAGAAAGAAAGAAAGAAAGATACCATTTTTCCCCTACAATAACAAATGTCTTTTCCTTTTAAGAAAGAAAGAAAGAAAAGAAAGAAAAAAAGAATAACATTTTTTCCCGTACAATAACAAATGTCTTTTCCTTTTATTAAAAGCCAAAAAAAAAATGCAAAAAGCAAATACGTTTTTAAGAAGCCAGAGAAATAGTGGCATCAATGCCTGGCATAAGCACATCATCGCCATCATATGCTACAAAATAATCACAGATATTACCAACTCAGTCAGTAGGTGCCAGACACAATGCACATGGCTCAAAGGAGCAATTTCATCTTTAGTGAAAGCTTTTACAATAGATCAATCAGTACCACAGACCAAATAAACAAATTCAGCTGTCCAAAACAACAGAAAAACACAAACCAGTCAAAAACAACAAGCAACTCATCTATCCCAATAAGAACATAAAAAAGAACAAAAACCTAAATCAGAAAAGAATAAGCACAATCTACAGCACAGACCCAAACAAAATTTGAGTCAGAATCAGAAACTCCATCAAAAACAAGATAAGAAATAAGAAAAAAGAAAAGGAAAGACAGAATTAGAATTAGACAGAATACCCAAATGCGTTCAAAATGTTGTTACGAGCAACATGTTTGAAGGCATTGAGGACATGACAGTCGATGAGTGCATCGATGACACGTTCTCGACTAAACTGCGCTTGAATACTTCTCGGAACTCCACGCCTGAATTCTTTTCCCCACGTGAAGAGAAAGAAATACGGAGGCAATATCTACCATACCATGACCACCAAAATCACCAGCCAAACATGGGTAATACAATCAAACACCATATAATACAATGGACTTGTCGAGGTTTTAGAGCGAATTTTAATGAACTGTGCCTTCTGAGCACAAAATGTACACCTGCTGCTTTTTGCCTGCAGGAAACACTCTTAAAGAAACCTGATGCACAGGATCATTCTGCCTTTAAACATTATACTTCGTACAATGCCTGGGCTGATGAAAACGACCTTCATCTTCATGGATCGTGTAGCTTGGTTAGAAACGGCATTATGCACAGTTCTGTACGTCTGCAATCAAATTTAGAGGCTGTAGCGGTACGCCTAACTTTAGACAAGACAATTACATTATGTTCTATTTACGTTCACCAAGAAAAACCCTACAGCGGAATGATCTTGAGCAACTCATTAACCAGCTTCCAACACCGTACATTTTGTTGGGTGATTTTAATGCCCATTGTCCTCTTTGGGGTGATTCCTGCAGCAAACAAGACCGAAAAGGCACAACATTAGAGGAACTTATTACAAAATATGACTTGTATCTGTTCAATGATGGGTCAGACATATACCTGCATCTGCATCTGATTCTTACACATCAATTGATATTACATTTGCTTGCCCTTCTATCTTCCTCGATATTTCTTGGAAGGTAGAAGTTGACTTGTGCGGGAGTGAACACTTTCCAATTGTGTTGGTGAGTGTAGCTCCGGCTAACGATGAGGGGGTGCCTCAGTGGAACTTTAGAAAGGCTGACTGGGACTCATCGCTTTGTTCTGAACGCTTCACACGGGAGAAATTTGAGGTAAGTGCCGACAAAATAGAACATTTCGCAAAAAGAGTTGCTTGACATTGCAAACACAGTCATTCCAAAACCTTGGCAAATCCAAAACGTTTCACAAAACCCTGGTGTGATCCTGATTGCCCAGGCTATACAAGACCGTAAGAAAACCGAACAGGTATTTAATAAGACACCAACCACACATAATTTGAACAAACTGCGTATAAATCGAGCAAAAACAATACGACTCATAAAACAAAAAAGAAAAATTCTAGGGAAACTTATGTTTCCAAGCTTAACCAACAAAACCCCATTAACAAAATTTGAAAAATGATTAGTCAAATTAAAGAAAAAGAAACAAAATCAACTGGAGAATAATGCACTAATTACAATGAAAAAAACAAATATCAGACAAACTGGCCTCAACTTTTTCGAAACATTCGTCGTCCGAAAAGTGTAATCCGGAATTCGTCAAGAATAAAAAAAATAGCAGGAAAAACAAAAGATCAAATTTACCTCGAAAAATTTAGAGGATTACAACGAACCTTTCTCTATAGAAGAGTTAAATAACTCTTTGCGTAAAGCAAAGGATGCTGCCACTGCACCCGATGAAATGCATTATCAACTTTTGAAACATCTCCCACAATCATCTCTTGAATTTGTATTGTCGATTTTTAATGAAATATGAAGGACTAGCCGGGTGACTCCACCTTCTTGACGAAAAACAACAATTATCCCCATTTTAAAGCCTGATAAATACCATTGCAATCCAAGCAATTACATACCTAATGCACTAATAAGTTGTTTGTGTAAAACCATGGACAGGATGGTTTCTGGAATCGAACAATCTACTTGCCAGTGTTCAGTGTGGTTTCAGAAGCCAGAGAGGTACTGTGGATCATTTGGTTAGGCTAGAAACGTTTATAAGAAATGCCTTTTGCCAGGAAAGAACATGTGGTCGCCATCTTACATGACATGGAAAAGGTATATGATACAACGTGAACGTATGGGATTTTAAAAGATCTTTTTTTAATGGCTGCCAATTTCAGTTTCGTGTTGCGTCAGCGTTATCTGATTCTCACGAACACGGATTTACCTTTTACCCCTTTTTCCTGTGAAAATGAATAGCATCATCGACGCAACTGAGAACATTGTGGATTCTTCATTGTATGTCAACGGCATTTTAATTTGCTATAGCAGCAAAAATATGAATTCTGTAGATCGCAAACTTCAGCTTTGCTTAAATAGAATTTAAAAATGTGCCACAGAAAATTCTCAAAAACAACAATAAATTATATACATTTTTGTAAACTTCGGAAATATCACCTCGATCCAACGAGTGAGATGTAAAAAATCACTTAATCTCCTTAAGGTGGTTGGTAGCATTGATTGGGGTGCTGACTAAACAACATTACTCCATCTCGATAGATCACTTGTTAGATCCAAATTAGACTACGGTTATGTGGTTTACGGTTCTGCCAGAAAGTCATATCTCAAACCACTCGAATGCAATTCATACAAGTGGTATTAGAATTAGTTTGAGTGCTTTTAGAACATCACCTATAGATGTAATGCTTGGTGGATCAGATGCGCCCTCTCTCGAGAAGCGCATACTTAAAATGTCACTCCAGTATGTTTCAAAACTATTTGCTATTCCACCGAACCCTGCTTATAACTGTGTCTAAGATCCTCAAAATGTTGAATTTTTTAACAGACACCAGAAAAATATTCCTCCATTGGGAATTAGAATTAAGTCCCATATGGAGTCCGTCTGATCTGATTCTATAAACGAGAATCGTGAATCACATAATCCCCCTTGGCATCTTTAAAAACCTACAGTTATTTTGGACCTTGCTTCTTCCAAAAAGTCTGAAACACATTCTTTGGAATTTCAACAAAAATATATTGAAATAAAGTCCAAGTATGGTGCATATACAAGGATCTATACAGATGGATCTAAAGATGGTAACAAAGTATCATCAGTTGTTTTTGCTGGTGATCAGATCACCTCAATCAGAATACCAAATAAAAGTTATATTTTCACAGTTGAAGTTAAAGATTTACAACTAACGCTTGAACACATCGACAATGAATAGGAAAAGAAGTCAATTATTTTTTGCGACTCTCTTTCCTCCTTGCCTGTTTTACGCAACCCCAAGTTGAGGAACCCTCTCATTTTGAAACTTCGTGAGCAGTTGAATATTCTCATGTCTGACCAAGATGATGTGTTTTGCTGTTACCAAGACATATTGGTATCTCCGGTAACACCTGGGCAGATAGTGCAGCAAAACTTGCTTTAACAAAGTCTCTCACTGATTTAAAAATCCCATTCAGTAATTAAAAGCCACATATTAGTAAATACATCAAATCTTTGTGACAGTGGGATGGGGTAACAAATAACAAGCTCCATCGCTTCCGACCAAATTCTTTGATCGTTACTCGTCCAGTGACCTTTGTAGGAACAATCATGTAATACTGACACGGTGTCATATTGGTCACACATGAATTACACGTTCCTTTTTGTAAGACGGTAATATGCGACCAGAATCTGTTCCTTGTCAGCAGGGGTTGACAGTGGAGAACATTCCTTTGCACTGTACAGCTTTTATCTCGTCAGATGACAGTATTTTCTTAGAGACTTATTTACAACACCATTTCTCATAAAACCCTGTCGTTCCTTATGAAAATCAACCTTTTCAATAAATTTTAAATTGTTTTTTTTTCTTTTAACCTCTCATCTGGTCTGTTCAACAGGTTGATTTACACAGCATTCTTTCAACAACTGGTGACATTTTCTCATTAATATGTTCACTCCTTATTTTTATTTCTCGTGTTCCACTGACTTGTTTTTATTTACTCCACAGAAGATAATGGTCTATTCTATACAACATACTTTTCATCACCACGATATAGCCGTAGTTGCTGGTGTGGCGTAAAGAACCAATAAATAATAAATACTTACCAGTATGTTCAAATTTAATATCTAGAGCAGCTGTGGCATGGTGGAGTCGTCGAACAATGTATCATTAAATTGCCTTAAACATATGAGCAATTATATCATTCAACTGCCTTCAACATAAATTTGTCTATGATTGTTAAAATGTTACATGGTAAATATACTTAAACAGCGACAGACTGAACAAAATGGTTGAAGGACAAATGGGATCAATAGTGGAAGTATCTCTAAACGTATAACAAAAAAAAAACGGTGATGTATAATGTTTTCACCACTTCATTCATCAGTTCGAAGTGCTATTTTTAAAAGAACAATTTTCCCTATTTTGTAAATGTTTGCCAGTTCGGGCTCATTGTGGATAAAGTCAATTTATTTTCGTTTTTATAGTAATGAGCCAGTGATTTCTCACTATTCAGTCTATTAATGGCGGTGCACTAATTCACAGTCATGAGGCTGTGTACTAAAAATAAAAAGTCAATTCTGAGACCTCTTTTTAGCAGGAAACTTTTTCTAGAAACTTTTGCCAACAGACGATTTTCCCGATTTTCAAAAAGCACGATAAATCCTTCAAAACACATTTTACAGATGAAAAAAGATCACTCAAATTGACCCTCTTCCTAACTGGGGTCAAGGCGTCATAAATGTCATGGTAAATTTATTTTTTGTTGCACAAAAATCACTTTAAATCCTTCAATACTCATTTCAAAGCAGAAAAACATCACCCAAATAGACCTTCCCCCAATCCGGGGTCCAGGTGTTAAAAGGGTCATGTGGTGATTTTCTCTTTTTTGCATAAAATCACTCGACATCCTTCAAAACACATGTTAAACTATATTGACCGTCGCCCTAACCGTCGTCAAAGGGTCATAAAGGGCATGGTGAATTACTTGTTTTGCATAAAACCACTTGAAATTTTGCAAAACTCATTTTAAAGCATGAAAACATCATCCAAAGAGACCCCTTCTCCTAACCTAAGGGCCAAAGGGCCCTAAGGGTCATATGGTAATTTTCTTCTTTGTTTTGTCAATAAAATCACTCACAATCCTTCAAACTCTTTTCAGGCAGAACAACATCATTTAACCCTTTACCTAACGTAACGGCCAAAACCGGCCAGCGCTACTCTCAAAAATCGCCAATTAATTTTCATTATTTTTTCATTTTTTGTCTCAAAAACATAGGTTATGACCCCTCGTTGGAACGAGCTCGTCGCGCTCGTTCCAACGAGGGGTCATAACCTATGTTTTTGAGACAAAAAATTAAAAAAAATAGTTTTTCAAGAATATTTTTTGCAAGTGTCGTCTGCTTTTCATGTTAGGTAATGGGTTAAATTCACCCCCGCCCTAACTGCGTAAAGTGTTATAAGACTCATTGTGACTGTCCATGTTTTGCATAAAATCACTTATAATCCTTTAAAAATTGTTTTAAAGGAGAAATACATCCTTCAAATAGACCATCCCCCGAACATGGGGATCAAGGGGTCATAAGGGTCATGTTGTGATATTATTTTTTGTGCAAAAAAACCACTCGAAATCATTCAATTGTCATTTTAAAGCAGAAAAAATATCATCCAAATGTACTCCACCCCTAATTCGTGGTCAAGGGGCCGTCTTAAGAGTCACATGGTGATTTCTTGTATCCATAAATCTGTTCAAAACTCATTTTAAAGTAGAAAAACATCACTCCAATAGAATACCACCCTGGCTGGGTCAAGGGGTCAAAGGGCACATATGGAGATTTCTTTGTTAATAAAATCATTCAAAAGTCAATTTAAAGCAGAAAAGCATCGCAACAATACGCCCTCGGCATAATCTGTGGTCATAAGTTTTTGTTTTTGGTTTAGTATTTCTGGGGTTTTTTTGGGTGGGTGGGGGGGGGGGGGTGGAGGAGATGTGCAAATACAAGTTCTCAGTAATGCTTGCATCGCACCCAGCATGTAATAGCCTTTGGCTTGACAAGCATTATTAATAACAGGATAGGAAAAATCGTTACTCTATTAACTAAATCTTCTTGGCACTTCTAAGCTGCAGTGGTCACAGGCAAACACAAAGCAGTTTAAAGCACGCCGTATTAGGGTGATAGAGTACAAAGAATTTTCTGAACTTAAAATGTAGTTTCATGTTGTCCCCAACGCATGTCTATGCCCCTCAAACTGATCCTAAACACGGGATAGCCCAGCATCTTTATATGTATATCATTTCACTATGATCATTAAGTACAATGATGTAACATATGTTAAGCCATCAATTGTCAGTTATGAGATCTGTTTTTTTAAAAATCATGGATAAAATCGAAATTTCTTTCGTATTTATAATAAGGATGCATCGCATTCTAATTGTCAGTTGATTACTGGTGATCTGCCATTTCATAATCCCTAGATTGAAGGCCACAATATACAATTTTCAGATCTATTCTTGATGTTTTGGACAATTCAGGCAGAAAAAATAATGTTGGTAAACTTTTGCTTCCAGATGGTCATGGAAAAGTGTATTTGTGACAAATTTGTGAAACTTTCAGGTCATTCCACCATTTTGACCAAAAGATATTGGTCAATGAAACTTTGGGCGTTTTGGGGCGAGGTCTGGCGAAGAAAGTTAAGGCCAAAACGAAAAAACTTATTACAAGTATAAAGTCTAGCCGTCTATGAACATGCGAAGTTTTAACAAAATCTGTAAGAGCATTCTTGAGAATTCCCCACTTGAAAAGTTTTTGGAAAAAAATAAAGGAAAAAAGAACGGAAAAAATAAAACAGTACTCGTACAATAACAAATGTTTTTTTTTTCCTTTCAGGAAAAGCCAAAAATATAGTCCCCCATAACGTTGATATTTTGGAGTATTCGGGAACGCAGAAAATGGGAGCATAGGAGACATGTGCCCTCGCCCCCTCCCTCCCCACCCCCGCGCGCAACTGTTTCCAAAGATACTTGAGAAAAAGCGAAGGAGAGAGCATCCAGGCCAACATTATCTTTACTAATCCGTCATCACAATCTTACTGGGAATTAGCAATCGGGAATAGGGTATACGGATTCTTAAGATATGACTTAAGATTTCCTCATTTACTCAGTCTTTACTACGGCCTTTAACTGGTTGAGTGCTAGATGTCACTATCAGGGATTTTAAAAAAGATGAGGGCACCAGAGCAAAAGCCTACATATTCCTTGCTCATCATGTTTCTTATTCAGTTAAGTGCAAATAACATTTTGTGCAAACAAGTTTGTTTTGTTACAAATTATTGGAGAGTGCCTGTATGCCATTAATTTGTAATAAAACAAATTTTGTATAACAATGTTAGATTACCCAAAATGATCCAGCCCTCAACCAAATGTCAAGAAAAATGTACATTTATACTCCACATTTAGCATATTTCCTTATCGGGTACGTGAGTCTGTCTATGCCCCTCAAAACTGATCCCAAACATGGGATAGCCCAGCATCTTTATATGTATGTCATTTCACTATGATCATGAAGTACAATGATGTAACATATGTTAAGCCATCAATTGTCAATTATGAGATCTAGGTTTTTAAAAATCATGGATAAAATCGAAATTTCTTTCGCATTTATAACAAGGATGCATCGCATTCTTGCTAGTTAGTTGATTCCTGGTGATCTGCTAGTTCATAGTTCCGAGATTGTAGGCCAAAATATCCAATTTTCAGATCTATTCTTGATGTTATAGACAATTCAGGCAGAAAAAATAATTTTGTTAAACTTTTGCTTCCAGATTGTCATTGAAAAGTGTATTTGTGACAAATTTGTGAAGATTTCAGGTCATTCCTCCATTTTGACCAGGAGATATTGGTCACTGAAACTTTGGGCGTTTTGGGGCGAGGTCTGTCGGAAGAAAGTTAACGTCAAAAGGAAAAAGCTTATTGCAAGTATAAAGTTTAGCCGTCTATGAGCATGCAGAGTTTTAACAAAATCTGTAAGAGTGTTCTTGAGAACCCTCGCCCTGGAGCCCTCGCCCCACCCCCACGCGCAACTGTTTCCAAAGATAGTTGAGAAAAAGCGATGGGGAGAGCATCCAGGCCAACATTATCTTTACTAATCCGTCATTACAATCTTACTGGGAATTAGCAATCGGGAATAGGATATACGGATTCTTGAGATATGACTTAAGATTTCCTCGTTTACTCAGTCTTTACTACGGCCTTTAACTGGTTGAGTGCTAGATGTCACTATCTGGGCTTTCAAAAAAATGAGGGTACCAGAGAAAAAGCCTACATATTCCTTGCTCATCATGTTTCCTATTCAGTTAAGTGCAAATAATACTTTGTGCAAACATGTTTGTTCTATTACAAATTATTGGAGAGTTCCTGTAGGCTATTAATTTGTAATAAAACAAATTTTGTATAACAATGTTAGATCACCCAAAATGATCCAGCCCTCAGCCAGTTAAGGTCAAGAAAAATGTACATTTATACTCCATATTTAACATATTTCCCTATCGGGTCTGTGAGTCCAAAGCATGGATTTGTGTATTGTATTCCTACGATGCCACAAGAGCACTGATATATATTACAGTGTGGGTGCCCTTGTGGGCGGTGCCACTTCGCCACACTGCCACAAGTTTGAAATGATGATTTTATTTAAACAACGGTCGAAACTCGTTAAATGCGTGCGCTGGAAGTATTTCTATTTCATTGATTGACCCCCGAGTAATTGTCACCGATTGTTCGGCGACGGAAGATAGGCCCCTACGAATAGTCGGTATTCGAAATGAAATTCGATTCGAACACAATATTCGAGTCGAGTTTGATTCGACAATAGGCGCGGAATATCTATTGAATATCTTCAATATTTTCTTCAATGTTTTTGTCATCGAAATGCAAAGAATATCAACGCGAACGAGATAAATCTGTGTTTACATAATCTATAAACATTTTAAAGCGGATCGCAAAAATCAGAACATGTATATCATATAGCCTGCAGTGTAACAATAATGAGAACATATAGTTATACTCATGTTGGAAGTCTCGATAGTCTCGGATTTTCAGCAGTGGATTGAATCATTGAGTAACAGCGAACATGCAATGTTGAATATCAAAAATGGCCCATTTCCGATTCCGTGGTGACTGTTGCTAGAAATAAATCGGTTATTCAGTTACTCAGTTGGAAGTTCCTCGAACTTCTTCAGAATTGGAACCCCCTTTGGGATCGGGGAGTTCCGTATTTTAAATGAACCCAGAGTTACTGAGATATACGGATAATGCGGTTATTTGTGTTGCAAATATGACACCAACAGCAGAAGGTTTGAGTGAATCTGCGCACCGGGGAACTCGCATTATCAAATTCTGATATGTTTAAGCGGAAACGACAACAATGATATTTATGGGTGTTTAAGTCACATACTTATGCACAATGGCTAATCATGTCCGTGACAGTTTTACGGATGGAGGAAGCCAGAGTACCCGGAGAGAACTACCGAGCATCGACGAGCAACTGTCAGCTCCTCAACATTCTAACTATGTTCAAGGCCCCGCTCAAGCAGGGTTACAGCGGTTGAAGACATGTGCACCATCGACGTTCAGAACGCTTTAGCACACGGCGTCATCGTGCCCCCATGTAGGCAACCGGGATAAAGTACCTTGCCCAAGGACACAACGTGGGTCGTCACGGACGGAGATCGAACTCGGGACCTCTAGCATAGAAGTCTAACAGTCTACCACTGAGCCACCGCACTCCCATTCGGTTGAATTCGAATGTTTGCGGGGCTTAACGGAAGAATACATGTGAAGAAACTTCTGGAATGTTATCGCGCGATCGTGCTTTACCACTTTTTGTGTTGAATAATCGAAAAGGGCTCAGCTTTTGTGACAGAGAGAAAATTTAATCTTTTCAGAAATGAGGTTCTGAATGGTATCGTCCTTATACACTACTGTCAACAGGGAAATGGACGAATCTTGTTTATATTTGTAGGTAGCTCCAGTAATAATTTAATCCTGCAGCCCGTTTGGGCTGTGGAATTAAATTATTACTGGCCGTGTTTCCCCATGACGCTCATTTGGAAGCCACCTAATTCATAAGCTAAAATTATGCATGGCGTTTTGAAATGGTTAAAAGAAAATGCCATCTATTCCTGAGTCACTGATTATAAAATTCAAAGAGAAGTTTGAAAAGTGACGAAGTATGGCGCTTTCAGTTACATTTTCTTCGAACAAAAATACTGAGGACAACTTCGCGTTTGTTTCCTTAATAAATTGTAACTTATCTCCGGTGACAGATTGCTCAAAAAGAAAAAATAGCCTTTTTGTTGCGAATCTAGATATCTACTTTCGCTCAGACAATTACTATTCAATGAATCATGCAAACAGATAACTGCTTGAAACCTTTATTGAATTTTTAGCGACAAAAATAAACGCATTATTTTTCCGCGACAGCAGGTAATAAGATTAACGTTAGGAAGTTTGACAACTATTCGCCGCTGCGCAGTGCTTATCTCTGGTTATTCCACCCGTAAAAAGTTGTTATGCTGGGTGTTAAAAGTGTTATTAAACCTGAAAAAATAAACAAACACTAAAATCGCTTTCCAACAAAAAACGCCATCGTTGCGCTGGTAAAATTTCGCATTATTGCGGGTTGTTGTAACAAATTATCTTAACTTTAAAAACGGCAGGCATTTTGATTAGTATAATTTGAGCACATCGACAAATGCGGATCCACCTAACCATGGTCTGGTGGGAGTGAAAAGCGTCACTATTTTCCCCTCCTCTACCTGTTTCACACACTTTTCATGTTTTTCCTCCGTAGAATAACAATTTACAGCCTCTAGTTAAAGGTCTAATATGTAGTAGTAATGTGATTTTTATTACCTGGTAAACGCATGTGTTGACATTACTGCCATGCATGGATTAAGACACTCCACGAAGACTAAACTGTAACATGGCACTATAATAATATCACATGCGGCAAAGGAAACA
Source organism: Pictodentalium vernedei (assembly GCA_031216915.1). Lineage (NCBI taxonomy): Eukaryota > Metazoa > Mollusca > Scaphopoda > Dentaliida > Dentaliidae > Pictodentalium > Pictodentalium vernedei. The sequence continues at coordinate 337,353,485 of CM062296.1, forward strand.
ATCGAGGGCGTGCATTGCGCATTTTTTATCTAGGTGTTCATATCGCTATTGTCCTGGTCGAAGGGTTAACACGACGTTAAATGAAAAATCCATCCAACCCATAAAATCACTTGGAATCCTTCAAAACTCATTTTAATGCAGAAAACAATTATGCCGACCCTAAAAATTGTATGAATAAAAGTCACTCATATAGTTCATTGTAACCCTAAATTATCATTGGACTTCAACTGTGAATTTGGTACCGATTTTAGGGTCCAAGCTTTCATAAATATATCGGACAGTATAAATGTGGCGCAAGTGGTAAGTTCCAGCTCAGCAAAGGAAGCCGCATTTGATAAATAGATGAACTTTTACAATGCATCACCATTGGTGTTGACAGGCCATGAATATTATAAGTTACTGGACGTTTACTTGCCAGGTATGGAGTCATGTGAGGCGAAGTGAGATTAATTTTTCACAGTCTCACCTGACCCCATACCTGGCAAGTAAATGCCCTGACTCACAACTTGGAGCTTGTCTATCAGTTGGCTATAATCCAATTACACCTGTATTCAAATTAAAAGTCGATTTTCTAGAGAAATTGGTGTGAAGGTCCCCAAACAATGCGAACAAAACTTATGACTAACTCACACGTATTTACTACTACCCGAGGTCCCCTCGCTGTTCATTATTATTTCACTTGCTCTTGGGGCCCCCAGATTTACTGTGGTTTGAGGTTTTTCCATTAAGGCAACATTAAATGCAATCGGGACCCATCCCATGTCCCTTTTCTGGTAAAATTACCTCATGTGACAAATTTCATCTCAATATCTTTAAATGTAGCCCGACGTTGTATGAACGGCTGATAAATTGTAGCGTTAAAATAACTATGTACCTGGTACCTAAAATCCCAGTGCGAAAGTTATCCTAATAAAAAATTTCCCCAAGTTACCAAATGCCAGCCCCACATCTCTGAATACATAGGTGTTGTTTTGGTTCAAGTGCTAGCACAGCGTTGAATGCACACTTTACTGATGCCGATTGATAAGTTATAAATTAAATGACATGGGAATCTCTCTATAATAGAAATTTTATTGTATTGCGTCAAGTCCAAATAATATGCCGTTAACAGTATTGAGGCACGTGAAGTGCGACCACTGTCAGTGATTTCAAGGAGCCGAGGTAACACAGTTAACTTTCATGTCTACTGTGATCAAAAAGACTGTTGTTGATTTCACACACTGGACAGATCAACTAACAGTCGATTTAGCCCTTCCCCATTACACCTTACGTCGGAATCTTGTCACGTTGTAATGTTTTTTATAGAAAATACTACATGTTCCCGACTACTCGACGTAGAAATCCACAGTCGACGTTGGGCAATATCAGCGTCGACAACGACTAATCGACCAATTATTTCAACACTAAAATTGCCCCTTACCCTAACTGGGGTAAAAGGGTCATAAAAGCATGCTTGGTTTTCCTTTTTTGCATAAAATCACTTGAAATCCTTCAATAGTCATTTTAAAGCAGAAAAAACTCATCCAAATAGACCTCTGATCAAGGAGTCATAAGCGTCATGTGATTATATTTCTCTTTTTTCATAAAATCACTCGAAATTCTTCAAAACATTCGTTAAAACAGAAAAAAAACATGAACCAAATTGCTCCTCATCTAACTGGGGTCAAGGGGTCATAAGGTTATGGTGAATTTTTCTCTTTTTTTTTTAAAATCCCTTGAAATTCATCAAAGATTATTTTAAAGCAGATATGATTCAAATAGACCTTCCTCCTATCCCGGAGTCAAGGAGTCATATGGCGATTTTCTTCTTTCTTTCTTGGCACAAAATAACTCATAATTCTTCAAAACTCATTTTAAAGCAGAAACAATCACCCAAATTGACCCTCGCCCTAACTGGTGTCAAGAGGTCATATGGGTCGTGGTAAATTTCTTTCTTTTTTGGCACAAATCACTTGAATTATGTCAAAACTCATTTTAAAGGAGGAAAACATCATCCAAATATCTCCCATGATGATTTTCTATTTTAGCAAAATATCACTCGAAATCCTTCAAAACTCATTTTAAAGCAAAAAACACCCAAAGTGACACTCGCCCTAACAGGGGTAAAAGGGTCATAATCCACATGCTAAGGTCATGGTGAATTTCTTTCTTTTTGTTGGCACAAAATCACTTGAAATATTTCAAAACTAATTCTGAAGCAGGAAGACATCATCCAAAAAGCCCCCCTCACCCACTGGAGGTCAAGGGGTCATATGCTGATTTTCTTCTTGTTTAGTAAAAAATCACTTGAAATCCTTTAAAACTCATTTTAAAACATCAAAAACACACCCAAAGTGACCTTCACCCTAACTTGGGTAAAAGGGTTGTAAGGCGCATGCTAAATTTCCTTTTTTACATCAAATCACTTGAACTCCTTCAAAAATCATTTTAAATCAGAAATCATCATTTAAATAGACCACTCCCACCCGGGGGACAAGGGGTCATAAGGCTCCTGCGGTGGTATTTTTTTATAAAAAATCACTCAAAATCCTTCAATTGTAATTTTAAAATGGAAAACATATCATTGAATGGACATTTCCCCAAATTCAGGGTCAAGGAGGTCATATGGTGATTTTCTTCTTTCTTCTACATGAAATCACTCAAAATCCTTCTAAACTCATTTTTAAGCACAAAACAGCACTCCCAAAGCCCCACCCCACCCTAACCCAAACCGGGTGAAGGAGTCATAGGACTCATATGGACATTTCCATTTCCATAAAATCATTCAAAATCCGTCATAACTCATTTTCAAGCAAAAAAACATCACAAATATTATGCAAGATACACTCTCGTCTTAATCCGTCGTCAATGGGTCATATGGGTTTGGGGAAGGGGGTTGTTGTGCAAATACCAGTTCTAGGCAATGCTTGCTTCGCACCCAGCTTGCAAAAGCCTTTGACTTGACATGAATTTTTAATCACGGGATCGCAAAACTGTTTCTCTATTAACTAAAATCTTGGCACTTCTCCAAAGCAGTTTAAAGCACACCGTATTTACGTCATTTTGTCCAAACCAATTTACTGAACTTGAACATTCTTGTGATTTCATATTGTTCCCCAACTCATATCTATGTCCCTCAAACTGCTCCTAAAGTAGACAGACTAGCAACTTTGGATATATGTCATTCCACTATGATCACGGAGTACAGTGATGTAACATATGTTAACCCATCTGTTTGTCAGTTATGAGATCTAGGATTTTAAAAATCATCTCGCTTGGCGGACATTTTGGACTCATTGTGGATAAAATCAAAAAAAAAAATTGCATTTATGATAATCATACATTGCATTCTTATTATTCAGTCCATTACTGGTGTTCTGCTAATTCACAGTGCCAAGATTGTAGACCAAAATGTCCGATTTTTGATGCTTTGGAAAATTTTGGCAGAAAAATTTAGTTTGGTAAACTTTTGTTACCAGTTGGTAAGTGAAAAGTGTACTTATGACCAATCTGTGAAAATTTCGGATTATTAGCCCATTCGGACCAGAGGATACTGGTCAATGAAAATTTGAGCATTTTTTCCACGCTTGACGGCCATTTTGGACACATTCAGTATAAAATCGAAATTCCTTTTGCATTTATCATAATAATACATTACATTCATCCTATTCAGTCCATTTCTGGTGTTCTGCTATTTCACAGTGCCGAGATTGTAGGCAACAATGTTCTATTTTCAGGCCCATTTTTGATGGTTTGGAAAATTTTGGCAGAAAAAAATAATTTTGGTAAACTTTTGTTACCAGTTGATTATGGAAACGTTTATTTATGACATATCCGTGACAATTTCAGGTCATTAGCCCATTCGGACCAGGAGATATTGATCAATGCAAATTTTGGCGTTTTTTTTCACGTCTGGCGGCCATTTTGGACACATTGTGGATATAATTTTGGTAAACTTTTGTTTCTAGATAGTTATGGAAAAGTGTATTCGTGACAAATTTGTGAAAAGTTCAGGTCACCCGCCCATTTGGACAAGTGGATACTGGCCAATTTAAAATTGAGCGTTTTGAGGCGGGTTCTGACAGAAGAAAGTGAACATCCGAAGTGAAAAGCTTATTGTCAAGACAAAGTATAGCCGTCTATGATCTTGCGAAGTTTTAATGAAATCTGTAAGAGCGGACTCGAGAATTCCGCTCTTGTAAAGTGTTGAAAGAAAGAAAGAAAGAAAGAAAGAAAGAAAGAAATAAAGAAAGAAAGAAACAAACAAACAAACAAACAAACAAAAAAACAAACAAACATACAAACAAACAAATAAAAAGAAAAAAAAATGCTTTTTTTCCCCATACAATAACAACTGTCCTTTCCTTTCACGATAAGCCAAACTGGATTATTTTGAAATAGCTGAATAGTTGTATGGACGGAACTGAACAGTGATTGAACTAACTGCTTCCTCTTTACGTATAGGATGTTATTATAGTGGTATGTTATGCAGCTTTGGTTGAAAAGGTGTCACCAGATGGTAATGGGTAACGCCTATCGGTATTCACGTCATATCTCCGGTATTTGACATCAGATTTTAAAAATTTATGCAATTTGTTATTTGGGACGATGCGTACTAAAAGTTCCCTTCATTTTAACTTTATACAGTGAAATGTAATATTGACGTTTTCCGACCTTCCATCGCCAATAACGTCATAGCGTTAAAAATGTTCCACTTATTTGGATGAAACTGAACAATGATTGATCTAATGTGTTCCTCATGACAATTGGGTTACCATTATAGTGCTATGTTATATAGCATTAGGGTAGACCTATCACTAGATAGGAGAGGGTAACGCACATCGGTATTGACGTTACATCTCCGGCATTTGACGCCGAATATTCATTCTTTTGTCAACTTGAATTCGGGACCATGAGTGGTAAAGGTTCACTCGCTTTCAACTTTATGGAGGAAAATTTTATTTTTACGTTTTCCGACCTTCACTCGCCAATATCGTGATAGGGTTAACAATTTTTTGACAATTTAGATGAAACTACACAGTGCTTGAGGTAATGTATTTCATTTCTGGGTTATTATTATAGTGCTGTGATATGAAGTTGTGGGGGTAGGACTGTCAAGAGATGGGAGGGGTTTACGTCTGTCTCTATTGACGTCATATCATATATCCGGTATTTGACGTCGGATTTTATAAAAAAAAAAAAATCAACTTGTTATTTGTGACCATGTGTACTAAAAGTTCCCTTGATTTTAACTTTATGCACTGAAATGTAATTTTGACATTTTCCTACCTTCGATCGCCAAAAACGCCATAGCGTTAACAATTTTACGACAATTCGGATGAAACCGAACAACATTTGAGCTCTTGTATTTCTCTTGATGTTTGGGTTATTATTAGAATGCAATGTTTTCAAAGTTTTGCGGCTTTGGGGGCTGTCACCCGGTCGGAGTAGGTAACCCCTATTGGTAATGGCGTCATATTTCCGGTATTTGACGTCGGATTTTAAAAAAAATGATCATTTTTATATTTGGGACCATGCGGACTAAAAGTTCCTTCATTTTAAGTTTATAGAGTGAAATGTAATATTGACATTTTCCAACCTTCCATCGGCAATAACGTCATAGCGATAAAAATGTTCCACCTATTTGGATGAAACTGAACAATGTTTGAGCTAATGTGTTCCTCGTGGCATCTAGGTTATTATTATAGTGCTGTGTTGTATAGCGTTGGGGGCAGATCTGTCACCAGATGGGAGGAGGTAACACCTGACGGTATTGACGTTATATCGCCGGTATTTGACGTCCGATTTTCTTTTTTTTTGTCAACTTGAATTCGGGACCATGAGTAGTAACAATTTCCATGATTTCAACTTTATGGAGGGGAATTTAATTTTTACGTTTTCCGACCTTCAATCGTCAATAACGTGATAGCTTTAACAATTTTCCGACAATTTAGATGAAACTACACAGTGCTTGTGGTAATATATTACTCCTGACTTCTGGATTATTATTATAGTGGTATGGTACTCAGTTTTGGGTGTTTGAGTGTCACAAGATGGGAGTGGGTAACGACTATTAGTATTGACTTCATATCTCCGGTATTTGACGTCGGATTTTAAAAATCTGTTCAATTTGCTATTTGGGGCCATGTGTATTAAATATTCCCTTGATTTCAACTTGAAGCACAGAAACGTAACTGTGAGGATTTCCTACCTTCGATCGCCAAACACGTCATAGTTAACAATTTTTACGACAATTTGGATGAAACTCAATAGTATTTGAGCTAATGTATTCCCCTTCACTGTCTGGGTTATTATTATAATTCTACGCCTATCGATATTTACGTCATGTCTCCGGTATTTGACGTCGGATTTTAAAAACATATTCAGTGTCGGAGCTATGAGTACTAAAAGTTCCCTTGATTTCAACTTCATGCACCGAAATTTAATTTTCACTTTATGCGATCTCATTAACAAAAAAGGCCGTAGCGTTAACAATATTCCGAGCATTTTGATGGAACTATACAGTGCAAGAGTTGAACTATTTTTTCCCAATCTGTGATATTTTTTGTAGTTCTACGTTGTGTAGTTTGTGCGTAGAGCGGTCACTAGAGGGGTGGCTGGGGTGAAAACCTGAAGTGACGTTAAAATCTTGAAAATGACGTAAATTAAAGAATCTAATAAATATTTGTAACTTTTGAGCACTATAGCACACTAAAATTTCATGAAAATCGGATGAAATTTAATTTTTTTTTGTGCAGTTAGTGTGAAAAGGTTGAGCCGAAAAATCATCCAGAGTTATCGAGAATTCCACAGGTCGGTGACACAATCATTTTACATGGGAGCGCGGTGGTCCAGTAGGTAGAGATGCAGGCTGCAAGCCGAGGGGTCCTCGGTTCGAATCCCACCTGCTGCAACCGTGTTGTTTCTTGGCCAAGACTCTTAATCCCACTTGCCCACGTGAGGGCACGGTGGCGTTGTGTACTAAGGTGTAGTGCACGTCGATGGTGCACTTGTCTTCAACCAATGCTAACCCTGGAGTTAGTACGTTGGGGAGTCTGACAGTTGCTCAGTGGTTCTCTACGGGTGCCCCGGCTTCCTCCACCGCCAAAACAGTCCGACACGAGGTGCCCTGGCTGTCTAAAGTGTCGTTGAACCCCAATAAATAAATAAGTGAATGAATCATTTTTAGAGGGAGGCTTGATACGGGCATCCATATTAAAAGTTGAAAGAAAAGACGTGTATTGAACGCTGTGTTGGATAGAGGTGCGAAAATCAAAAATCTGAAGCAACCGTCAGACCTAAAGGTTAAGGAGTATATGTGTACCTAGTTCTAAGCGCATCGATTTAGTAATGAACTCTACAGCGTGCTTAACTGAAAAATAAAAAAGTGAAAAAACAGGCTGACGATCGCTATTAGTCACCAACTTCGTTGGATGACTTACCTGGATTATTTTGAAATCGCAAGCTAATTTCAAGAAGTCATCCAACGAAGCACGCCCATCACCTAGAGGGCCAAACTTTGACGAGAAGGTGTATTGACGATACTGCACAATGCTTGAGCTAATCGATTCCACTTCACATCTGGGGTATTATTATAGTGGTATGTTATGTATGGAGCTTTGCTGATATAGCCTTCACCAGATGGGATTGGGCAACGCCTGTCGTTACTGACGTCATTACTCCGGTATTTGACGTAAGATTCTGAAAATGTATTCATCTTGTTATTGGAGACCATCAACTTTATGCGCTGAAATGTAATATTGACGTTTTCCAACCTCCCATCGCCAATAACGTCTTATCGTTAACAATTTTCCGCCAATTTGGATGAAACGGAACAATATTTGAGCTAATCTCTTCCTCGTTACATCGGGGTTATTATTATAGTGCTATGTTATATACCGTTTGGGGTAGATCTGTTACCTGATGGTGGGGAGGAGGGAGGGAGTGGCGCCTGTTGGTATTGACGTCATATTTCCATATTTTGACCTCGGATTTTCAATTTTTTTTCAACGTGATATTCGGGACCACGAGTACTAAAAGTTCCGTTGATTTCAACTTTATGCAGTGAAATTTAATTTTGTCGTTTCCCGGCCTTCGATCGCCAATAACGTCTTAGTGTTAACAATTTTACGATAGTTTGGATGAAACTGCACAATGTTTGAGCTATTGAGTTCCTCTTGACGTCTAGGCTATATTATTATTCTAGTACTATGTTTTGTAGCTTTGAGGATAGGGCTGTCGCCAGATGAGGGGGTTACGACTCTGGGTATTTAGGTCATATCCCTGGTATTTGACGTCGGATTTTAAAACTTGTTATTCGGGACCATGAGTACTAAACGTTCCCTTGATTTCAATTATATGCACTGAAATTTAATATTGACCTTTTCCAACCTCGATCGCCAAAAACGTCATAGCATTAACAATTTCACGACAATTTTTATGGAACTCACAATGCACCGCTGTGATATTTTTGTACTGCTACGTTATGTGGTTTAGGGTGTAGGGCTGTCACCAGTCGGGGGAGGTGGAGGTTAAAACCTGAAATGATGTTAAAACGTTGAAAATGTCGTTACTTGAAAAATCCAAAACACTTATTTTGTTAGCTCCACATCATACTAAAAATTCATGAAAATCCGGCGAAATTCATTTTTTTGTGACGTTAGTGTGTAAAGATCGAGCCGGAAAAATGTCCAGAGTTATCGAGAATTTTCCCGGTCGGTACCACATTTTCACACAATTATGTTTTTTGTTGGAAATGGGATATCCAAAGTGTGAAAGACTTAGGCTTGATACGGGCATTCATATTAAAAGTTGAAAGAAAAGACTATTTTGGACGCTGTGTTGGATAAAGGTGCGAAATAAAAAATCTGAAGCAACCGTAAGAACTGGAAACAAAGGAGTGTATGTGTGCCAAATTTCAAGCGAATCGATTCAGTGGTGAGCTCTACAGTGTGCTTGAGTAAAAAATAAAAAAAAAATAAAGAAAACTTTCTGATGATCGAAAGTAACCTAAATTAAAAATGGAGGTAATGATACACCCCAATCTAGGCAGAAATCTCGACGGAACGGGGCATATTAGGGTCAGTCGGCACCTGATTGCCGGTAAAACCGGGATTTAGGGAACACCTTGGGTGTGTTAGGAGGGGACCCTTGGAGGGTAGGACAGGGTAGCGCAAAGGCAGGTTGGTCCGTTATATTACCTGGTAGGACAGGCGTTGATCTTGTGCGAGGGGGAACGTCTTTCCTATATATAATATATAACAGAATTCAAGTGCAGTTGGAGGGTCACTCATATAAAGAGGGTACTAGGAGGAAGGGAAACTGTTGTACTGCCCCGGATGGGATTTGTTTGATTACTTGTTAATGATAGTTAAGCGGGTATGCATAAAAGTGTGTGGGGGGAGGGGGTGGGGTGGGGGAGGGGCACAGCCACAGTCACTTGGGTGGTTGTTCAAAACAGCAAATTAAGTTCTTTTTGAGGATTTGGGTGGCTCTGAAAAGCGCCGTTGGTAAGGCTGAATGATTCACACCTTAATTCTTGTCTGTTTCTTTGTGAGCTGGGTAAGTTTGTTTGAGCAGAGTTTCCGTTACCATCACCGAAACGTTTGCGACAAGGGCGACAATATGATCGTCACTATTGTTTCAGGCATATGTATGTCCCTCTCCTGGTAGGTCTCGATGTGTTTCAGAATGACACCTCTCGCAGCCTCACGTTGGGTGTCAGCTAGTTCCTGTAGTTTGGATTCAAGACTAAGACTGCCCGGGTGGTCCGTGATGATTGGAGGTTTTTATTCTATACGTCCAATTGTCGGACTGAATGTTGGTCGTCCACTGTTGACATAATTGTTGGCGCTGTGCTTGCCTTGCTTCATCTTTGGGAATTGTTGAATCAAGGGGCTGAATGCTCATCTTTGGTCCCCGTGGGAGGTACAAGAAGTTCCTCTTTCATCTCTGACGTATGTCTGCCATTCGGAAAGTTCCGATAGGTTTCACTGCAAAATTCGGTGAATGAATGGTTTCGGGCAAGCCCCTTTCGAACCTGCTTTGACGTTTTGAAGTTTTCCGTAGATCATAATCATGGCGGGAGACAGCAGAGGAAGAAATGTCGAACGTTTTTTTCAACATCAGGTTGGATTTCTGCGCCTGATTGTTGGGCGTCGCTCGTTATTATTAAGTCCAGGATATCATATCGATTTAGCGGGTTACTACTGATGTAGGTCGCGGAGTTGTTCGTGACAACATGCAAAATAAATTTTTCGGTGATGTTGAATAGAGTATCGTCGTTAGGGCTTGTGGAATTACAGTCGAAATATTGATGTTTAGCATTGAAATATCACAGGAAGATACAGTAATTGTATCTTCCAGTGAAGAATTCAAATACTTTCTCGTTAACTATTTCGCTGGGGTCATTATAATAACATATTTATCGCGATTGTTTCTGTATTAGCTGATGGCACCGATGAAATCAGCTTTGAGAGATCCTTGGACGTCGAAGGCGCGCCCATCAAGGGTTTCAGTGAAGCAATGAATTCGGCGGATAGTATATCTTTTTCCAGGCTGTGGTCGTTTTCCTCTTCTGAACCGTGGCATGAGTGGTCTAAGCTCATAAGAGATCCAGGTTGGGATTGGTTGACCTCTATCTCCTCCTCGGCTTCCTCGTCTTCCTGCCCTCCGACTTCTTTGGTGAAGAGCTTGGCGTATGCATGGGAGAGGAAGGTGGTGGCGATTCGATGTTGGTCCCCTCACCTCTTCATGTTTCTTCGTCTCAGCTTTGCTTTTCTTCTCTGTAACCTGGCCTCCAGGCGCTGGACATCCCTGTGCTTGGTTGGTGCGTTTTTTTTCTTCTCTTTGATCTCTTTTCAGTGCCTCCGGACTCCCTAGGGTGAGGACCAGTGTGAGAATGTGTCCGCTCACTAAAGGTACTACCACTCCACGAAGAAGGTGGGATGGTGCTCTCTGTTTCAAACTCCAGGGTCAGCTGGACATTTTTGCCTTTCATCTGGGTAATCCAATCGATAGGACAAGAGATGTCCATAGCTGGCAGGGCTTTCTTATGTTGAATTGGGATTGGCAAGTTCTCCACGGTAAGCGAGTAGTCAGTTAACACGTCTTCTCACTCTGAAGTCAGAGGTGTGAATGATGTTATGATCGATGATCACAGGATATTAGCGGACAGTCGGCTGAAACGGAAATTGTGAGCTGTACGACAGGACTCACCAAACTGAAACGTCGGAAATTGAAAAATTACGCGCGGGTTGCTGGTTTTTGTGAGATTGTGTTCATTTAGTGGATGCACCTAGAAAATCCAGTCTACACACAGTAAGTAGAATAGTTTACTGTTATTTCTAGAATAAACTGAGGTCCGCGTCTGTGTTAATTTGTCTTCAAACCTAGAATTTGTTGACTTGACTCACGACAATATTTGTATATTTTACGAACGAGAATGTGATAAATGATACCGAAACACAAGACCAGTGGCGTTTTAAATACATTTGACTCTCAAAATGCTTAACAGAGTCACTTTCCACTTCATTGGGCCCTTCATATGAAAACTCTGTAAACCGGGCTAATATCTGCGATCACTGTAGTCTCCCTGACTGTACGACTAATTACGAAGTACCTGTCCGTCTAACTGAAATGTACATGATATTTTTGGACCGCCAAATTGCACCAATATAACTGTAAGAATCCCGGAATATGTGGCAGTTCCCCACTGGTAGAAAATTAAGTTATTAACTTCATAAACACTAGTAAATCATATTTCATAAACAGTTCCACTGGAATCTTGGAAAATTCGATAGTGCCTATTTGCCAATGTGAACTAGTTCTGTCATACCGAAACATAACCTGTAATATTTGATATTCAATCAACATATCAACATCCCCGGGAAACACAGGACTTATATTTCGGCGAAAAGTTTTATTTTAATCACGGGATTTGTAGCAGAATTCTCATTTGGATTCTTACTAAGATGGACGGAAATATAAACCATGGTTTACGAACACGGTGTTAATAAAGGCTTATTTGTATTTGAGCACTGATTATTTGGATTCTTCTCCTGTTGGATGAAAATGTAGATGTGTAGTAGTAACCCAATGATTTGAGTACGAGAGGTTAAGATATTGGATATGTGCAGAGATAAAGGGAAGCAGAGAGATGGGGTGGCAGAGAGAGATTAGAGAGAGAGAGAGAGGGAGAGAGAGAGAGAGAGAGAGCAGCTAACATTTGATCAATTTACCATGAATGGATTTATGGGGGTTGTAACCAAATATAGTCAGAAAAGTATGTGGGGAGTGCAAAAGACCCTTGTTAAAGTAAGCTCAACGGGCCGCATCACCTCCTCCCCACCCCGGGTCGGGAAGGGGTAGTGAATGGGTCATTTTGTGATTTTAATTTTGTTTTAAAATTATTTTTTAAGGTCTTAGACAAATTTTGTGCCAAACACATTCTTGCCCGATTGACCCTATTGGTTCTTTTGTGCGGAATGGGTGGGGTAGGGTGGGACGAGGATAATTTTTTTCAGAACTTGCGAGGTATATATTGTTCAAAGTGTTGTTAGAGTGAACCTCAGACACTGCAGCTCAACTTGTCCAAGAAGAGACTGAACTAAATAGAAAGATCCAGCAATGCAAATCAAGTCATTTAATCAAGCTTCTACAGAAAAGACACCACACCAAAGCTAGATATGAAATCTGAAAAAGAGATCAGGTGAGGGATGCGACCTGTAGGGTATACTAATGGAATTGCTGACAGTTTTTTGTCAAATTCAAGATGGCCGATGGCGGCCATGCTTTTGAACGCAATTCAGAAAAAAATGAAAGCTCTCATGTGGACATCACACTAAGCTACATATGAAATTTGAAGCAAAGTGGGTGAGATATGTAGCCTGTAGGGTGTGCTAATGGAATTGTTGACAAGTTAAATGCCAAATCCAGGATGTCTAAAGAAATTTCCTCATGTTGCTCTGAGTTAAAAATTGGGCTCCTATGGTGAGCCCAAATATAAACCCAGGGTCTTGGTTTGAACGAACTTGAATCTGCGTCCTCCCCTAGAGGTATTGTATACCAAATATCAAAAGATTCTGACTCGTGGAACCGAAGAAGAAAATTTGTAAAGATTATCCCCCATATTGCACTAAGTTAAAATTCGGGCCCCCAGAGGAAGTCCGACTATTAACTGAGGGACTTGATTTGCACACACTTGAATCTAACCCACGTAATATACCAAATATTAAAAGATTTTGACTTGTGGTTCTGGAGAAAACGATTTTTAAAGCTGAGTCCCCATATTGTCCTAAATTAAGATTCGGGCCCAAATAAGAACAGAGGGGCTTAATTTGAACACACTTGTATCTGATCCCCCTACACCCCCCACCCCCCCCCCCCCCCCACCCCCGCCCTATGGATTCTATATACCAAATAAATAGATTCTGATCAGTGGATCGGGAAAAGAATTTTTTTAATTTTTGCTCATATGCTGCTTCAGCATTTTTTCGACCCCTCTCCCCTTACAGAACACCCTGACCCAACCGATGGCAATTGTTTTTACAAATCCATTCTACTGGTCCTAAGGATTACTAGCAAATGGCAGTTCTCTGTTCGGTATGGATTGAGAAATATCGGCATTTGGAAATATTTCTATTTTAGCTTCTGTGGTACCCAGGCGAACACGGGAAAGTTTTTGCGTGAATTAAGTACTTATGACTCAATAATACTAAATTTGGTTCAAATCGGACCACCGGTTCAGAAAATAGAAATTTTGGGCAGGGCCAAAAATCTTGCCCCTCCCATTACAAAGGCAAATATTGCTCCACGAATTTCCGAAGGAAGCTCTATACCAAATATCAAGTCATTGTACCCGCTGGTTCATGAGAGAAGATTTTTTTTTAAAATGGGAGTATCCCCCCCCCCCTCTCTATGGAGCATGCCAACTTGTTTGAACAAAACTTGAATTGTCATCTGATAAGAAACATACATATCAAATTTGGTTTAATTTGGCCCAGTGGTTTGCGAGGAGAAGTCGATAATGTAAAGTTCACGCTGGACGGACGACGGCGGACAGAACGTGATCGTTTAAGCTCACCCTGACTTTCAGTCAGGTGAGCAAAAAAGGGACACTTATGTGCAATATGGTGGGACATGTACACTGAGTTGGGTCAAGAGGTGAGTCTGTAGAAGAGTCAATGGAGTGGGGTGGAAGAAGGCGTAATATGTCGTGTGCAAGCCTGAAAATAAGCAGACTGTCATCTTCAAAATGAGGTCCCCAGAGGATGAATTTGGTGATGCTGCCTCAGGCTGAATCAAGGTCTCAAGCTAAAACAGAAAGATGTACCTAGAGGATAAACTGGCCCACTGTATGGGATAGCATCAGCAAATTCACCCTCTGAGGATCCCGTTTTGCAAATGACAGGTTGCTTATACTCAGGCATGGTCGTGTGGCTATTGACAGTAAAGGTAACCCTTCCACTTCGATCAGTTGAAAAGCTCCTTCCCGTTTTTGTCTGTACAAATAGAGTCTAAATGGCAAATGCTGGACAGCTTGTAACCACACCTGGATAACTCATATCCATTTATCTTTGAATGGGGTTGAGTTGTCAAAACGTGGGTGTGAGACTTCCAAACATAGGTACGAGTTATCCAGACGAAAAATGTTTAGGGGTTGTCCAATTGTGGATACGACTAGTCTCGTGCGACATGTCATGTATATTATTCCAAACCATTTTAACAATTCGTTTACAACAGTGTGCAGCTTGTCGGACAGTGCGAATATAGTTGGTCGTACAGTTAAAAAGTCTGTTTTTGTAATTAGTCGTACAGTCAGGGAGTCGACAGTGGCCCCAGTTATGAGCCCGGTTTACGATTCAAGTATAACAGAGTTTCCGTATGAAGAGCCCAATGAAGTGGAAAGTGACTCTTTTTAAGCATTTTTGGGGTAAAATGTATTTAAAACGTCACTGGTCTTGTATTTCGGTATCATTTATCATATTCCCGTTCGCAAAATTACAAATATTTTCGTGAGTCAAGTCGACCTTTCTACGTTTAGAGACAAATCAACACATAATCGGACCTCAGCTTGTTCTAGAAATGACAGTAAACTATTCTCCTTACTGTGTGTAGACTGTATTTCCTAGGTACATCCACTAAATAAACAGTGACCGGTACCCCGCGTGTAATTTTTCAATTCCCGACGTTTCAATTAGTCGAGTCCTGCCAGACAGCTCACAATTTCCTTTTCAACCGACTGATCGCTTATATTATGTGATGATGGCGATGACGATATGGCATCGAGATGATCCGTTTTGATAGTTTTATACTTAATGTTCAGCTTTATTAGAAGAGTAACGCCTCCTCCTTTTGTGATTGATAAAAAAGAGTTAGGATACGATAAAAATCGCTTTCCTAAATTGTCTGTCTGATCTTCACTGATGGTCTTCGGACTTCAGTCAACCATGGTATGAACGTAACAGTATGGATCCGATCCGATCCGATCCGATCCGATCCAATGGTTTTTACGAGCCGAAAGCGCGCAGGGACGGTATGGGGGAAGCCCCTTTCGACCCTCGATTACAGTATAATAGTTTTTTTTCTTCTATGTCTGAGTGTGGTAGACGAGGAGGGGGTTAAGAAACCCAGCGGCGCTTGTGTCGTATTTTTCTTCTTTGGAGGTGGGGATCGTGATGGTGATTTAGTAGTTGTAGTTGTGTAGTTGGTGTTGTCGATATTGTTTGAGGCGAGAACGGGGACTGGCGGGGTTCGTATGGTCTAGTTCTTGCAGCTACGAGCGTTTCTCGTACCTTTCCTCGAGCGCTTTGTTTGAGTTGTGGGCTTTGATCTCCAAAACTAGCCAGCGTTTCATTTGCTCTTGTGTAGCACCCAGCTTTGAGATGTTCTTGAGTGTCTTCTGTAGTTGTTCCACTAATTCCTCGTCCTCGACCTTTTCTCCCAGGAGGGTCTCCACGGATTCCGTGATTTCTACTTCTTGAGCGAGGATCTGGGGAGAAACAAAAAAATGTTCAGATGGATCGTCGTCCGAGTCAACCCCCTTGCACAATAGACTGATCGCCCTCCTCCATCTCCTCTTCGGATGCGGGTGGAGATGAGCTGGAGATGGATCGGTCACCTAGTGATCTGGTATCTTCCGGTCCCACCCCAGGGGAGGGAGTACCGAGCTGGACGTGGATCGGACAGGGTGTCAGGTATTGACCCTACAACGTCCTTCCTCTCCTCTACCACTTTCTTCTCCATCTTCTTCTTCTCCAAGATCTTCGTCATTCAGCGGGCAACACGTCGTCTGGCGGAGAATCCCTTGTTTCTCTTCCCCTTCTTCTTGGCTTCTGTTGTTGGGTTCCGACGGTTAGAGTTGTCACCCAGCTTTTCCGGGTCGCTTGGAGGGTGACCAGTGTAGGAGGACCCCCCACCCCACCCCCCCCCCCCCCCACACACACACGAAAGGTGCTACACCTCTCCAAGGACACCGGCTCACTTTCACTCTCAAAATCCATAGTCAGATGAATTAAACCCTTGTGCACCTGGATACTCCAGGTGGTAACAAGGGTGGCCTTCAATCTGACTAGTGAACCTTGGATATCAAGTTGGAGCGCCATTGATCTGCTGTTAGCACCTAGGAGTCCAAGATGTGAAAGGACGAAAGATGAATGAATGAATGAATCATGTATGGATTCCTATCACAATTTGCCCATAAATAGGGTTCATGGGATCGGAAGTACACAGTCATGAGATTAATAATGATGGATGTCATTCGGTTTGACCAGCGCATTCCAGGATCGGAAGTGGAAAGTAATGGATGCTAGGAATTGAGATACTGAATACGGGGCGTGGTCCTGGGTGGGATAATGTTCTCATGGGTGGCGAAATTATGGTTTCCCAGGGTGGGATGGTTTCAGTCAGGGAGAACATGGGGGCCAATTAATGTTACGGGGCGGGATGTCTTGTCTTACTGTCGCTTCATGAATGACGTTGAGGTTGAGTTGTCATAAGTACAAGGACCTCTCGTGTGAGCAGGTGAGAGTATGACATCTTGGAGGATCGTATTGCGAAGTGGGGTGCCTTGTTGTAGCTAGTTAAGGGTGGCAGTGACCGATGTTGAGCGGGCTTCATCTTGTTCAGGGATACCTGGATCCGTGTTCAGCTGATTTTTTCTGATATGCGCAGGACGGGCTACCTCACCCTTGGAGATGTCACCTTTGAGTATCTCTCTGGAAGAGGGTGAAAGGTGTATTGACCGTACAGACTTGTTGGGTGACAGGTCAATGGCGTCTTCCACTATCTGGGCTCGGGTGGGCAAGATGTTACACTCATGAATTTGTTATATGTCAGTGGTCTGTGGGACGTGGTCATGGGTGGGATTATGTTCTTATGGATGGCGAATTAACGGTTTTCCAGCTTGTAATGGGATTCGACCGGTAAGAACATATGGTCCCAATCCATATTCTGCGACGGGATGCCCCGTGCCCAGTGTTATTGTCGGTTAATGAGCTGACGTTGAGGTAAGGGGGTCACACGTGTTAGGGCCTCTTGTATGACCAGGTGAGAGTAGATCTTGGAGGATCATATTGTTAATTGGTGTGCCATGTTTTAGCTGATGAAGGGTGGCAGTAACCGACGTAGAGGGGATGGGGGAGGGGGGGGGGGGCGTCACTTTGTTCAGGGATACTGGGATTCGGGTTCAAATTGTCTTTCTTGATGTGCATGGGACTGGCTACTACACCATTAGGGTTGTCTCCCTTCTCATTACTATTTGGGTTGTGTGCGGAAACAATGCAAGTCATGCTCACTCTGCGATGTTTGGAATTCACAGGTGGGGGAGAGTCTCCTCTTGGGCTCAGGGTTTTGGGTTTCAGTTTGGGGTGCGAACTCTGCGAAAGGCTCCTGGGAGTCAGTAGATTGCTGTGTTTTATTCATAAAGTCACGGTTTTTCTAGCATCTGGGGCCTTGTACTGGGCAAGGTCTATTCTAACAGCCGGCCGCTGGTAGTTTGGTTAAATTTTAATGGAGATAATGATACACTCCAAGCTAGGCAGAAATCTCAGGGGAAGGAGGCATATAGATGTCAGGAGGTATCATATTGCCGGTAATTCTGGAATCTAGGGAGCTACTCGGGTGTGTGGGGAGCACTAAGGGAGGTAAGTCCGTTATTACCTGATAGGACAGGCGTTTCTCTCGTGTCGTAAGAGCATCTTTCCTTACTATAGTGATATAAATCAATCCCAAATAGGAAAGTCACTCACACTAACGGGGTGCTAGGAGGGAGAGAAACTGATGTTACACCCCCTCCCCTCGGGAGGGGTTTGTTTGATACAAACGCCTGTGGTTGGATAACAGTTGAATAATGGAGGGGACATTGGGTGGGGTTTATTGGGGGAAGGGGGAATAAATTTCAGTCCTTTTCCTAGTACAATCTTTCCATGATTATTCAAAGGGTGTTTGGACAAATTGGTGATGTACTTGTTCACGGAATCAGCCTGGTGGGTCCGGGTGGTGCTGTGTCCAAGCTGATTGCTCGCACAATGACGCCTAAGTCTATTGTTGCTGCGGGTGTTCCTTGTACGCCACTGCCAGTTAGAGTTTCTGTCAGTCGTTCTTTGGGTGGGGTTGACTACGATGGCTGATTGCTGCACAGGGCTGAGAAGAGGGTGGGTTGTTGAATCATGGCTTTCCGTGGCATTGATTATAGTCCGGGTTTCATTTTTACCTATTTTATGGAGGGATTGGAATAGGTGGCGGTTAATCGCTTTCAAGAATTGTGGCAGTGGTAGATTAAAGCCTATGGGTATCTCTCTGGAAGAGTGTGAAAGGTGTATTGACCGTTGCGACTTGTCGGACGACAGGTCAATGGCGTCTTCCACTTTTTGGGCAAGATGTTACTCTCATAAATTTGTTGTATGTCAGTGTCAGCTCGAGAGTCGGAGGGAGTGGTCTGTGGGACGTGTTATGGCCTTTAGTGTGACTGGGTAAGAGTAGGAGATCTCGGAGGGTCGTATTGTCAATTGGGGTGCCATGTTTTAGCTGGTTAATGGTGGCAGTAATCGAGGAAGAGGGGGCGTCATCTTGTTTAGGGATACTGGCATTCGGGTTCAAGTTGCCTTTCTTGATGTGCGTGAAACTGGCTACTACACCATTAGAGTTGTCTCCCTTTTCATTACTATTTGAGTTTTGAGCGGAAGCAATGTCAGTCATCACTGGGGGAAGCGTGACCGTGAAAATTTGGTTGATTGCGTCGGTGTCCGGTTGATTGCCCTTTCTCTTCGACATCAAATTGTGGTAAGTGTACGATTTATCGTAGATTTCTCTAAGTATCAATAAACTGGGAACCCAGGAATATACGCATAGGTTGTGTGAATGTATCCGGAACACGTACATATATTTTTATACTTAGATACCCGAGTATTGCCTGCTAGTGACTTCATATTCAATCCATCTGCGGGTCGTTTTCGTCAAATGTTGACAAAAATGGCTCGTACACCTCAAACACTTTAACTACCTAATTTCTTTTTACCCTGCATGTAGATAAGGTGTAGAAGATCTTATAACCTGAACTACAGCAAACAATTTGCTAAATTAGTTGAGAAAACACGCGAAAACCGCGTGTCCGGTTATTTTGTTGATTGCATGTAGTGACCGGTTGATTGCAGTTCTAAATCATGCCGATGTCCGGTTGATTGTTTTACTTGTGTCCGGTTGATTGACAAATAAATTAGTTCATGTCGGTAATTTAATCCCATAAACACTTTTTATCACATAATCACACCATTATACAGTGTGTTAAAGCCATGTAATATTTTTTTTATAATACATTAGTGTAATAAAGGTAGAAAGCCTCCAAATCAAATGCAAATGGAACGTGAGCATGTGTTTGAATCACATGCTGACATTCCATTTAAAGACTTTTTACAGGATTGACTGTACATGTATTACTACCCTGTGGTTTATGGATAGAACTGCACGTTTGAATGAGTTAACAATTAGCTACTTGCATATTACAGAGTTGTCGTTCTTGGCGTCAGGTGTACTGAGTTTGCTTGCTCACTTCAGTCATTAGAACAATGCAGTTTGCACCTTTTTACGTTCGATCAATTGCGATAACCCTTTTTGTTCAACCCAGACAAACGTTTCGCCAACTGAAGCTTTGTGTCTCTGTGTTTGACCTTTCTGTCTCTTGACCCTTTACCTAACGTGAGGTACAAATGACACTTGGAAAAAATACTTGTATAACTAAATATTTTAATTTTTTGCTTCCAAAACATAGGTTGTGTCCCCTTATTGGAACGAGCGCGACGTGCTCGTTCCAATTAGGGGGTCATAACCTATGTTTTGGAAGCAAAAAATAAAAATATAAAAAAATGAAAGGCGATTTTTATGCATAGCGTTGGCCGGATTTTACCGTTACGTTAGGTAAAGGGTTAAAAAATAAATACATATACATACCCACCTTTTTATAACATAAACTGTCCTCAAAATCGATTCATTAGTCAATTTTGAATTTGAGAGACAGTATCTCTGTTTTTATCGAAGAATTCGAAGTAATGTGGAAGACATACCTGACGCCAAGAACGATAACTCTGTAATATGCAAAAGGCCAATTACTGCACGAGAAAGCGTCGCGTAAGGATACCACAAGAGCCGTGAGGCTTGAGTGGTATCCATTCGCGATGCGATCGAGTGCAGTAATCGTTAACTCATTCAAACATATGTGTGGTTCTATATTTATTACTCACAATCAGTTACTCGTAGAAAATGAATTTAAATTGATTGTGGGCGAAATGGACATTTTCCATGCTGATGAAGTGATATCGGCACGAAATGCTGGAGAACCAGTCTTCGACCCTGACACAAAAACGCGATCCTTTAAAAAGCCATCTCGCTTCGCAAAGTGAAGTGTTAATTGGATGGTGTTGGAGATTAGGGGTGTGTTAACAATAAACCACAGACGTGTTGTTGTAATCCAGTTTCCCTTTAAGCAACCATCCTTGCTGTCACCCATTCGGAGGTTTAAATATTGCAGAAGTGGATTCTCAATCTAAATTTAAAACTTCGTGTAAACAAACGGTATGCCTAAAAACTGCAGATCACCACAAGTTACCCAGGCCACCACAGGGCATCTGAAAATAAGTTTTTTTGAAATTTATTGGCTAGTGAACGATCATTAACTTATTCAAGTTAAGAATAATTCTCATCTGGTCGACTTTGCTGGAAAATTTCACCGTAGGTCAGTTCTCATGCCTAACTGACTTGCGGTAAAACTAGTTTAAACTACCCCGCAAAATACACCAGATGAGCATGTTTCTTAACTTGAATAAGTTTAGAACCAACCCAAAATATTGTGACTGACCGTTTAGCAGCCAAATAAAAATAAAAAGATGATTTTCTGAAGACATGTGGTAGCTTGCGGTAACCCGTGTTGACCTGTGGTATTTAGGCAAACCGCATAAAAGAACGCTGCACGCGCTTCGGGCACTTTTTATCGGATCGCACTTGACCTTTCCGGTAAAAATTACCACACAGCTCAAAAATCTGTGTGATCGTTAAGATACCACTATGTGTGTGTAATAATAACTTTTATTTCACAATTCATTTTGGGCTTCGTGCTACATCTGAGCGTCGTGAAATGTGCGGGTAATATTAAACTTTGTGATAAGTTCAACCAAGGTGCATGCATGTTAACGCGCGTGTGAAACAAAAACTAGAACTGGGTTAGTCTTTGTAAGACTGTGACCCGGGGCCCTTCTGGCCCTCACAGTCTTTGAGAAACCCGTTCAAATTTCATCTGACTAAAAGTAGTAAAACTGAAAGAAACTGGCCGCATTTGGGTCGACTCAGTTCACGCTTCATATCGAAGACAAAAATTACATAATCAACATTCTACTTGTCGTACTCAGCCCAAATATAATTTATTTACGCAATTTTTTAACGCAAACACAGCATCAAATTCAAGAAATGTTGAAAAATATCCGACTTCACCACGTTAAAAACATCATGCATCAAACATAAAGAAATTGTACTACGCATGCGCACAGATACTTGCGCATGTGTAGTACAATTTGTTTATCTTTGAAATCGATGTTTTTTAACGTGGTGAAGTCGGATATTTTTCAACATTTCTTGAATTTGATGCTGTGTTTGCGTTCAAAAATGATGCAGACACGTAAATAAATTATATTTGGGCTGAGTACGACAAGTAGAATGTTGATTATGTGATTTTTGTCTTCGATATGAAGCGTGAACTGAGTCGACCCAAATGCGGCCAGTTTCTTTCAGTTTTAGTCAGATGAAATTTGAACGGGTTTCTCAAAGACTGTGAGGGCCAGGAGGGCCCTGGGTCACAGTCTTACAAAGACTAGAACTGGGTCCAATCCATGAGATGTGCATCGCGTGAAAGCTAGGGGCGTAGGAATGAAAACATGTTGGGGGGGGGGGGGGGTATAGGGTCCTAGCACAGGCAGGGCCGACCATGGTTCGGCCCTGCGTGAGAAAATGTTCAATTTCCAAGTGGAAAAGATGCAATTTCCTTGCATCTGAGCCATTTGTACAATGATATTAACTCAGGGTTAGATTTCTATAGCCGGTAAAATATAGTTGGTGTCCCCCTCTAGAGAAGTTTGGAAGGCATGCCCCCCCCCCCCCGCCCCCATGATCTGCGCCCATGGAGTATCCTATCACTTGAGGGGCCGAGCCCTGAATTCAGGGCTCGGCCCCTCAAATGATAGGATGCCTCCATGTGCGCAGATTATGTGGGCGGGGGGCATGTCTCCCAAACTGAATAGGACAGCTTGTAGGGTCAATGGAACAAAAATGGCGGGGGTGCATGATATCACCTGAGGGACTGAGTCCCGAATAGGAGGACAGCTTGATAGGGGTGACCTCGTCCCGGAGTGTAGGGGTACGGGTATGAGAAACCGCCAGAAATGGCCAATTATTTAATGTGTTTCATGGGCATGAAGGCGATTGTGTAGTGATGAGCAATACAGTTAAAACTAGAAGTCCTGTCATGATTGCGCGCAAATAGCACGTCGATCTGCGCGCTTTGTTGCGTAGTATGGCTATCAAATTCTGTAATATGGCCTGAGCACAAGCACTGTTTCATCCAATGGACCTCCGGGTAACCCGGAGGTCCATTGGCTGAAACAGTGCTTGTGCTTGCTATGGATAGACAGGATAATCTACCGTGGCTTGGTTGCCATTCGATATGGAAATTGCGCGAAATTCCTACGGGCAATTAAGGCTAGATAAGCGCACACTTCATGACAGGACTTCTAGTTTTAACTGAATATGTCTATAAGCAGCCAGAATACCCACCAACAAGAAGGCCGAAGCAAGTAATTTGTTTGTTTTTAGTAGTTTACTTCGGAAAAATTACAATATTGGATTTTGTAATAAATAGAATCCAATATTGTTCCTCTGACCAAAAAGCCATTGCCTTTGGATTTGGCGGCCATCTTAGGTTTCGAAAAAATCCTAAAACGACTTGGCATCCTCAAAAACTCCTAAAGCAACCTCATGATCATCAACATCGCGCAAAAGGCAGCTGAGCTATTGGGAAATAGTGTACTCTGGGTGGTAGCCATTTTAGTCACGTGATCAACAGGGCGATGTCGTCTACAGCACCCTGAAAACACAGTGTAAGAACATTTTCTATCCTTTAGCTCTCCAGTTCATCCTGTAGCGTACAAAATTCTGGACCTTGAGTGGGAAAGTCATTAAATTCTGTCAGTGAAGAAACTCCAGGCTCAAATCCCACAGATCAACCGTCCCATGGCGACGACTTTCCTGGTAGTTTGGGCCAGTGCGTATGTCTCACTGTGAGAAATATATTCAAGTAAAACAAGTCCCGAGTTGCGCTAACCTTCATTAGCAAATCAAAATAAACTTGCATACATTTTGCTGATAGTAATTTATTGTGTAGTTACATCATGACCATGATTACATGCGCGTCATAGACAGTAATTCACTTTGCATTATATTACCGTTGATGCTACAGACAAATATGCAAATGTACTTTTATTATTTGGCATGTTTTTGATGATAAATAGTTCGATGGACAGTTATCATTATACCTAAAGATGCCATCAACCGTACACCACGAATTTATTAAATACCAATCAACCGGACACCACTTAAGCAATCAACCGGTCACTACATGCAATCAACAAAATAACCGGACACTCGGTGTTCGCGTGTTCTCTCACCTAATTTAGCAAATTGTTTGCTGTAGTTCAGGTTATAAGATCTTCTACACTTTATCTACATGCAGGGTAAAAAGAAATTAGGTAGTTAAAGTGTTTGAGGCGTACGAGCCATTTTTGTCAACATTTGACGAAAACGACCCGCTGATGGATTGAATATGAAGTCACTAGCAGGCAATACTCGGGTATCTAAGTATAAAAAAAATATGTACGTGTTCAGGATACATTCACACAACCTATGCGTATATTCCTGGGTTCCCAATTTATTGATATTCAGAGAAATCTACGATAAATCTTACACTTACCACAATTCGATGTCGAAAAGAAAGGGCAATCAACCGGACACCGGCGCAATCAACCAAATTTTCACGGTCACGCTTCCCCCCAGTGGTCAATCCCTCTCTGCGACGTTTGGGATTCACGGGAGGGGGAGATTCTCTTCTTCTCTTGGACTCAGGGTAAAAGGTGAATTGACCGTTAAGACTTGTCGGGCGACAGGTCAATCTTAACTTAGAAGCTCGATTCAACCATTAAGAAAGCAAACAACCACCAACTCCCACCCACATCAGCTTAGTCACACTTGTCAGAACTGGCATGGTCTCGACCTCGTATTAAGCAAGATGAATTCTCACCTAACATGGGAAATTATTTTTGTGAATATCTTAAAGACGCAACCTCCTTAACTGTAGATGGCAAACAGGAATTATCTGCGTTCGTTCAAGTGTGTATAATTAAATTTTCTTTAATTAACCAATTTACTGCCACGCCGCCTTTAGCCATATATGGATGACCTCTATGTACTCCTGTATGCGAGGAAGTGTAATAAAATTGATGACATACTTGAAAGTCTATCACCTCATTAATTGTTGGACAACAATTACTCAGACGGTAGGTTTGATCTGAGCATGCCAGAACGTCAGATGATCATCATAAAATAGGTGACAATCGTCGCTTTCGGCAGCGTAAGTGCTAATGATGTTTGATTTGATTGCATATGATTGGTCGAGGTGAGTTTTTCAGAGCTGAATGAATAATGGTCCTGTCAGTAGTATGTCATGCACGTTTCACCCCCATCAGCATGACCTCGGTGCAGGACCTCGGAAGTGACGTCATGTCACGTGACACAGTGGTGCCATGTTGTGTTGTCATGTAATCTGCGTGAGCGGCCATCTCATGACGTCATCCCCATAGTGATACGTGGTCCTAGTGCACATGCGCAATGCGTGTTGTTAGGGTGATACGTGTTTCTGTCGTCCATTTTGTATACTGGAGGCGCCATCTTGGTTTCTATGGTAGCACGTGGTTGCTATGTGACCTAAAACCTTCTTATAGGATAGAGATATGTTCGGAGAGTGTGTTAGATTGAACAGGAGTAAATCTAATTACCCAAATAGACCCGACAATCCCTCCAAATCACCAAAATCCACCCAAACTACCGAAATTTACTTTATTTACTACGTATCTTCTCCAGAATCCTATTTAGGACCCCCCCCCCCCCCCCATGCCATGGTACCGAGGGGGGGGGGCGGGGTTAAGTTCAATTGAACTAGAGTAGGTTTTCTGGTTCGAATTTCCCATAGAATCCTTTTTACGACCGCCATATCATGGCTTATAATAGTAGCACGTAGTGCTATTGTACTGAGGGGCCCCTTTGTATTAAAGCCAACTGATAGACAACGTCCACGAAAGCCTATATCATTCCTAATGCCAACAATCTATCGAGTAGTTACTGATAAGTCATTGCTCGAACGACTCGAATCCCACCGAGCAAATAATCCATAGAATATTTACTCGAACGAGTGACTCGCACATACGACTCTTAGCCTCATTTCGGTATTTGAGGATACATATGACCTGGTGTTGTATTATTTGAGGATACCTATCGAGGATACCTTCTGGAGAATCCCTTTTTGTCGTATGAGGCCCTGAAGTCCATTATGAAATCCCTCAATGAGGTCTAATTTACTATCCCTCTTAACCTCATTTCGTTTGAGGTCATGAGGACCATGAAAAAGTCCCTCAATGAGGCCTAATTTACTATCCCTCTTAGCCTCATTTCGGTATTTGAGGATACCTATGGCCTGGTATTGTATTACTTGAGGATACCTATCGAAGATATTTTCTGGAGAATCCCTTTTTTGTCGTATGAGGCCATGAGGGCCATGAGAAATTCTCAATGAGATCTAATTTACTATCCCTCTTAGCCTTTTTTCTGTTGAGGCCATGAGGGCCATGAAAAAATCCCTCAATGAGGTCTAATTTACCAGCCCTCTTAGCCTCATTTCGATATTTAAGGATACCTATGATCCAGCTCCTATACTGCTCCTATCTCCTATATGGCTCCTATACAGTTCCTACACAGGTAGTCTTACCAACGGCTTCCATCTTATCTCCAAAGCTCCAAGACCACTACTTGTCTATGGTCTATCTGTACTATCATTGTCTTCTACAGCAGTATTGTGTCATTGTGGCTCTGTACCAGTAATATTGGCTAAACTATCATTCATTAATATTGACTTGTAACTCTACTTCCTAGCTCTACCTATCTCAGTCTCGACTATAACATCGATCAAGGTTGTGTCTGATTGCTTCATTTCCCCTGTATACATATAAACGAGCTATATGAGGCATTCCGTAATTGAGTTTCTTATCCGACTCCGTAAAATTTGGATTCCGTGATTTCATAAAAAAAACTCTCGAGGGTATTCCCCTTCCCTATTGAAAGAATTTAGTTCAAATGGTTGCAGTTCAAAAATAAAGTATTTACGTGCGATGTTAACACCAGGTTTTCTCTCCAGTATTCGATACCTCGTTCATTAGCCTATATTGAAAATAATGAAACTGCCGTGTGCACAAATATGACTCATAAACTGTCGCGTAAGAGTGCATTATACTACAATCAAACATACTGAATTAAATTATAACAATGGAAATGAATTTTCTATCGCTTATCTGTCACTTTATCGGTGTATGACTGTGGGATTGGCGTTTTAAGTTACGAACTTCATACCACTTAACACTCCCATTCCACGTTCATACTCCGATATAACTCCAGATAATACGTTTCAATTCTTATGTACATCCACCAAGACTACAGGGGTAATAACTCAGAATTTTTCCGACAAATCTTTTGGTTGGTGCTTTGCCTTTCCCCGGCCATGCATTTTCATAATTTCTTGTCATTATTTGTGAGAAAGTAAAACAATTCATTAATAAACAGCTGCGCCATGAGCGCATGACACGCTCGTTATTAATTACAAGAGGGAACCACACAATATGAGTATACATGTGTACTTGTCAGGTTGCATATACTTGTCACCAAAAAATCATGAAAATTGCTCTCAAAGTCCAACATGTGGAAAATTGCCTATATTTTGATGAATAAAGTCCCATAACTCTGGAATGACTAATCGAACGGCGACACCAACCGAAAGGGAGCTTCCTTCCATCAACATAAACCACCTACCAAAAAATCGTGAAAATCTCTCGAAGCGTTCTCGAGTTATCGTACGACGTGTAAAAAATCAACAATTTTCTAAGTAATAAAGTCCCATAACTCTGGAATGACTAATCGAACGGCGACACTAAACGAAAGGGAGCTTCCGTCCATCGATATACATCACCTACCCAAAAATCACGAAAATCTCTCAAAGCGTTCTCGAGTTATCTACGACGTGTAAAAAATCAACAATTTTCTAAGTAATAAAGTCCCATAACTCTGGAATGACTACCCAAACGGCGACACTAAACGAAGGGGAGCTTCCCTCCATCGATATACACCACCTACCCAAAAATCACGAAAATCTCTCAAAGCGTTCTTGAGTTATCGTACGACTTGTGACCGGACAGACAGACAGACAGACGGACGGACGGACGGACGGGTGGACAGACGGACAGCGGTATACCATAATAGGACACGTTTTTTCAAAACGGGCGTATAAAAACAGGGAATAATTACAAAATAAGGAAAGAACAATAAGCTTTGATAACATTAATGAATAAGTTATTTGTTTATTTAGTTATTTATTTATTAGGGTTTAACGAAACTTTCGACAGCCTGGGTCACCGCGTGTCAGATAGTTTTACGGGCGGAGGAACACGGAGTATCCAGAAAGAACCACCGAGCTACTGTCAGACTCCCCAACGTACTAACTCCACACAAGCATGGTTAGCATTGGTTGAAGACAAGTGCACCATCGACGTTCAGAACGTCTTAGTACACAAATCCATCGTGCCCACACGTGGCAAGTGGGATTAAGCGTCTTGCCCAAGCACACAACGTGGTAACCGCAGGCTGGATTCGACCCGAGGACCTCTCGGCTTGCAGCCTGCATCTCTACCGACTGAGTCACAGCGCCCCCAATGAATAAGTGAGACCAGAAGTTCACTGGACATCATGTAAAGCAACCTGGTGATTGGAAGACATTTGAAGATGAAATCTAGTTAAAAGGATAAAAGCTATTAAAAATTTATGAAAAAGTTTGTTTTCTACCAGAAACAACAATATTTTAGTGGGTTTATTTTTTAAAGTTTAGATCTAAGATGAAAATACCGCTGCCTGACAAGATTAAAAATTGTATAATACAAGAAAACTGAAAGTCCTGTTATGAAATGGGCACAACTAGCACATCGATCTGCGCATTAATCTACGCGTTATGACCATAGTAAGGCTATCAAATTATATACATATGGCCTGTGCACAAGCAATGTTTCAGCCAATGGACCTCCGCGTAACCCGGAGGTCCACTGGCAGAAACATTGCCTGTGTTTGCTATGAGTAACCAGGAGCACCTGCCATGCTTTGGATGCCATTCGATATGGCAATTGCGCGCAATTCCTATGCACAATTAAGCCTAGATAAGCGCACAGTTCGTGACAGGACTTATAGTTTTAACTGTATAAGAGCCACATTCTATTCTCTTAGATTGCGCGGATTTAATCTTGTCAGATTGTCAACATATGATGGCATGGAACACATTCTGGTCTCAAATCACTATTAGTGATTTCCGGGGGAGGGGGGTGGAGGAGGATGCGAGAGAACTAGGTTCCATCACCTTTGTCTGAGAGGGAACGGTGTTCCCTTACAACGTTAAGCCTTGAAAATGGCTTGATATTCACGAACATCCAACACAGCGAGCACTCACTCGTCTTGCCGGCTTCACTAAAACCACTTTAGCTGTGTGTCACTCACAGAGCCCACCCAGACAACAATGCTCACTTCTGAAGAAGAGATTTGGGTACTAATTTTTTCACCAACATGCCGCCCAGATCGCCTACGACGAGAAGAAAACAGCCCTTCTCGGGCTCGCCCCCAACGACTCATTCCGCGTTGGCCATCACTGCACGTTCAGCGCCTGTTTGGCCTGCGCACAACTTCGATCGTTTCCCCACTCTTTAACTTCGGAAAGCATCACTGCACATTACCCTTTAATAAAAACGAAAGTGTGAGTCTTGCATGCAAGGTGTGACATCGTGTCAACATTTTTATAGTCGTAATCCGGTATTGAGCAAGATGAATACTTACCTAATATGGACAAAGTCTTTTTAAAATGGTTATCTAAAAGAGGCGCAGTCTCCTTGATTCCAGCTGGCAAATGGGACTTATCTGCGTGTGTTCGGTTATATAATTAACGATCAAAACTATAGGCCTAAACAAAATTCCCACAAGCCAGAATATTTTCCGATTAAACATTTCTTGGTGTGCGTTGCTGACAATGTTTATACACCCGCTGTTTTTCAGTCGAATGAGCCACATGAACAGAATCCAACCATCAGCCCGCGGAGAAATCCCGTCGAGTTTTCACCTATTTGGACGCGACATCAAATGACACAGAAAGAATGAATCATCTGGGTATTAAAATTATGCAGTGAGTGGAATAGGTATTTCACGCATTGTCGTCAACATTGTTATGAATTTACTGTGTAGTTAAACTTACGTTTAATTGTTCGTCCGTGTAAACAGTACAGATGACAGCGCTGTGAAATCCTTTAGTTTATTCCAGTTCCTTATTCAACATTCATCAGTTGGCCCAAACTCACGGAATAAGCAGCGCTGTACGGTGGCGTCCAAAGTTAAAAGATATTAAAATCTTAAGTTTCATCCTCCGACTCCTTTAAAGGGGTCAGCTTGACCCCGAAAAGTGACCAAATGGGCGAAGTGTAATTATTGACCGAACTTAGCGGAATAAAAGACGTTGTAGGGTGACGCCCTAAAATACAAGCTTATTAAAATTATAAGTTTCACCCTCCGACCCCTATAAAGGGGTCAGCTTGACCCCCAAACGTGACCAAATGGTCAAAATGGTAATTACTGGCCGAAATTTGCGGAACAAAAGGCGCTGTAGGGTGGCGCCCTAAGATACAAAATTATCAAAATGCAAGATTTCATCTTCCGACTCTTATAAAGGGGTCAGCTTGATCCCTAGAAGTAATATTATTTACCGAAATTCGCGGAATAAAATACGTTGTAGGGTGGCGCCCTAAGGTGCAAGTTTAATAAAATTATAAGTTTCACCCTCCGACCCCTTTAAAGGGGTCAGCTTGCCCCCTAAAAGTGACCAAATGGTCAAAATGGTAATTACTGGCCGAAATTCGCGGAATAAAAGGCGCTGTAGGGTGGCGCCCTAAGATACAAAATTATCAAAATCCAAAGTTTTATCCTACGCCCCTTTTAAAGGGGTCAGCTTGACACTAAAAGGTGACCAAATGGTCAAAATGGTAATCATTGGGCAAAATTCGCGGAATAAACGGCGTTGTATCGTGGTGCCCTGAGATACTAGATCATCGAAATCCTAAGTTTCATCCTCCGACCACTTTAAAGGGGTCAGCTTGACCCCTAAAATCACCAAATGTTCAAGATGACAATTACTGGCCGAAATTCGCGGACAAAACGGCGTTGTAGGGTCGCGCCCTAAGATGAACAAAATGTTAATTATTGGGCGAAATATGTGGAATAAATTACGTTGTAGGGTGGCGCCCTAGAATACAAGATTATTAAAATCCTAAGTTTCATCATCTGATCCCTTTAAAGGGGTCAGCTTGACCCCTAAAAGACACCAAATGTCAAAATTGTAATTATTGACCGAAATTCGCGGAATAAAAGGCGCTGTAGGGTGGCGACATAGATACAACATTATACAAGATACAGGACTATCAAAATCCGACCCCTAAAAGTTACCAAATGGACAAAATGGTAATTATTGGCTGAAATTCGCAAAAAAACGGCGTTGTAGGGTGGGGCCCTAAGATATAAGATCATTGACATCATAAGTTTCATACTCCGACCCAATTTAAGGGGGCGCTTGACCCCCTAAAAGTGACCAAATGGTCAAAATGGTAATTATTTCGTGAAATTTGCGGAATAAATGACGTTGTAGGGTGGCGCCAGTAGGTAATATTTGCGGATTCAGGAGCACTTGTACACGATTTAGTACATGTACACGTACATCGATGTACACCTCCATAGGATTTAGTGTTAAAATCGTGTACAAGTACACGATTTGTCGTTTTTTATGGTGCTACAGAATTCGCAAACCCACTGCCACGTTTTCTCAGATCACACATTTAACGTTGAAATACCCGTTGGCGAACGTGTACATTCTACACGTCGCTCAAGAGTGAAAAAAATGTATGACATTTTAAGAAAAATGAGGTGGATTGTCTGCTACAGAATCCGCAAATGGGTTTCCCCCATAGGATTCAGTGTTAAATCGCGAGCAAAAAAATGTGTTGCGGATTCTGTAGCAGCGTCGACAAGTGGTTTGCGGATTCTGTAGCATCCGTATCTGCACACGATTTTAACACCGAATCCCTATGGAGGCGTACACGGAAACCCATTTGCGGATTCTACATCAGAAAATCGACTTATGTACGGTACATGGAAAAGAGGTGCGACCGAACCCGCAAACCCACTGCCACGATGAGAGTAAAAACTGACACTCATGTTTTTGTTCTGGTGTGAATGAAGGTTTTCGTTCAAAAGAGTCGACTATAAACATGAGTGTCAGTTTTTGTTTCTGGTGTGAATGAAGGTTTTCGTTCAAAAGAGTCCACTATAAACATAAGTGTCAGTTTTTGTTTCTGGTGAGAATGAAGGTTTTCGTTCAAAAGAGTCGACTACAAACATGAGTGTCAGTTTTTGTTTCTGGTGTGAATGAAGGTTTTCGTTCAAAAGAGTCGACTATAAACATGAGTGTCAGTTTTTTGTTTCTGGTGTAAATGAAGATTTTCGTTCAATGTAAACGAAACAAATTGAGTTTAGAAAAATTAGAAAAAATCGGAGGTAAAAATCGTTTGTTCACGTTTTGTCACTGCTAATTTTGTGAAGTAAATTTTAATAAAACACTTTATAGAATGTTTCATTCAAATAAAAAAAATAGTTCGTAATTGACACTCATGTTTTTGTTGTGGTGTGAATGAAGGTTTTCGTTTTAATGGATTGTTTTAATAATAGATAATAAAACGCATTTTTCCACTCAATTAGGTTTGAGTGGTAAATTTTTAATATATTCGTGATAATGTTCGGAGATGTGAATGAAATCCTTTTAACAGACGTAATTATTCTCAAACGCGTTAAATCAGAAACCGGTTTCTTCATGTGCTAAAACTTTTAAACTTTTCAAGTTTTCCCAGTTCAACACTGAGTTGAGATATGAATTTTTTTAGTTATTATATTAAAGACAGAAGATTTTTATTTACTTAAAACATAAAAAAAATAATTATACATTTAATTTTGAAAATAATAAATAACTCACATTAGCATACTCAAAGGAACATTAATAATTTAAAAACGAAAAATGTTTTTACAGATGGATGCTAAACGTCGAGATCATATTTTAAACGAATATGAACGTGCCAAGAAGAGCATTCAATCGGATGACAGAAGCAAACGTCTCGGAGATATGGAACTCAGACGCGAAACCACAAAAATATTTGATTTAAACATTATTTATTTCGTAAATGCGACGTTATAACAATAATTACATAGTAAATTGATGTGGATTCGGCAGAAAGCTATAAGCTTATGGAAGGCCGTTTCCACCAACAGCAAGAATACAGAGTCAACTTGGAGACAATGACAAGAATCAGAAACTACATGATTAAATCTGTAAAGCCAAAAATATATTTGACAGCTAGAATATAAGGTACATTGTCTTCACACAAGGTAAGGAACATGGAAACAATATGGCGTGACTCGCAGTAATTTTGTAGTCATGTATATTCGCACCAAATTGATGGACGATGGGTAAATGGAGTGAATCGTTGTGGTATGTGCATGAACTAACACATGCATATATGCATGTATACATGCATGCGTATATATCCAGATAGGTACACACATACAAGCATATACATACACACAGGCACAAACACACGCCCACAGATACACATTGACAAGTATTCTATAATATTGGCAATTGGTTAATGAAATCTCTTACTTAATAAGATATAGTCTTGTACAACCTCGAAGACGAAACAGTTCTCATCATAGTTCAAGAATTCTGATCCAAAGGGTAGTATTAATGTGTCAACTGCAAACGGGAGAATGTTAATTGTTTGATTACGAGCATCGGTAAAAATTGGACAATGCAAAAGGAAATGCTCGGAAGTTTCATTTTCACCACACTGACATGAAGGGCTTGGTGATAAATGGTTGGCATGTAAATGAGAATTGAGATTGCTACATTCCAATCGCAATCTACAGTGATATATTTGGGCAGTGCGAGATTTCGCCTTAATGTAAAATTTTGGGGGTCGTAGGTTACCCTTGTTTAAGAAGATCTTGAAATTAACCAAGGAAGCGTTCTCGCGGACAGACAGTGGCAAATTATTCCATAGATCGGTGACACCTGGGATAAAGGATTGCTTGTACAGTTCGGTACGGCAAAAGGGGATACGATGGTTCTGGCTTGATCGAAGACTAACCGGAAGCCCTGTCGAATGAGCAGGTGGAGGGACTTTACAGGAGAGATATGGTGGCGTCATCCGATGATACATTTTAAAATACTGAATTAACTTATGTTTGCGACGTCGATCTTGTAGTGGGTCCCACTGCGTTTCAGAGTAAAGAGAGGACTTACAAGCGCTGACGGTTGCTCCTGTAATAATCCTCGCTGCTGCAATTTGTATTCTTTCTAGGTCTGCTGCTTTCGTTGCCGAACAATTATCCCAGACAGTATCGGCATATTCAAGGAGGGGTCTAATAAAGGCAAAATATATTTTTTCTAATACACTGCGATCTAATATGAATTTGTGCTTCCTCAATAAATCTAAACGATACCAGGCTTTGGCGCAAATGTGTTCAATGTGATCATTCCACGTACAGGTACTATTCAGTATTACTCCTAAATGTTTGTGCTCGGATGCCTCAGTTCCACCTAAAAATAGTGGCGGATGTGAAATGGGAATGCTTTTACGCGATATTAGCATAGTCTCAGTTTTATTTGAATTGAATTCTACCAGCCATGTTCTAGCCCAATTTTCAATTGTGGCTAGGTCATGGCTGATTAAATTCGCGGCTTGTATGGGATTTTCAACAATTAGATATAAAGACGTGTCGTCTGCAAAGAGACGTATACTACTCAGAAGGTCTTTGGTAATATCGTTAATATAAATAAGAAACAATAAGGGACCAAGGATCGACCCTTGTGGAACACCGGCATTGATGGTTCTCCACGATGATACCTCTGACGATATCACCACTCTTTGCATTCTATCTGCCAGATATGATTTTATGAACAGCAGGAGCTCACCGGAGACACCTATGCTCTCCAGCTTGTAAATAAGACCGGCGTGCCATACCTTGTCAAAAGCCTTGCTTAAATCACAGAACACGACCCTAATCTCTTTGCCTTCATCAAGAGCACGGCAGAATTCATCATATATGTCTGTCAGTTGAAGGACGGTTGAGTCACCCGGTGTGAATCCTGATTGGAATTGACTTAGTACATTATTGTCTACTAAAAACGCCCACAGACGTTTGAACACACATTTTTCAAGTATTTTACCGACACAACTGATCAGTGATATTGGGCGATAATTTGAAACCAAATTGGAGGGTTGTTTTTTCAAAATTGGAGATACATTGGCTTTTTTCCACAGTGATGGAAAGTATGAATTATTCATTAATATGTTAAATAAAATCGAAAAGGGCTCACACAAAGATGACATACATGCTTTGAGAAGACGCGGACTTACTAGATCTGGCCCTGACGCTTTGGACGCCTTTAGCGACTTAAGTGCGGTATATACTTCGCTGCAGTGCAGAGTAATAGAATCAATACCTCCAGAAGCTTGGGGTTTTGCGGTTGGTAGGGAAGCATTCGAGTCATTGACGAATGAGATAGAACTGAAGTACTCATTCAACACTTCAGCTTTCTCTGCATTTGAGCAAATTGTTTTGTTCGAATGAATGAGAGTAGGAATTGCTGCGTGGTTACTGTTGCCAATAAATGTTTTAAGGGTCTTCCACCACTGGGCTGGTATATTAAAAATATTTAAACCCGTGACGGATGTTCAAGAGCGAAGCAAGAAGGAGATAGTTGAAGAATTGAGACCCATAAAAGAGAGTTCTGTGGGAATGGGTTCGTTGCCCGGTAGTTTTGGAAATCGGTATTCCTTTCAATCTACACCGGATTACGTTCCCACAGGGATTCAAACCGACGTGAGCGACGATACAGCTTCGACTATCACCACTGATAGCGTCGCGTCGTCCGAGGATGGCGGTAAGAGAGATCTGTTGTATGGAATTTATAAGGATTCTGACGGTAGAACTTTTGTGGGCGATACAGAAGTGGAAATGGATGATGAAGATTTAATTGTCTGTTCGAATAAGTATAAAATAACTGATGGACTGCGTAAATTGCTCCTTTTCGACAAGCCTGGAGATTACACGGAACAGGATTTTGACAATTACGGCGACATTCTGGTTCAGACCCACGCCATGCTGAGAAATAACGATGACAGAGAGACGAGACCCAAAGCCAACAGAGGTTACAAGTGGACGAAAGTGGTGAAACCCATATGGGATATGAATAAGAAGTTCGTCGAATCGGTGACTGGCAAAGGGGTGAGAACCACTTTTCTTCCGAGCGATTCTGACGCTCTGTCTCAGAGATTAAGTTTGTTAATGGCATGCAGACGTGCTGGTAAGACAGGGTTAGATAATCAGATAGTTACTATATCTGACGAATTGTTAAGACAGAAGGTTTTGAATAAAAACCATTATAAAAGGCTGATGAACGAATTGAAGGATTGATGTATATAATAAGTAGAGAGAAACAAACAAACAAACAAAAATATATAAAATAATAAAAACAGTAAATTTTTACACTAGAATAATAAAAGTATTTAAACAACAAACGATTTACCAGTGAAAAAACAAAATATATTATAAAATAAAAAATATGTTGGTGATAAAGAACAGGGGATACGTCAGAACTTACGTTCAAGGCGGTTCTGGCATCGTCGATTCTATAATGCGAGCGTTCACGAGCGATGTGGGTAGAAAACTCGCATCGACCGCGTTTGAGGTCGGTAAGAAGACGGCTTTGGATGCTGGTAAGAAAGCCGCCTCCGAAGCCAGTGGTAGGATAGCTTCTGCGGCTGGCAAGAGGGCAGCCGACGCGTTGATCGATAAGTTGATCAGTCCACCGGCGAAGCGAGCTGCGTTAGAGCGAATGCCGAAAAGTTGGAAAGATTTTAAGGATGCTGTGGTACCCATACAAGATTTAGCCAAAATGACGAGTGGATCTGGATTGAAGAGAACTCGCGACGGTGTAATATAAATAAATAATAATATTAAAACTGGGTTTGAAAAAACATAAAAAATTGTGTTTGAAAAAAATCTAAAATAACAAACAAAAAATAAAAAACAAAGATGAACATTAAAGATATGTCTTGGAACGACGCCGCGACCAACAGGTCGAATAACGAGTTCTTTCCCAAAAGCATAAGAGGCTTGATAGTGGGAAAATCAAATTGTGGAAAGACCAATCTGTTGATGAATCTGTTGTCCCGACCCGACTGGTTGGATTACGACAGATTGTTTGTGTTTGGCAAGAGCTTGTTTCAACCCGAATACAGATTGCTTCGATAGTGCATGGATCGTAGATTGCCCAATGACGTCATAGCCAGAATCTTTGACAGGAGGGAGGAATTCGATAAAAGTGAAGCTCTTCTTTCGACCATTTTGGACGGTGCGGCGATGGAATTGATGAAGAGAAATGCATCTTCGAACGTCGAGTATCGATTTTATGAGAACGCTAGCGACGTTCCGCATCCTAGAGAATTGAAATCGGAAGATAAGAATCTCATGATTTTCGACGATCTGCTTTTGGAGAGACAGAACCGATGCGAATCGTATTACGTTAGAGGTTGACACAGCAACGTGGACTGTTTCTACCTGTCGCAGAATTATTTTCGATTGCCCAGACAGACGATAAGGGAGAACGCTAATTTTCTATGTCTCTTTCGCTAAGATCTCAAGAATCTCAATCACATCTACGGCGATCACGTCGCAAACGACATGAGAGTGGCGGAATTCAGGAGATTCTGCAAGAGGGTTTGTGATGGAGGACATTACAATTTGGTCGTGATCGATTTGACTAGCGAATTTAATCGCGGAAAATATCGGTGCGGATTCGACAAGTTTTATGTTTCTGATGATAATAAGATACAGCGTGAAAATAAAAAAAATTAGAAAATAATAAATCTTCAAATAATTAGTTTTGAAAAAATAAAATTAAAATATAATGTTCGAACAAGGAGAATTGTTAGAACGGATAGCCGAGAATACGGCTGCAAAACAATCCATTCAAATCGTGGTGAGTGGCGATTCGACTCGATTCGCTACGAAATTCGAACCTTCCATCGAATTGAATAGAGAGAAAAGATACGAGATGGAGTTGGTGAATCTGGAGACTTATTATTCCTTTCCCAACGTCACCGAAAAGAATAACTCGTTCAAGTATTCCGACGGAGTGGATTGGTAGGAGATTCGAATTCCCAAAGGAAGTTACGACATAGACGATTTGAACAATTACATTCAGACGCGAATGAAGACGGATGGAAAGGGAAGCAACAAGATCAGACTCGCTCCCAATCCTAATACCTTACAGACGATGTTGGATTTGGAAGATAATTTTCGAGTGGATTTCAACACGGATGATTCTATAGGCAATATGTTGGGATTCGATCGAAAGATGTATCGAGACCACGCGGCATCTGAAAATACGGTCGACATTCTCGCAGTCAATAAGATTCTGGTGAACGTGGATGTGATTGCTGGAAGCTATGTGAATGGTAGCGCTCAACCGACGATCTATTCCTTCTTTCCAAACGTGTCTCCGGGTTATAAGATCATGGATCGATCTCGAAATTTAGTTTATCTACCAGTGATTTTAGACACATTGTATAGTCTCAAAACCACGTTGACGGATCAAAATGGTGAACTGTTAGATCTTCGCAGAGAGAGGGTGACGATACGATTTCACATAAGAGAAATATAAATGCAAAAAAAAATATATTGTGTATATATATAAATAACAAAAAAAAAATAAACGCAATATTAATTTTACACACATTTTTTAATATATATAATTATCATTAAAATAAAAAAACAATTGAAGAAAATATATTTAAAAAAAAAAGAATTATGACACAATACGTGGTTAAAAACGTGAACATATCCGTAGGACAGAGGAAGAAACTTAAGAGAGCATTAACAACTCGAGGCGAGGCGGTGAGATTCCAATTCACTCATGAAGATCTGACGAGTGGCGGTCAGGATTCGATCGCCTGGACCAGAAGTCAAATCAAAAGGATGGAGAAAGCGATTCGTGATGGAAGAGTGCTGATGGTGAGATTGAGTCCCGCTCAATTGAGATACAATTTGAGAATGAAAGGCGGTTTCCTACCGCT
The DNA here is from genome assembly GCA_031216915.1 of Pictodentalium vernedei. Classification (NCBI taxonomy): domain Eukaryota; kingdom Metazoa; phylum Mollusca; class Scaphopoda; order Dentaliida; family Dentaliidae; genus Pictodentalium; species Pictodentalium vernedei. Next base: position 337,392,583 of record CM062296.1, read on the forward strand.
ATTGGCAGGAATCACCGCAAAAGCATTACCCTTCGCCACAAAGGTATTACCCTTTCTCGGAAAGACTCTCGGCGTGGGAGCTCTCACGGGACTCGCGAGTTCGGGAGTTGAGAAATTAATGGGTGGCAGCGGACTGTTTTTGAAGAAGGGAGGAGCCATGTGCCGCGTCCACGTAGACGGCAGCGGTAAAGGATTGTATCTAGAACCCGTTAGAGGTGATAACTCTTTGAGTGGAAACGGTCTCTATCTGAAGAGTGGACAGAATGTTGAGCGACTCGGCAAGGGTTTGTTGTTTGGTGAGAATTCGCCGTTTAAGAATATACCAATTTTGAATATGTTATTATAATGTAAAAAAATTATATAATTATAAATCATAGAAAGTATAAAATAATATATAAAATGGATAAAAAGGTGGGAAAACAATTAGACGATAATGATGAATATCGTGAGATAGAGTGCGAAAAAGATGTGGAAAAACGATTAGACGCTAATGATGGATATCTTAGGAAAGGAATAATAAAAGAGTTAAATAAAGATCGGGATAGGCGGTTGAAATTTAAAAGAATGAGACGTTTTCCACCGTCACCACTATCTTCTAAAGAGAATGGTAATGATGCGAGTGTTACCGAGAGATGCACACCATTCGTTCATAATTATGATTCGGATAAACAAATGTGTTGTTATAAAAACGTAGCATATTACAAAAAAAAGAAAAAGAAAAGAAGAATCGATGCTAAAATTTAAGAAAAAAGGAAACGTTATTATAATATATGGTTAATAGTGAAGAAGGAAAACAAAAAAAACAAAAAAAAAATAATGAGATCTAAAGATGATCTCATTACTTTTTTTTTTTCCTTCTTCGCTAAAAATCAATCTCTCTATTGTTTATATTTCCAAGTCCGTTATTAGCATGTTGACACTCATTTCTTCTCCTTTTTCAAAAATGTGTTGAATGTTTATCTTTACTTTTTTGAGTTTTTTACATCGGTGAAATCACTCTCACCACCCGATTTGTTCACGAGATTGAGAGAGATATTTGGATATATGTAACTTCCATAGAACAACGTCAAATCGTCCTTCTCAAGTTCTCGATCTTTGGCAATGACTATTTTCTGTAGATCGCTTTGGTACTCGTAAAACAAATCGAGCATGGCTTCGTCCAATTTCAAAGGCATGTGATATTTGTCATGTCTGTGCTCTAAGCCCTTCATCTCGACCTCGTTCAATTCGATGGAATCGTGTCGTTGTAATCTATAGATTTTAAAACCGAATTTGTTACATGTTTCGATTCGTTTCAATTTCAATTCGCATCTTTTAGGTGTTGTTGTCATGATCAATTATTTGTTTTTTTTGTTTTATGAATTCTTGCAAATAATGTATATTTTAAATTTCGTATGTTAATAATTTGTTTAAAAAGTTTTGTTTTGTTTTTTTACTCTTTATATATATATAAAAAAAAAAGTTTTTTTAATTTTAATTTTCTTTAATGTGAAAAAAAAAATTTTTTGTAAAAGTTTTTTTCTCTTTATATATAAATAAAAAGTTAAAACATATATATAAACAATTTTAAAACTTTTTAACAAATTATCATTTAAATACAAAATTCGAAAAAAATATTCTTACAAACCCAATTTTGAGGTAAAAAAACAATGATTAAATCTGAATATCTGAATTATAGTTTCGAACGTGCAATACTTCAAACGTTTAAAAATTGGCCTTCGCATCTTGCTCAAAAACCCGAAGATTTAGCTGCTGCGGGTTTCATTTATGTGGGTAAAAGTGACAAAGTTAAATGTTTTTGTTGCAACATACATTTAATGAATTGGGAACCTAATGACAAACATTTGGTAGAACACATAAATAATACCGAAGGTCATTGCGATTATTTGAAGAAGATCCAGACATTAGGATTGATTAAAATTGAAAACGAAGAATGTGAAAGAAATAAAAACGAGAGATTATTAAGGGGTATTTTACAATCCGCATACACGAAGGAACAATTGTATAATACATTGAATTATGCAAACAAGATGTTATCTCAATTCTCGACTTTAGAAGATTTGATTTGATTCATAAAAGAAGCAAACGGGTTATTATCTATTGAGAAGGAGTCGAGTGATATGAACGCATGTCTGCTTTGCGAAAACAACTCTGCAAATGTTTTGTTTCTACTGTGTGCACATTTGTGTTATTGTAAGGAATGTTATTCTAGAGACGAGAAAACGTGTTCGTTTTGTGAACAAGAAATAAAAGCGATCGTAAATTGTTTTGAATAAAAAAACATTAAAGAAAAAATTGAATTGAAAAAAAATCTTTTTTATATATATAAGGAGTAAAAAACAAAACTTTTTAACAAATTATTTTAATACAAAATTCGAAAAAAAAATATTCTTACAAATGGAGCAAACAAATAAAAAAAAGGAAAATTTAAATGAGAAAACCGTACCTCAGTTAAACGAGATTTGCAAACTATTAAAAATTCCAAATTTCAGAAATCATAGAACTAAATCAAAAAAAATTGAAGTCATACAGGAATATTTGCGAAACGATGAAAAGGCAAACGAAATGTCGATAGCAACGACGTCAAAAAATGCATCGGTTGTGAAAAATGAGAAGAGGAAAAAGATAGTAAAAGGAATCGAAATGCTGACGTTGAAAAAACCCAAAAACGTTTAGATTGTGAAAAATAAGAAGACGACTAAACGAAAAGCCATTGAAGAACTTCAAGTTTCAAAAGAAAAGAAAAAAACCTAAAACGAAAACGAGTGATGCACTTCAGATTCTAGACAAACGAGATATATCGAGCAAAATTCGACAAGCAATGAACGAAGGGAAAGGAGAAGAATATATAGCACAACTCATCGCGAAACTATTCCAATCAAAGCCTGTAGAATGGGAGAGTGCGATCAAAGGCATTTTTAAAACTTTCGACGTGGTTCCCTCGTTCAAGAAAATTGATCCGAAATTGTTCATGGAATGGGTGAAGAAAAAAGTATTGGATTTGTTTCGCAAACACATGAATGTGGGACTAAAAATTAAGGTGATACTCCATTGCATGATGAATAAAATTGACGTGAAGTCTGGCGAGAGCATCGTAAAAAATGCATATTTCAGATCTAATGTCGAACCCGTATTTCGAGGTTCAGATTTATCAGACGTTTTCAAAAAGATAAAAGACAAGATGTTGACGTCTCTCATGAATTATCAACATGAAGGTAGTAATTGGACGTTCAATGAGGTGTTGAAACTCGAAATTCACATAACTGAAAATGATTCGTTGAAAGGGTCTTCCTACGTGAAATTACCGTATTTCTTAGCTAAAAAACACTCCATGGTAAACGTGAGAAATAAAGATGATCAGTGTTTTAAATGGGCAGTCACCTCCGCTTTATACCCTGTCAAAATGAGCTCCAATAGAGTTTCTTGTTACGAGGAGACTTCTAAAAATCTCGATTGGACTGGAGTGACTTTTCCAACAGAGTTAAAACACATCAAACATTTCGAGGCTCAAAATCCCACCGTAGCGGTGAACGTCTTGGGATACGATGATGAAAAACAAACGATCTATCCTCTCAGACAGACTTTGTATCTCGAAAGAGAAAAGATGATTATTTTATTGTTGATTTCAAATGGTGACAATCGTCATTATTGTTGGGTTAAACATCCGAGCCGATTACTGTGGAGACAAAATAATAAACATAAAGGAAAGATATGTTTATGTTGCAACTGCATGAACGCGTTTCAAAGCAAAAAATCGTTAGCGAAACATCAGGAATATTGCAACGAAAATCAAGGTGTCGCTGTCGAAATGCCCAAACCCAACACCATCGTGAAGTTTGAAATTCACAATAGAAGGTTAAAAGTACCATTCGTCGTGTACACCGATTTTGAATGTTTCACCGCGAAAATGAGTTCCTGTCAACCCAATGCTCTTCAAAGTTACGTCGAAAGATATCAAAAACACATACCTTCGGGCTATTGCATTTACATGAAATGCGGTTTCGACTCGCAACACGACATGGGTCCCTTCACCTACATGAAACAGTGCGAAGATGACGACGTGACCCAATGGTTCGTGGAAGAGTTAGAATCGAAAATTCAAATGTTATATAACAAATTCAAAACTCCGGCGAAAATGATCATCACGCGAGAGCAGCAGGACGAAAATAACAGAGCCACCGAATGTCACATATGCAGACAATTGTTCGACGAGAATTCGGAGGAAAATAAGAAGGTCAGAGACCACGATCATTACACGGGTCTGTATCGCGGTCCGGCTCACAGCAAGTGTAATTTAAAATATCGAGACGCCGTTTTCTATCCGGTGATATTTCACAATCTCTCGGGTTACGACAGTCATCTGTTCGTGAAAAATCTCGGCACTTCCCACGAAGAATTAAATTGCATCGTGAACAGCGAAGAAAGATACATTTCCTTCACGAAATGGAAGCTCATGGAGAAGAAAAGAGTAATCAACGGAGAGACGCTGAAAGAAAAAACGACATTCATTCGTAGAGCCATACGTTTCATCGACAGTTTTAAATTCATGTCGACCACTCTGGAAAAATTAGTCGATAACATGAGCAAGGATAAATTTAAAATCACGAGCGAACATTTTGGAGAACGAGTAGATGTCATGTTGAGGAAAGGAGTCTATCCTTACGATTACATGAATGATCTAAAGAGATTCGAAGACATTGCACTACCTTCAAAAGAAGATTTTTATTCGAAATTATATGAATCTGACATTTCCGACGAGAATTACGAACACGCCAAACACTTGTGGAAATCATTCGATATGAAAACCATGAGAGATTATCACGATCTCTATCTAAAGACTGACGTTCTGCTCTTGACAGACGTGTTCGAAAATTTTCGAGATGTATGTCGTCGAAATTACAATCTGGATCCGGCTTGGTATTTCACTGCACCCGGTCTGGCGTGGGACGCTCTGTTGAAGACCACCGAAGTCCAATTGGAATTATTATCTGACGTGAACATGTTGCTCATGTTTGAAAGGGCTGCTAGAGGTGGCGTCTCGATGATCTCCCACAGATATTCTGAAGCTAACAATCCCTACATGAAAGAAGGTTTCGATTCGAAATGGTCGAATAAATACATACAGTATTGGGACGCTAATAATCTGTACGGTTGGGCTATTAGTCATCTTTTACCGATTGGAAATTTCGAATGGGTGACGGAACCCGAAGAGATGCAAAAATGGAGAGACTATCCTTGCATTTTAGAAGTTGATTTGAACTATCCAGAAGAATTACACAATCTACACAACGATTATCCGCTGGCTCCCGAACGAATGGAACCGAACAAAGGAGACGAGGAAAAACTCATTCCCAATTTATTTAACAAACATAACTACATCATCTACAGTGAGAATTTGAAACAATACATCGATTACGGGATGAAAGTAGTTGACATACATCGCATCATTCGATTCGACGAAGAGCCTTGGATGAAAAAATACATCAATCTCAACACGAATTTCAGAATTCGAGCCGAGAACGATTTCAAAAAAGATTTCTTCAAACTCATGAACAACTGCATGTACGGTAAATCGATGGAAAACATCAGGAAGAGAACCGACGTTCGACTCGACACATCTGAGAAAAAAGCTAAAAAATTAGTGGCAAAACCCAATTACAAACACCGAACCAGTGTGGCCGTTCACATGCAAAAGACGCACCTGAAGTTCAACAAACCGTATTATCTCGGACCGATCATCTTAGATATCAGCAAGCGATTGATGTACGAGTTTCACTACGATTACGTCAAACGAAAATTTGGTGATAAAGCCAAACTACTGTTCACCGACATGGACAGTTTAGTTTATGAGATAGAGATGAAAGACATCTACTGAGATATATCTCCGGACGTGGCCGCGTGGTTCGACATGAGCAATTATCCCATCGATCACCCGTCCAACATTCAATCGAACGACAACAAGAAGGTGTTGGGTAAATTTAAAGACGAGAGTGGCGGTAAACAAATCGTCGAATTCGTGGGCTTGAGACCCAAACTGTATGTTTATCGTCTAGAAGATGAAGAGATCAAGAAATGCAAAGGGGTTAAAGCGTGCATGGTGAAGAAAAACATCTCTTTCCAAGAGTATAAAGATTGTCTGTTAGGAAGTGGTCCAGTGTATAAGACTATGAAATCGATTCGAAGCGAAAATCACGACTTGTATACCAAAATAGTCAACAAGATTTCGCTGACGGCCGACAACGATAAGAGATTCATGTTAGATGATGAAATAAGCACTTTGGCACTCGGACATTGGATTTCGGATCTAATTAGAGATGATATGATTGTGGATGATTGGATTCCAGATATGAGTAAGGATGATAGGATTCCAGATATGAGTAAGGATGATAGGATTCCAGAAAATCAAGAGGAATTAGACGGATTCGAGATTATAGAAATCGATAAAGACATCGAGAGAGTTAGTTTAAAAAGAAAAAGAAAAAAATTTAAAAAAATAATATCATTTTAGTGAATTATAATAAAATAAATAAATAAAAAAAAATATATATATGCATTTATGAATAAGAAAATAGAGATATCCGTAGAAGGGGTCGTCTTACCTAACGAACCCCTATCCAACATCGATCTGTCGAATGCGGCGAAGGATTTGAAAATCAAAGATTTTCTAGGTGTGTTTTCTAGAGATGCCTTGCCGAAGAGAAGACCTCGACAATCAGAATGCGGAATTTTAAATCTAGACGATTTATCAGGTGAAGGCACTCACTGGGTGGTGTGGTTCAAGGACGGGAAGAAGAATTATTATTTCGACAGCTACAGAATCTTGCCGCCGAAAGAAATAAAGAACTATTTCAACAAATCGATGGTTCGTTACAACACGGAACGAGTGCAATCACCAGATCAAGTGTTTTGCGGTCACCTCTGTCTCTACGTTCTCAAGAGATGGTCTGAAGGAGATCGGTTTCAAGACATTCTCAATGATTTACATTAGAGAGATTTTTTTTTTTTTATAGTATATAAAGATAAAAAATTATTTTAAAAAATTTTAATCGAATAAAAATGAAAAATAAAAATAAAATAATTCATTTTTTAATAAACTGCATTTTGAAATATATTTTTTTAAAAACAAAAAATCTCAAAACAACATGCCAGTCGATAAATTTGGTAGAAGTGACGACGAAAAAGTCAACCTAAGAAAGAAGAGGAAGACGCTCGAAGTCGACGATGGTTATGACGTTGCCAACTTGGACGAACGTTACGTTCGGAGATACGAACCTCGAGAGGAACCTTTGAACATGAACGATAAGAAGCTCTACAATCTTCCCAAGCTGATAGATCTCGCAGGTGCTGCGACTAAAAAATACGTTGACAGGGGGAACGCCGATTTCGAACGAATCATGCTAGATAATTACATGGAAAAAACCATGACCGACGATCTCAATCTGAAATCCAAACTTTTGGTGAATGTCGCAAATCCCATAGATCCCATGGATGCCGCAACCAAGAAATACGCAGACGACTCTCACGCGAGATTCAGCGAACACCTGAGAAATAGATACATTCAGAAAACGATGCACTCAGAATTGAATGCCAATTCTAACAAGATAATGAACGTGGCCACTCCCACAAATCCCAAGGACGTGGCGACCAAACACTACGTAGATCTGGAACAGAGAAAGTCTGACAGACGAGAAATGAAATCAGATCTGAATGCGGGATTCAACAAGATATTGAATCTGTCAAAGGTCGACGACACGGATGCGGACTCAACTGCAGTCAACATAGGGCTATGTAAATTCTGCCGTGATACGATCACAAGAATACCCAGAATCACAAGTGGACGATCTCTACCTGAACAAACAATCTGGCGGAACCATGGAGGGTGGTATCGACATGAACAGTAAGAATTTATTCGGACTCAGTCACGATCCCGAATTCGATTCCAGCGTGGTCAGCAGGAAGTACGTGGATGACAACTCGGTCTGGAGAAAGGGCGACATCATGGAAGGTAAACTAGACATGGGTGGACATGCGCTCACGAATCTACCAGATCCCGTGAACATGACGGACGCCTGCACCCTGATTTCGGTGGTGGGGAAAGTCAAATATGCTAGACAATTGATCACCGTGTGGGCCGAGGAGAGCAGCACGTTAGAGAAGAGAAAAGCTGAGTGGTCTTTCGGAAATGGAGGTAGTGGATTGCAACATGGTCAGGTGGGATATCCCATGCCGTTGGGAGGTGAAATCATTCGAATGAGTCTGGCTTCCACGGATTTCAATAACAGAGCGGTCGTCAATCTCATGGTGAATGGAGTAGAGAGCGATAAGAGATACAGTGTCGAAAAGACTGAGAATCAACACGTGAATGTTAGCATGTTCGGCACACCTCTCAAAGTGAACGCTGGAGACAGGATTAATTTCGTTACAAAAACCAAAAATCCCGAAGCCGCCACTTCTGTGGTGAGCCTACTGATCGAACTAGATCCTTTGAACAAACAGTGGAAGCGTGAAAATAATTTAAAAAATAATGTGTGATTATTTAAAACAAAGAAAAAAGTAATGAGATTTAGAAAGATGTTCAATCTCTCTAAATCTCATTACTTTTATTTTTTTTTGGTTTTTTTTAATAATTACCCATTACTTTTTTTTATTTTTGTTTTATTTTTTTTTTTCACACACGTTTCTCATCGAATGATCGACATCTTATTTCCAACCGATTCGAATTGTAATTCTCTGTCCAACAGGACCAGGGCGAAGGCTTTGGTTTTTCTCGGCATGTTCCTATCAAATTGCATCTTGATCTGAATGTCTAAGACGCTACACTTGAGTCGTTCACTCTGTTTACTGACGTCGAATACGAACATGGGATACATCGACTTGTATTCGCCGGGAGATATGTTAGGGTTGCTCATCAATTCGTCTAGACTGTGATACTTCTTTCTAAAATCAGCAGCATCGCCGTACAGTCTGCAGAAATCGTTCTTGTCGAACGACACATTGTAATCGATTGCTGGATATCTCGTGGCGTTCAGAAACACTTGCATGTTTCTCAAATGGCAGTGATCGAACAGCGATGCATTCTTTTCCTGAGACCCGTCCCTATCGGTCTGAAATGCAACCACGATGAAACGCGGTCTCTCGGAAGCGGATTTCACCGTCAATCTCCAATCGAAGTGATTCGTGGAGAGAGGAATGCTAGCCGTGTCGCACTGTCTCATTCTAAATCCCACGGGTAATTTACTCTTGGATTCTATGATCTTGTAGAGACGCGCTTTTTCCATGATCGAAGGCTCCACATGCGGAACGAACCACGATATCTTGTGTAGAGTTATCTTACCCGCATCAGTCGCAGTGAGTCTCACTATTGCGTCGTCGTTTCCTTTTCGAATCAACAGCAGATTGTGTTTGAATCTGTACATGATCTTGTTCTAATCGTCCGCAAATCCGAAGGTGTGTTTCAAAGGTATCCTGAACGAAAACGTTCCTTTAGGTCTGGACGTCTTGACGACGTAGTCGAATATCGCGGCGGCGGCGGCGGCGGCGGCGGCGGCGGCAGCGCCGGCGCTAGCAGGGCCGACGGTGTCTTTCACCCACAACTGATTAAGTCCTCTGGATTTTGAAAAATCATCAGGATACGTCAAGAGTCCGAACATCGTGGTGGCCTGACCGGGATGAAACACAGATTCTATCTCTTGTCCGGATTGCATGTATTTTATATTACTGAATAGATGCATGATGCCATTATTGGCTAGAGTAACCGTGTCGCCGTCGGCGTAGTCGCTCCCATCTTCCTTGGTAAGACGTCCCTGCACCACTATGTAACTCTCGCTAGGATGTATGAATAGATCTTGAGTTTTCCTTGGTAAGACGTCCCTGCACCACTATGTAACTCTCGCTAGGATGTATGAATAGATCTTGAGTTTTGACATTGATTCTTATCTCTCCCGCATTGTTCAAACTCGTTCCGGTTACCGGTTCGTATTCGTGAACCTCATATTCTTGAATACTTTCATCTTTCACTATGCTTTGTGCTATATCTAGTATATTTGTCATTTTTAAAGGATTTTTGGTTTTTTTTGTTTACTAATTAGCTTTCCCTTTTTTATCTAAAAATAGTTTTAATTATTTTTATTATTATTTTTCTCTCCTATATATATATGTGTGTAAACAAGAAAATGTTAAAGAGAGTAAATAAAAGAAATTTGTTTTCTTTATCAAAACTTTGTCTTCTGTAATTGTTATTCGTAAAACTTTCCGATGATCTCTTCTCCATCCAAAGCATCGATTTTGTAAGTCACCGGATCGGTGTGAAATATTTTGATTATCACGAAGATTTCCGATGTCCATCGAGGAGGATAACCCTTTTCGAAGTGCTTCTTATAAGCGTAGATTCTCACTCGATCACCAACCGCAAATTTCGGCGTTCTATACTTCTTCCTAATCTTAGATCTTTCAGGATATAGATTCGCGAAGACCCGTTTTTCATTTTGAGGATCGCTAGCTTCCACGGAGGTCATCTTGATCGATCTGTGTCGCGTGTTGTTGTAAACATTAACCAGACCGTTCAGAGCGTATATGTATTTCTTGGTCGAATTCGCCGCGAAGTATCTGTGCATCTTTTCCTTCATTGTTCGATTCCAACGTTCCACCATGCTGGCTTTCTCTTCGTTTTCGATCAAGTAGAGGTCGACCAATCGATGAAATTGCTTGTTGTAGAATTCCTTTCCCTTATCCACCCACAATTTACTCAGTTTTCGAGAAGACGAGTCGAACACGCTCTTCAGAGCCTCGGCGACGCAAGGTCCCGATTTATTCTTCAACCTCTGATCCAACTGTATTTGGAAAACACGTCAATGACCGTCAATAGATATTTGACACCCTCGTTCCACCTCGAAAACGATCTCATGCCGACCAAGTCGGCAGACCAAATATCATCCAAACCCTTCACGAACAACCTTCTCTTTCGAAATTTATGCACGATGGGTTTGTGTAACTCCTCGGCCAATTCGCTCGTCAACAATCGTTTCTTTTTCTTTTCAGATGCGCTTTTTCTTTTTTTTTTTTTGAATGCCCCATCCGAATTGACGTTTCGCACCGATCAGATTGCCGACCAGCGAACGTTCTATCTTCTCTCTCCTGGTCGGATTCGATATGCCTCTCAATGTCCCCAACATGTTTTTATCGCAGACATCGTTGCGAGTCTTGGTGTCCGGATGTCCGGTGTAGCACAGATCGTGATCATATGCGGCTGCATCCACTCTATTCACAGGTTTGCTCCAAGATTTAGGAGTCAGATCGGCGTTGAGTCTCTTGTTCAATTTCGTTCCGGGTCCCGCGAAACTGTGACCAGGCAGATGCATTTCGAAAGGTAGATTATTGATTATTTTATTCACGATGCCTTTACCTTTGCTCGCGTTCTTTTTTTTTTTTGACGAATTGAGTCTTGATAGAACCACACACGTCGCAAATTCCGCGAAGCATCTGTCTATCGTTTTTAGTTCGTACTTCTTGAGAATTACTCGTCTCGGTAACTCTTTTACACTTTACGCAATCCATTTTTAAGAGTTATTTAAATTAATTTCATTTTTATTTTCTATATAAATTTAATATTTTTTTTTTTAAAATTCTGTTCTTATTATATATATTTTTTTTCAATCGCTGCTGTTGAGTTCTATCATCTTACTCAATTCCTCCCTGGCCTCTTTCCTCCCCTTTTCCATGAGAGAATCCTTCATCTCTTCCTTGATGATCTGACGAGTCTTGATTCTCACAGCTTCTTTCATGGCTTCATATTTCGTTTTCTCACCCAATGTCGTGAAGTATTCTCCGTCCGATATCCTACCATCTTTCAACGCCATCGAGATCATTTCGGATATCTTGTCGATCTTGGAGTCGGCCAAGACACGAATCTTGTCGTGTTTCCTCGCCTTCAGATATAATTTCCTACTCAAAATGTTTCCGAGCGTGCTAAACAATCCGGCGACGAGAGCCACTCCTTCTACGGTCAACACGATTGGAATGCCGACCGCGGTCGACAACAATCTGATGCCGGCCTCGTGTAAACCCATGGAAATCGTGATGAGTGTCGTGGCGATCGCGTTGACGAATTTCACAAAACGTGAATACTTCTTGAGAGAATGGCGAGAATCTCTCTCTCGAGTTAGATACTCTTGGATTCTATTGATTTGATCGATGCGATACCTCTCTCCTCTTTCTTTTTCTTCTAGCGATGGTGCCGTCGGTAAAATGCCGTTCGGCTTCTCGTTCTCGTCGTCATCTAACGTCGGATACAATTTATTTCTGGTTCTCAGTTTTGTGGGTTTTTTTTCTTTCTAATATTAGATAAAAAATTTATGCGTGTATTTATTTTTATTTTCTATTCTCCCTTATTTTTATATCAACGAGAAAACTTAGACGTATGCTTCATTGAACAATAATTTCCTGACGCATCCCTTGTTTTCTAAAGTCAGACTTCTACACGCCAATTTCAGCTCTTCCGAAACTGTGGGCTTGTCTCGATCCTTACAGAAGAGTAATCTCTTCCAAAACGCGATCACTTCGTCGATTTGAATAACTATTTTATTTATATTTTTTTCTCTCCTATATATATCAATCACTTTTATATTTCCTTGGGAAACGTGGCAGTGGGTTTGCGGGTTCGGTAGCACCTCTTTTCAATATACCGTACATAAGTCGATTTTCTGATGTAGAATCCGCAAATGGGTTTCCGTGTACGCCTCAATAGGGATTCGGTGTTAAAATCGTGTACAGATACGGATGCTACAGAATCCGCAAACCACTTTTCGACTCTGCTACAGAATCCGCAACACATTTTTTTTGCTCGCGATTTAACACTGAATCCTATGGGGGAAACCCATTTGCGGATTCTGTAGCAGACAATCCACCTCATTTTTCTTAAAATTTCATACATTTTTTTCACTCTTGAGCGACGTGTAGAATGTACACGTTCGCCAACGGGTATTTCAACGTTAAATGTGTGATCTAAGAAAACGTGGCAGTGGGTTTGCGGATTCTGTAGCACCATAAAAAACGACAAATCGTGTACTTGTACACGATTTTAACACTAAATCCTATGGAGGTGTACATCGATGTATGTGTACATGTACGAAATCGTGTACAAGTGCTCCTGAATCCGCAAATATTACCTACTGGCGCCCTAAAATACAAGATTATTAAAATCCTAAATTTCAACCTCAGACCCCTTTAATGGGGTCAGCTTGACCCATAAAATTGACCAAATGGTCAAAATGGTAATTATTGGCCGAAATTCGCAGGGTGGCGCCCTAGAATACAAGATTATTAAAATCCTAAGTTTCATCATCTGATCCCTTTAAAGGGGTCAGCTTGACCCCTAAAAGTCACCAAATGTCAAAATGGTAATTATTGACCGAAATTCGCAGAATAAAAGGCGCTATAGGTTGGCGACCGGAGATACAACAGTATCAGAATCCTAAGTTTCATCCTGCTACCGGGGGCGCGGTGGCATTGCGGTAACCGGTTCTCGTTAGATCGCCGAAGTTAAGCAACGTCGAGCCCTGTTAATCCTCGGATGGGTGACCGTCTGAGCGACCGATTCGGACTCCCGCGTTGTGTCCTTGGGCATGGTACTTAACCCCGATTGTCCACATGGGGCACGATGACGCCGTGTACTAAGGCGTATTGCACGTCTGTGGTGCGCATGTCTTCAACCACTCTAATCCTGCCTGTGCTGCAGTGCGGAGTTACGATGTTGGGTAGCTGGCAGCTGCTTTTCGTTGCTCGGTGGTTCTCTCCGGGTACTCCGACTTCCTCCACCCGTAAAACTGTCACGGTCATGATTAGCCATTGTGCATAAGTATGTGACTTTAAACACCAATAAATAAATAAATATAATAAATATTCATACTACTACCCCTTTAAAGGGGTCAGATTGACCTCTAAAAGTGATCAAATGGTCAAAATGGTAATTACTGGCCTAAATTCGCGCACAAAAAGGGAGTTGTAGGGTGGCGTCCTACGATACCAGATCAGTAAAATCATAAGCTTCATCCTCCGACCACATTTAAGACGGCAGCTTGACGCCTAAAGTGATCAAATGGTCAAAATGGTAATTATTGGCCTAAATTCACGGAACAAACGGCGTTGTATGGGGAAGCCCTAAGTTACAAGATTATTAAAATCCTAAGTTTCATCATCTGACCCCTAAAAGTGACCAAATGGTCAGCATGGTTATGATTGGCCGAAATTCGCGGAATAAACGGAGTTGTAGGGTTGCGCCCTAAACTACAAGATTAATGAAATCCCAAGTTTCATCCTCCAACCCCTAAAAGTCACCAAATGGTAATTACTAGCCAAAATTCGCGGAAAAAAACGGCGTTGTTGGGTGGCGTCCTAAGATACAAGATCAGTAAAATTATAAGCTTCATCCTCCGACCCCTTTAAAGGGTCAGCTTTACCCCTAAAAGTGACCAAATGGTCAAAATGGATATTATAGGCTGAAATTCGAGGAATAAGCAGCGTTGTAGGGTGCCGCCCTAAGATTCAAGATTATTAAAATCCTAAGTTTCATTCTCTGACCATTAAAAGTGACCAAATGGTCAATATGGTAATGATTGGCCGAAATTCACGGAATAAACGGCGTTGTAGGGTTGCGCCCTAAGATACAAGATTAATGAAATCCCAAGTTTCATCCTCCAACCCCTAAAAGTCACCAAATGGTCAAAATGGTAATTACTGGCCGCAATTCGTGGAATAAACGGCGTTGTAGGGTGGCGCCCTACGATACAAGATTATTCAATCCTAAGTTTCATCATCCGACCCCTTTAAAGGGTCAGGTTGACCCCTAAAAGTGACCAAATGGTTCAACTGGTAATTATAGGCCGAAATTCGCGGAATAAGTGGCGTTGTGGGGTGCCGCCCTTAGACACTGGATTATTGGAATCCTAAGTTTCATCCTCCGACCCCTTTAAAGAGGTCAGTTTAACCCCTAAAGGTGACCAAATGGTCAAAATTGTAATTATTGGCCTAAATTCGCCGACTAAACGGCGTTGTAGGGTTGCGCCCAAAGATACAAGATTATTGAAATCCTAAGTTTCATTCTCCGACCCTTTTAAAGGGTCAGCTTGACCCCTAAAAGTGACCAAATGGTCGAAATGGTAATTATTCGCCGAAATTCGCGGAACAAACGGCGTTCTAGAGTGGCGCCCTAAGATACAAAATTTCTGAAATCCCATGTTTTATCCTCCCGCGCTTTTTGGGCTCCAGATCCTCATAACTGTAATCACTATCCTGAATTTGACGGCCAAAACAAATGTTGTAGGTTTACACCCGAGAATGAACTTAGGATCGTTCCTTCTATTCGTGGAATTTTCTTTGATCGTGTGGACCACGGAACTCTCCGTGCGAAAATTATTATTGCTAAGGTTCAGTCGGTTATTGTGCAGCAACATTTTAAATAGGTGCGTTCTGGCACGGTGAAACCGATATTACTTAGTTGTAAACTTCCCTGTGGATAATTTTGCATAAACAGTTGTATGAGACTGCCTGACGCCCAAACATTTAAGTGAAGTGTGCTTTTCGTATGCGTCTTCCATTCAGTACTTAATTGGACACAATGCCATGTAACTGAAATAGTGCAGCATGATGTGTGTTGATCTGATACAAATCGTTTTGTTGATCCATCGTTTCCATTTTCACCTGCTTTTCCGTTAACCCATTTAATCTCCTCATGTACTTACTTATTTTGAAGTGGTGAGGTTAATATTTCGTGAATTATCCCCGTTGTAAAAAAATGTGCCATGGCACACCATGGCATTGTCTCTAAACAACATGATGTACCATGGTATTACCCAAGTATACCATGGTGTTCTGGGACGACACCATGGTGTACCATGGTACTTTTTATTATGGCTGTATGACCAATGTACCTGTATTTATTTTTTTCTAGCTGATGTTTAGACACCCCACCACCGTTTTATAGAAGCACGGCATATTAAGCGTAACTCAGGGTCTTCCATCAGATCATAAGCGAATCGTTTCAGTGAGAGCAGTTCAACTACAACATTGAAGAGCTTGGAAAATCAGCAGCTCGTAGAGAGAGGTTAACTCGAACTTGACGTTGACTTTAATGATAGCTAATGCTGTGATAACATGTATCTTACATTCACAGTTGTTTCGCTCAATCATTAATTCCTAAATGATGAATCTGTTAAATTAAATTACTATTATTGAACTTTTTCTCACTTTCTCTGTTCCAGGTTATCATACACCCAGGTACCACCACCCCTGCCCCCCCCCCCCCCCCCCCCATGATAGAGCAAAGTTAAACTTGACTGGTCTTTCCATTGGATATAATCAAAATAATGATGAACCTGACTCGTTTGGGATATTGCACATTGTCTCCCCTTTGAACCATTATCTACCTCGGCTGACGTCTCTGGGGACAATGTGTCCCACGGGGAGACAATCTGCAATACCCCCTCGAGCCAAGTCATCAGTTTTATAATAACCTAAAGATGCTTAAATAAACAAGAGTTCTAAGCTGCTATGAAAACTAAATCTTATTATTACAGTTTACTCTTTTCTCCCACAAATGCGTCGCTTCACGTGAACCAGAGAGATGATTAGCGTTTAATGTTATTTTGACATGCATGGTCAGCTCATTGTATATATCTAGCCTGTGGCTGGAGAAACTGGTAAGAAAAGTATATTAGTAGCAGCAATATCGGCGAGAGTTGGATGTCTGACAAGCACACATTCCACGCATTGCGCTGTAGAAGACATGGACGGTCAGTCAGAGAATTTACCACATTCAGTCCATTATCTCGATACCTCGTAAATCCTCCTCGGTTCGAGAGACAAGCGCGGATCCGACGTGGCATACTCCTCACTAAACGTCCAACACCAGCTTGACTGATGTTATTCCATTCTTCCTGCAGTGCAGTGGCGAGTTCTTGGACATTGGTGCGGGCTGTTGGCACTGTCGTTGGCACCTGCCAAGCATATCCAAGACGTGCTCGATTGGTGAAAGGTCTGGACTTAGTGCTGGCCAAGGCAGTGTAGTCATGTTCTGCTCCCGGAGGAACTCTCGCGACACGGGACCTGTGTGCTCTTGCATTGTCATCTTGGAAAATGAATCGACGGCCGTGACGTTGCTCAAATAGCACCACATGCACTGCTAACATGTTGTCACGGTAGTACTGCATGTAATGCTGTTCTGCTTGTCATGGTTATGCCCCCCCCCCCCCACACCATAACTGATCCACCACCAAAACGATCGTGCTGCCTAACAGTTACGCCATGGTATCGTTCGTTTCGCCGCCGCCGCACTCCCTTTCGCCAATCGCGGAAGTCGAGAGTGAACCTCGATTCATCGGAAAACATGACGTTTCTCCACCGACGATTGTCCCAACGCTGTCGTGCTCCACACCAATTACGCCTTGCTGCGATGTGACGTTCAGTCAAACGTGGAATTATTCGAGGTCGTGTAACGTACAAATTCCAGCTGTGTAGGCGATTTCGGATAGTCTGATCACTGACTTGCACATCTGTCGCTCGGTGCAGCTGCTGTCCAATTTCTGAGGCA
Organism: Pictodentalium vernedei; assembly: GCA_031216915.1. NCBI lineage: Eukaryota > Metazoa > Mollusca > Scaphopoda > Dentaliida > Dentaliidae > Pictodentalium > Pictodentalium vernedei. Next base: position 337,410,164 of record CM062296.1, read on the forward strand.
CTTTGACGGCGGTTACGTAATGCTGTGGTTCGCATGAAACGATCTTGGTTAGCAGTTGTCGCCCTTGGACGACCTGACCGACGTCTGTCATCAACATTGCCTGTCTGACGGTAGCGTGACCACAACCTGCTAATCACCGATTGAGTAACGTTGAGAATTTGAGCCACTGCAGTCTGTCTGTTGCCAGCTTCCAACATCCCAACGACACGTAAACGTTCGTCACGTGTCAGTCTCGTATACCTCAAAAGTTACGTTTCGACCAGAAACTATTGATGAACGAGTTTATACCAAGAAAAGAACGATGAGATCTCCGAAAAAGCCCGTCCAGTACAAATGAAAATTTCAAAACGTACCCCAGTGACATAAACGCGGCGCTCGTGCGAAAAACCTGCACGAAGTTTTCGTGGGCTGGTGACATTCACGATCCACACTAAACTTGGTAACATATTGATGTGTCCAATCACGCATATCCAACACCATTTTCCGAAAATATTGACATCAGTTTGGATATCCCCTACGTTTTTTTTAATTGTATGTTTGAAACAAATATTATTTTACAGTAAAGGGAAAGTTTTTTTTATTTACTACTATTTCTCACAAGAGATATGAAACAAAGAAGGTCTAAATTGTCCTTATGTTATTAAAAGAAATCCACTGACTTCTCACAAGAGGTGGGAATGAAAGAAGGCCGAAATTGATTGTTTTCTCTCAATGCCACTAAAACAAACAGCTGCGATTTTGTCAACATGATTACAACCGTTTCGTGTTGTATGCAAACATTTTGGAGTGAAAACTTATTCCTATGAACAGAAGTTTACGTGAACAAGTAAGCTGGGAGGAGGGTAAGTAGCTCCGTGGCTTAATGGTTAGCATGTTGGACATTTTAGAGAGATCATCAGTTGGAATACAGTCGTGATCAATTTCTTCGTAAACAACATAGTCCCACTTGTATAAGTTGCTTAAGTGGCAGCACAGTTGCCTTTGCCTAAGGTGGAGTATTGATGATATACACGTCTCTGGTTAACGCAAACTGAGATCAAGCACGTGATTGGTTGGTAAATAAATAATCTGATAGTTACTTGCTGCTGATTGATTGGTGTCTCCAGCTTCCAACATGATATGACCCTGGGAATTTGTCGACAAAAGGTCGAAATGAATAAATTAATAATTAAAACCTAAAGTCTCAAAATGCTGTAACTTTTGTTTATTACCTCCATTTAAATGTAAAATGAAAGAGGCCGATGATTCGCTGTTGCCAGAATTGTTTACTATGTTCCAGTTCGAGAAACGGGAATGAGAGAGTGAATAAAAGCAGTATGTCAGGGGCTTTTCGCCTCTCAGTTGGATGACCTCGGTGGATGACCTCGGAAGTGACGTCATGTCACGTGACCTAGTGGCGTTGTCATGGTAACCCGCGTGAGCGGCCATGTTGTGACGTCATCCCCGTAGTAATACGTGGTGTTAGTGCGCATGCGCAGCACGTATTGTTAGGGTGATACGTGTTTCCGTCGCCCATTTTGTATACTGGAGGCCACCATCTTGGTTTCTATAGTAGCACGTGGTTGCTATGTTACCCAATTTTTCTGTAATGGGACGGGGTATGTTCGGAGGGTGTGTTCGATTGAATCGGAGTAAATCTAATTACCACAAATAACCCGACAAGTTTTACTATTTCGAATTCTTTCAAAATTTTCTGCTTCTATCTAAATATGCAATAGTTTACGTCTACCTAGGCATGTTCCTTTGTCCTGTAGTATACTCCAGTAGAATGGTAGAGCCTATCAGCTGGAACAATTTTGCTTATTGTTACTATATTTAGCCATTTCTGGTCTGTTCTTGTTAGTTCTGACCCTATTCCAAGTACTCTTGTTATTTTATTTAATAAGATCATTTATATAGATTATCACTAACCAATCAGATTGCTTGATTTCCCATAATCTGTATGCAGAGTTATCTCCCCTTATTACAACGGAGTCGTATCCGATTCTCGTCATCTCTATATCCAATGGCCATATCCCCACGCACCCCAATTTCGGCACCTCTTTTTGTCGTATGAGGCCATAAGGGCTATGTAAAAGCCCTCAATGAGTCCTCATATATTATGCCTCATAGCCTCATTGAATTTTGAGGTTATGAGGACCATTAAAAATCCCTCAGTGAGGTATAATTTACTACGACTCTTAGCCTCATTTCAGTATTTGAGGATACCTATGGCCGGGTTTTGAATTATTCGAGGATACCTATCGAGGATACCTTTTGGAGAATCCCCTTTTTGTCGTATGAGGCCATGAGAGCTATGTAAAAGCCCTCAATGAGTCATCATATATTATGCCTCATAGCCTCATTGAATTTTGAGGTTATGAGGACCATTAAAAATCCCTCAATGAGGTATAATTTACTACGTATATTTGTCTCATGTTTGAGTCCAACTGTAAATACAACTCACATCGACACCAAATTGATGAAATTATCCTACTCATCTTAGTAAATATTTTGTCCCTACAATGAAGCATCTCTCCATTACACCATTCAATAATGATAGAGCTCAAGGGATAGAAATGTATTCAACATGTATAACAGACAAAAAGAATTAGCTCCCTTCCACTGAAATGTCAAACACAGACGCAGACGCCTTTCAAGGCCAGAAATGTTCAGAATCAAGATCAAAAAACCAAAATTGGGTGAGTATGCTTGTAAAGTGTCTACACCTTTTCAGGGTTGTTCTGTGTCATAATGGCTTGGAGAATAACTAATGATAATGTTTTTAAGCTCGAATTTTCAGTTTTTAAAAGTAATTGAAGACGTGTATATCTTAATGGGTGTACTCTTTTCCGTTGAAAATGCACGGGATTGTCTGCTCCGTTGCAGTCTGTTCCATTACGTAACGGAACAGGCATATTACGGTAATATGTTATCTATTACCAGGGCAACGGTCGGTTCAGACACCGATTGATATTAAATTAATAATTTGTTTTAGGACACACGTCAGTGCGTGGAAATCCAAGTTTTATTTTTAATTTTATGCTTAATATAATCGGAATACCTTTTTAGGATGTGATGAAGTAATACTCTGAAGTTAAGGCATGATGACTTTATTAGGGTTTAGACCGATTGTTAAACCAAAGTCTTCGACTGATTATATCTATTGGTGCTTGTTGCAATTGCTTGTGACCAAAAGTAAAACAATTCATCATGTCTGTCTACATTAAGTTTGAAACCGTCGCCGTTGATATTGCATTCCGACAAGTGCCCAACTACCCCCCCCCCCCCCACACACACACACACCTTCTTTGGCGTACCTGGAAATTTAATTTGTTTGCTGTAAACAAGGACGGGGAGGGTGAGTGCCCGGGGTAGTAACGCCGGAACTTGAGGGGGGCTTGGCCCAGGAGTCCAGGATTCTTGGGTCAGGCTTCCCCACCCCCACCCCACCCCCCCCCCCCCCAGTTCTGACCCATGTGCCCAGCCTGGGTCCCCTAGTCGCGAACGAGAAAGATAAGTTGCCCGTCGTATTGGAATACTAGTTGCCACTCATGTCAAGAAAGTATGGGAGTGTTCTATGGAGATGCTCAGCCTGTCAATAGACTGTATCTATATACATATGTGCAGTCAAAAGCTATAACGGTAGGCCACTGGATACTAACTGATGAACTTGCAAATTTGAAACAGGCTTCACAAAAACGTCATATTTGACGACAAACAATAACGTGATTTTTCGTCCTAAAAACCGCCAGACGTCTCCCTGTAATAGTTGATTTAAAAATTTTCGTGGAGAAATCGGGCATCCACCCCCCCCCCCCCACCCAGCCCCCACCCCCACCCCACATCCTATCATATCCCGTGCCTTCGGCAGTCGCGGCATATGCATCATTATCCCGACACTGTCGAAATGGATCCGTCTCAGAATTAACCCTGGGGCCTGAATTTTCTCTCTCCGGCCCTAGTTGTAAATCATGTTACATTGAACTTTTCGTCACAGCTAATGGGGTTTCGTTTCCTTTATTGCAGGCGAAATTAAATGGGCTGAAAGAATGCGGAAGTGACTGGTGTGTGGTAAAATATGATTCAATTCACTATCTGGGCCAAGTTTTGAGTATAGTATCCGAAGGTGATGAGGTGAAAGTAACACAAAGTTGTGGGATCAGAATGTTGTACTGGCCTTGGAGAGACAATATTTTAATGTGTGGCAGAGAAGAAATTGTTTCAAGGGTTTCGGCATAAACAAACACAACATAAACATAACATAATACAAACAGCTCTCATCGATGGAAAAAGATGAATGCAAATGCATTTTGGTTAAAAAATTTAATTCTTTTTTTGGGCATTTTGAATGATTGCTTGTTTTCCATGTTTAAGATGTTTGTTTTATCTTGGAATTAATAAATCTGATTACACATTCAGATTTTCTTCGATATTAGTATACCACAAGAGTTATAGAAATCTGTCTGCTCCGCTACAATGCCGTCTGTATCATTACAGGATATTTTTCGAAAATCTATGTGGTTCAATATTCATGCGAGTCAATTTTCAGGATAACCAATGTTGTTGTTGACTTTAACTACAAAACATATTCAAAAAACAACACCGAAGTTTCTTCCAATTCTGAATATAATAAGTGTTTTTCATGAAATGATAGTGAAAAATTTGAAGCAGGTGTCTCTTTCCTTGAGAATTTGTAACTTTGTGTACTGCAATTTTAGTTACCAATGAATTTATCCGTTAAGGGCCTATATAAGTAATGGAATTTTGTTTATTTTGAAATTCTCACCTCTCATATTCCTTAAATTCAGATTAAATACACACAAATTATACATCAAAAATGAAGATTGGGATGTATCGAACACGAAACACGTATGTAATCAACTCATGGAGTCGACTGTAGGCACCACTGGTTCCTGGAAGTCTGCTCCCGTATTCGCACCAGAACTGATAATAAAATAATATTTCATCAGAACAACTTGAGGCCAAATGTGCTTCATATATCCAAGAACAAAGCTAGGTATTCAAAACACTTTCGAATACAGCGGTAGGACTGCATTTTGGAAAAGGACAACACTGTCTTCATTTTTTATTGAAGATGGTTTCCATGCTCGACAGACATGCGCAAATCACTCGTTACCACGAATTTCCATCCAAAAACAAAATCGTAATTCTAAGAAATTTCAACAGGTATCACGATACCTTGCACTGAATATGGCAACTGTGCAATCTCTATCTAATAACAGTATACTGTATGAAGGCGATCTTTTTCATTATTTGCTTTTAGACGGCGTTGTTTTTACATGTTTTTTCTGTCCGATGACGTCGACTGGAAATCGAAAGTAGACTCATACGTAAACAAAAGCAAAGGCTTTGGAATGTTCCCCAATGTAGCTCTGTCGCCGTGTTTTGACGAGTTTTTATTCCCTAGCTTTGTTCTTGGATATATAAAGCACATTTGGCCACAAGTTGTTTTCGTGAAATATTATTAAATTATCAGTTCTGATGCGAATACGGCAGCAGACTTCCAGGAACCAGTGGTGCCTATCTTCGACTCAATGAGTTGATTACGTATGTGTTTCGTGTTCTATACATCCCAACCTTCATTTTGATGTACATTTTGTGCATATTTAATTTGAATTGAAGGAATATGAGAGGTGAGAATTTTCAAAATAAACAAAATTTCATTACTTATATAGGCCCTTAAATAGAAATATAATTCATCTTTATATGTAAAGAATAGTAATTTCTTTCAGTTGGACAGAGTGAATTTGAAAGAAATTGTATTCTCTCGGGTGTACTCAAACATTCGTGCTCACGGAGTAGCACGAGCGGAACAATCAGAGCTGCTGATTGTTTGTCAATGAATCGTTCAGTTCAAGTGTTTTCGCGGTATAGTGCACAACGAAACTCCGCTTATTTTTTCTAAAACATTTAAGTTTTTTACATCTTTAAATTATATATGGATGAAATTGCAAGTCAGTAGCACTTTGTCGTGTTAGCAGAAATGTTGTCTGTTGTTCTCATTGTAATGTACTTATTTATCATAAGAATAATTCTTATAGAAATAAAGCATAGCACCGCGAGGCACTGGCCTATCCACATATATCATGTGTTGTTCTGTTTGCTGGTGAGCATGAATGTTTGAGGGTGTGTCCCAGAGAGAACCTTTTTCCATTGAATACTTAAGGGGACGTCCAACCTAACTTTGGTCAAATTTCATGTAATTTTCTTTCAAGTCTAAAAAAGTCCCAAAATGAATAACCCCAATAAATTATATACCAAAATGCTCGGAATGAAACATAGAACATGTGGAAAATGAAATTTGCCATGGAACTGCTGCCATGTGTAAATAGCACCACCTGAAAGTATGCTGTGGCATAAGTAAGAGAACAAAATTTTTACAATGAAATACCTCAAAATAAATTAACAGCTGTATTCTATAAACATTGAAGTACATACTCGAAGAAATCTTTTCCTAATTCATGAAAGTAATAAAGATTGAGACCAAATGTTATAAGTGGAGTGCTCACTGATTGAAGGCAGACATTTTCTTTTGTTTATGCTTTGATTCGGGGAGTTCAACAAAGGTCAACTTGAAGGAGTCCAGCAGAAGAAGTATGGAAGGACAAAAGATTGTCTCCCAATATAAAGATGTATGTGTTACTGTGGTGGTTTGGAAAGAAACTATGATATTCTCCTATGTACAATGCACCGCAAAGTCATACATTGTACTTGAATAAATATATTTACAAACCCCTTGCACTGTAACCTCCTTTATCCCATGCATCAATTTGATAGTGATTAAATTGTTCAATGTGTCTGGTTTATCAATAAGTATAATAGCTTTGTTTACTCTTGGACACCAATACACTCATGATATCTGTTGGAGAAGAAATAAAGGTAACTGTAACCTGCCACTGCAATAAACCATCTAATGTACTTAAAAGTACATTGTTGTTATTCAAAACACATCAAATCAACCTTACATAACCATTATTGCATGTACTTTCCCCAAGGAGGCTTATTGGCATATTGAGATCAGAAGGGCACATCCAGAGGGTCTCACATATTGTTTTTCAAGAACGCAGTACACAAAGCAATCCCCAAAAGGTGACAAGTGAGCTCCATTTGACACAACCAAATTTCCCAGGGGAGGGGGGGGGGGCTCTCTTCCTTGTATAACGCTACCTCCGGCACTCAAGTCAAGGCATATGCCTTTTTTCTCAAAGTTTAACTCTTTTTTTCTTTTTGAAGATCCTGGCCACACATGTTCCAAACACTATCAGACAGGTAACCCTCCAAATAAGTGTATCTGCAAAAAGCATGTAACATTGCAAAACATTCTTTTTAGACTTTTAGTTCTGAACCTTTCATGCTTCTTACCGTACTTCCAACTATAACACTTAATTTATCGATTAATGGGTGAATAGAAAAGTCCTGCCACAATCAACATTTTGAGTTCCATAAGCCTTCAAAACAGCTCCGATAAAAGTGTCAAACATCAGATTGGTGGCTTTATACAGAATATTCATTAGGTTTTTGCTTGGAAAATAATAGGAACAAAATCTTCACCAGAAAATTCTATAGCAATACAATTGAGGGTATTAGCAGGCTCTTTGCAACAAATTGTAACAAATCAACTAATTATAAACAAAAATTTCTCACTCAAAAGAGTGAAAAAGTACCACAACTCTGAAAAAATGTGGGAAGAAACACATGCTACAGCAGCTACACAGGCATTGTTTCCCCATGATGCTCGATCACAAAACCAAATATCCTTCAAATTGGAGTAGCAATGGTTGAGATACAGGGGAGAATGTTGGTACATGTAACTAATGATGAATGGGTAAGAGGACAGAGGTCACCACTGCACGGCCCTAGATGCAGCTTTGATTTTACAACTTCCAGGTCTGGGGCATAATAATCGCAACATACCCACCTTATCATTTCATAATTTCATTAACATAAAAGAAATTATCAATTTTAATTAATTAATAGATGATGGAAAATATTTGGCTTCCTTCGCCTTCTCATACTATTTAATTACCACAAACAATATCAGTTTGATGCCAACAAACGAAACTGAACGCATGTGGTCTGGTTAAAAAGTAACTCGGCATGAATAAGGAAGAAATTGGAATATTTCGTGTATTTCATTTGTTTAAAAGCCAATTGCAGCTAATATTGACCGTGCATTCGATAATTGTTTTCGGTTTTGACCACACGGCCACGCTGACACTCGGTGACAGTGGTTATGTTTATTGTGATATGCAAATTGGGGGATGGTTTCCGGTGAAGGAGATTTGTCACATTTGTCAGTGTAAAACGATGACAAAAGACACTGATCGACGCTTGTGTTAGTATGGTTGGTTGCAAGAAAAAACTGAATTCTCAGCATCGTCCAAGCGCACCTTATTTAAACGCGCGAATGCATCATTTTCAACCAATCTTCAATCGGTCCTTTGCATCAAAGACAGCCTGTCGAAAATCCATGGTAACTGTGAAGTAAGTAACTTCACAACATCGGGGAAATCAACACGCTCAATATAGTTCCAGGTCACTTGGAATATACTTCGTGAAAAAGTGATTTCTGTAGCATTCTGCTTACTTTATTATACATATTGCCTTATTTTATGTGTATGATCCCGATTTTATACACTCGGTTATTTTTTTACAAGTGGTTCATGGTGTCTTTCTAGTGCGCAATAATTCAGATTTTTTGTCAACGAAAAAGTTCAGACGGCATGTCAACACGAGAGGGAATTTCGAACCATATTTTGCAGTTGTGACATTAACAGCTCAAGTATTTGCTGTCATCTGTTTGCAAATCCGCTCATACATTGTCTCGAACAAATAAAGGGCGTGATTACGTCCTTGCATTCTTACGATTGCCCAAATTGAGTATTTCTGCAAGAACCACATCGTAATCACATGACCGGAATAGACATCATTGAAACATGGCCACATCCGGAACATCCAAAATTTGTGTTGGTGTTATTACATTCAAACATCAAAACCCACCAGAGCGTGTGTCAAAAAAATGCTTTCTCCGAGTCTGTAGTATGTTATCATCATATTGAGGATAAGGCTTTCGAATTACCGATTATTTTGTGGTTTTACCGGTTCGTTACTTATGCCAAAAATTAATCTTCTTTAAAATCATAAAATTCACTTTTTTAGTTGAAAAAAATTATATGTACCTTTTCTATGCACTTTACTCATTATTTTGATATATAGTTTGCCTTTCCTTGCTTCTCTTATCTGTTTCTGAGGCATTGGGAAAAATGTCAAAAAATTGACCAAAGTTAGGTTGGACGACCCCTTAAAGAAAGTACCCGACGTAGTCTATAACGGTGCAGATATGTGATAAGTGGATATGTTCCGTTTGGCCTGCCATATCCCGAGTTCAGAAGGTTATTGATCGCTGCGGGTTGTTGATCTCGTTTCCTTGGTTTCAAGTCAAACATGCAAGTGTATTAGTTATTAGAAATCGTGTCTTTATTTTTTTTTAAATTACTGAGGCATAAATTGACCCTTTTTCTGGAATGAACCATCTATTGATTCTTAATACATGTTTGTTAATTAGAGTTTAACGACATTTACAACACCCAAGACAGTGGCGTAGCTAAGGGGAGAGGGGTCTTGGCCCCTAAAATTCTCGCTGCCCTCCCAAAAACAATGGCCCATTGCAAGTTTCGCACAACATAGCGCTCCAAAATGGTCTCCAATAATGTGCTACACCCGCTACAAATGCCTCATATTTGATCTTAGAGCACTGAAGTTTGCAACTTTTTCTCTGGGGTGGAAGGGGGCTAGTCCTAACAAGGACCCTTAGGTCGTTGCCCCGTCCTCCCATTTTCCTAAAGGGAAGTTGGAGTAGAGAGCAACGACCGGTTGGTCCTAGTTAGGCTGAAGGGAGACCCCCCGAAACCCCATAAAAAATGGTCTTTAAAATAGCATCTTTACCACCCCCCCCCCCCCAACAGCCCAACAAAAAAGCTAGCTAGGGTTGGGCATGGGCTGCCAACCTCAGGGTGCTTCCACCCATACATTGGTTACCGGGCCCTATTTTACCAGCAAAACAGAACATTTTACCACAATAAACGGGCACTGCTGCACCTCCATTGGTTATTAGAACATAATATCAACAAAGAGTAGTCACTTATTAAAATAAGATACGCAACGTCCAAAACTAGGTTAGTGCTTTGCCAAGCATTATACAATAAACAGTTCTCTCCTTTGGTCGCATTGTCATGTGCATTCATGTCATATAGTACAGACACATGAATGTGTATGAATATTTACAACTATTCATTTTCACAATCTCCGTGGTTGCAATTGCTGGTCCACCGTTCTTCGCCATTAGTAGCGCATCCTCTTCGAACCTCATAACTACATCAACATAGACATCGTGTAAGTTGCTATCATTCCAAAGTAACAAAGACATCTGATATTGGGATAGGTTTCAATGTGTACCCTTGTTTATTCCCCAAGTTTTGAGGCTAGGGAATCTCTTGTATTGGTTCAAGTTCTTGACAGCCTCGAAACACAAATATGAAAGTTTGCTCTTTCAATCAATGTGATGTTCAAGGGCATCTCTCATTACGGTAGGAATACAGTTCAAATTTTGAACTAAATCCCCCAATTCCACACGGGTTTACGCTGAGGTACAATATTTCCACCTGACGTCACGAACCTATCTAAAGAACTAAACACCTCCCATTTTCGTAATTGGCCAATCGAAAAGTCGCATTGTGACCGAGATCAATTCGGAAGATGAGGTGACTGCTGATAAATCGAATGTCAATTGAAAAATATTTTTCTTCAAATCCACCAAAATTAACGGAATTAAAATTATTTTATAAATGGGGAGTGATTTTATAACCATAGTTCGACACAATTTTCATTTATATTTTTCAGTTTACATGTTTGAAATTAATGGATTCTATAACATAGAGGCGTTTAATAAACACAGAACGCCGTGATGTATAAATGCGTTCGTCAATACGGCACTAAGGCCATGGCGAAAGGATGTCGTGCCGTATTGACGAACGCATTCACGCAACGTGACGTTCTGTGTATGTAACCGTCAATGAATAGGCAGGTCGATCTTACTGGTTCTGAATGTCTCTATATGTTGTTGAAGAACCCAGCTACCACACGTTTGACACCAAAAGGACACTTTTCATAGATGGCTATCAATTCATTGCTCTAGAGAGAAGAGACTCAGCCGTGAAGTTTTATTTTTTTTTTTTTTTCAAAGGTGACCTCGACGGGAGTCGATCCCGGGTCTAAGACACAAAGAAACCTCCAAAAAACTTCAAAGTTTTCAATTCAGTGGCGCGGTGTTAGGACGATGCCTGGTGGAATTCCTGCTTGCCATTGGCGATGTAAATTAAATTCAAGCAGTTGCATCTTCAAGGATCTTCCATTAAATGAGATTCCTGTGTTTAAAAGCTAGGACCATAGACCATTATATGTATATAATTTTGTCAGATTGCCGTCATACACAGGAGATTACTCCCTTCCAAGTGGCTTTTATTTTTGACTAATCCATATGCCGATACTTTAAGTGCCGTGCCAATGCATACTGCGTCATGGGAACGTTAACCTTAAGCGTCACGCTTATCCTAATTGTTAAATGAGAATTAAAAACTTGTTCGAGATGGGCGAACGTCTTACAGGTCGATTTATTACCTGGCAAGTGGCTGCCTAGCTCCTTATCACGAACCCAGTTGTAAAATCACCGTTTTATATCTTCCATGGGTGGCAACATGTAAAGATATATTCCGTGTTTCACGTTGTTCTCTGTATTCAAGTGTAAATTATGCACAAAAATACCGTATCATATCCTCTTTGAGTGGCAACAAGTAAAGACAGATTCCGAGTTATTAGCGCAACATTTGTTTTTAGCTTTAGAATTACGAGCATTCTGCCATTTATCTCAACCTCGCCCTGGTAACAGAGGCAAGTTCGCATACAGTATTAACACACCCAACCACTCCTTGACCCGTATCATTCAAATACGTTGCTATCCGTATTTAAGTGTATTTTGTGCAAAATCACTGTATCATATCTCCCTTGGGCGGCAATAAGTAAAGATGTGTTCCCCGTTTTACGTTGTTCCCCGTGTCCGAGTCTCCAATGTGCAAAATAACAGTATCATATCTTCCTTGGGTGGCAACAAGTAAAGAAATGTTCCGCGTTTCACGTTGTGTTTTGTATTCAAGTGAAATTATGTAAACAATTACCGTATCATACCTTCGCTGAGTGGTAACAAGTAAAGATATATTCCACGTTATTACGCAAAACCCGATATTAACATACCTTCGAAAATTAATAGGAACTGGAATTTTGAAACGTCAAGGTACATCCATGTATGACATGAAAGTATGATAACTCGATGATTTTATAAAAACAAATTGCAGTTCGTCGCCTTAAAATGCACCAAGTAGCCCGTTAGGAGGAAATTTGGTCTTTTTCTAGCTGGCGCGAAACGGCTTGGGTTGTGCCAGGACTGTCCCCGCTATAGTATATTGCCAGTAAAGGCAATTCGTAAGGAAGCGACCAAGTAAAACTTGCATCTACAAGACCATTGCTAGTGGGATCCGACACTGCCTAAACACTAAGATGATCGTTAGAAGTTAAAAGTGAACAGATTTCGCGGTAGGATTAATGGCGAAAAATGTGTAAATATGCTAAAAAAGACATTAAAGATGATGAAAATAGTAGCGTCGGACAATATATATAGGATATTGCCACTATATATTGTGTCATGATACAATGATATATTTGTACCTCATAAATCTTTATAATGGTAATTAAACAAATTAACATTTCACAGGTTTTGACTTTGTTAAGATGCCAATGTCCTTGGTATAAATATTAGCAAGGGCCAGACTTCCAACCCTACACAATCCAGCAATCCAGGCGTGCGCGGGGGGGGGGGGGGGGGGGGGGGGGGTAGATGTTCTACTCAACACAAACCATGGGATGGCAGATGTCCTACCCTACACAACCTATGGGAGGACAGGTCTCCTACCTTACAACATGTTGGGGGAGAGAGATGCTCGATTGTGTCAATTTTGTCGGGAGGGCAGATGTACGGGGGGGGGTGCAGATGTCCGGGATTTGATTTTTTAAATGAACAAAAATCTAAAACAATTAGCGTTTTTCTCACAGTACCAATATCTTCGTGCATCCAGTACAGACATTGTGTTAAACTTTACAAGAAAGCTTACAAAAGCAAATGCTCTCGACAGGTGATCCTGTAAACAAATATACATATACAAAGGTTTTTCAGATATCCCATCTCACCTGATGGGAAACACTAACAGAAGTGGCAAATGTGGTGAAAATTGCCTTTATTTGACAGCATGCCTATTGAAAATACTGTAACAACCCAGGGTTGAACTTATTATTATAATGCCACTGTTTGACTGCAGAACGCAGGCACACAAGTGATTCAAACCTTTCCAGTTTCTCAGTGGCATAAATGTGTACTCAGTATTAGAAATAATATGATGACAACTTTTTTTAGTCTTTTTAAGAAAAGTGTCGTCTGCTATTCGCGATAGTGGATTGGTTAAAATAAATTATAGACCTGCCCCCGATGAAGAACCTATCCCACCCTCAAATAAAAATCGGACGCAGCCACTGGCCACTGGAAGTCAGTTGTATAAAAACAAATTGAGTTGTTTTACTCGTGAGCCCAAGGTGGTGATCCCCCATCCCCCTCCCTATTTCACCATTCTAAAGTAACGTGTAAAAGTAATTGGTTGTCACTTTTCTTGTTTGTTTTAGATTTTTACCCCATTCAGCTTGACACCTGAACTTTGACGTGAACAAAGGTCGGTGGGCGATTTGTAAACGATATGATGAACAACTTGAAGTTACGGATGATCTGTACTAATTCATATTTATAGAGTTGTGGTACTGTTGGATTAAATTATTACTGAACATCCTTACAACAACCATAACATATTTATTTTATCGCCCCAGATTCACTTTTACAAGAACGTTATTGCATCCCGATCGTACGAAATTGTTGTGTTTTCAGAGTGCACTTTCCTCCTTTTCTCCACTGCATCTTGTTCAGCCAAATTTCCGAAGCGTTTCATTGTGCAACTGCTCGATTTTTACCCATGTGTTTTTGTTTACAAACAAACCCTCTGCGTCGCTTGAGTGAAACATTATCGACCAGTTTATAAATAATCCAAGACTGCGTTAAGCGATGAGTTGTTTTGGCGTCGCGCTCTGAGCGACGAAAATATTTATTGGAAATCCAAAATGGCGTCTACTCACTTCATATGGATACATATGGGGTGACTTCAGCGGCGAGGTGACAGTATGTAGTGGTTTTCCTGTATGACAATGTCCCTTACATTGAAGATCCAGGTCTCTGCACAGCGGTTTAGTCAAAAGTATCGAGTTACGATGTTAATAGTTCGGATTCCCCAGTATAAGTACGCAAAATAAACAAAGGTATTCAAGTCATTCCCAACATTTAGGTTGTCTACTGAGGACCACTTGGTACCATATTCCTCCCCGTCTTGTAGAATAAAAAGTGGGGTTTTAAAAGAAATAACAGTTAAGTGGCCAAAAGTAATCTAAAACCAGCCTTCGTGTCCACGAAATGTCAGAATAAAATTTGTAATGTACTGAAAGCATCTTTGGCAAAGAAATCAGTGCTGATCCAGTCGGCACTGATATTTGTATTTAATTAGATACATTTTTTATCCTGATGTTGCCAAAGAGTATAAGGTCAACTATAACCTCCAATCCCCACTGATGGCAATATTTACCAAAGTACTTCTTGCAACACTAAAAACAGAATAGGCAATATTTGAAAAGGAACATTACAAACTGTGTACATTTTGATAACTCTGAAAAATGTGGACACTGTGTACAATGGTGTTATTTCTCTACTTGTAAATGTTGATGTTTAAGACAAGTGTCTAGAAGGTTTTGACCGAATAATTAAAATTAAGAGACTTAAAAGTCTATTTGCGTTTTTACATTTTGATGCTTACACTTAAAAAGTATGTTCTCGTTGTTGCAAATTGAGAGTTACTAGCATGATAAAATCTGTACAGAATGGTTGTGTCAATAGATTATATCCCCTTGGTCCCCATTCATCACTCCTAACTTTCAATTTGCAAACATACATGCATGTTAACCCTTTGAATCCGAGCGGACGCTTTTACGGTCAGGAACATAATACGTCATAACGTCATTAAATAAGATGGCTGTTCAGTAAATGTGTGGGGTAGACCAATCAATATTGATCGGTCTACCCCAAATCATAAATATGGGCTCTTGTAATTGTTCTTGAATAACTAATTTTTTTCATTTTTTGTCTCAAAAACATAGGTTATGACCCTCGACGAGCTCGTTACAACGAGGGGTCATAACCTATGTTTTTGAGACAACAAATTAAAAAATAATAAAAAATAATTGTCGATTTTTTTTTAGAATAGCGCTGGCCGGTTTTGGTCGTTACGTTGGGTAAATGGTTAACCTAAAGCTCTTACTTCCAGTTACCAATTATTTAAATATACATAAATGTACAATTTATAAAACATATCGTAGCAATTTATTTTCTTGGCAGATTATACAGCTTATGTACTTCTGATTCATCAGTGCATTGAACAAGGGTGAGCAGCGGTCAAATTGGCAGCAAATGTGTCATGGAAATGGTTAAATAAACAATACCGGGCGTTTATTAGATAGAGCAATGAAGATGAACTTGGTGTCAGTATGAAGTTATGATTTAATCATAGACGTCTAAGCTGATGCTGGTACCAGATACATGGAGCTATTCATAAACTTGTGGCAATTGGCAAACGTACACGTGGGTGGATTCGGTTGGCTAAAACTATATGTATTTCCGCAAACAATACTCGTACAATACTAAAAGACGACCGAAGATCGAGCTGTTAATTAAGTGAGTGAAAGAAGACAACTTTAATCTTAGTCCGTCGATTTAGGCGAAAAAGGGCACCTACCCGAAAAAAATTGCAACAAGCTAAATTTGGTATCGTTGGAAAGAGGAGAATTCTCCCAACAACATAATCAAAATCCGCCGAAATCCGCTTTAGAGAAATTTTTTATGGAGGTTTCAAAAAGGGCTAGTACTCAGCACGAATTTCAAAAGGACTGATAAATCGATATGTTGCGTCAGGTTTTTTTAGTCTTATTTTAATAATATAATAATATACTCATCAAATGTGGTCCGCGGCATGTCAAGGCGCCCATAACATAATATAATATAATTAATGAGCTTCATGGGTAGTATTGGGTCCATGATCAAAGGCTCTGGTTTGGAAGAGGCATTACAAACTGTATATGGTCCGAATGCTGTAGCAGCGATTATGTCAGGTAAAGCCGTGTCTAGGGCACTCCGGGGGCATTTCCTTGTAGAGTCGGCATTAACCAACAAACTCATAAGTGCTGTCAGTTTGAAAGGAACAGATATTAATCTGCTCAGTAGTGAAGGCAGTTCAGACCAGGTCCTCAATGAGGTTGACAAAATGTACACCCAGGCAGACAATGCCAACGTATCAGGTCCATCCAATGTCCGAAACACAGGGTCCACACATGACGATTTGAAGCTCAGTTGTGTGCCAATAGAATCGCAAGCTTTATCAGACAGTGCTGAATCTACTGAATGTGATGGGGGTCAATTTTTATTCGACGAGACAATGACAAACGCAGACATGGAGGCAGTCAGGAACTTACGTGAAGGTATATTTAATAAGCGCATATCTCTTTCGGATGTTTACACATCCATAGAGCACGTCAAGTGATTGTGCTGCATTTTGGAATAGTAGATACGTCAAATTTATTTCGAACAGTGACAGTAACAAAATTAATAATCAACAAACTTGGTCTGTGAATCTACCTAAAACAACAGAAATTCCCACTCGAAGTGAAATGACAATAACTGGCAAAATTAACAACACAGTACAAGGCAAACTTGGTGTCATCGAATGAAATGACAATTTCATTCAAAGATATAGAATTTTACATGAACTTTAACAAAGGGATGGAATTGAAGTCGACCAAGATGATGTTCAAGCAGTCAAAAACTTCCCAACGCCAATAAGCACTAAACATTTGAGATCATTTATTGGATTAGCCTCCCATTACAGAAAATTTATTGCCGATTTTGCAAAAATGGCAAGGCCATTCAAAAATTGTTGTGTCAAGACATTCAGTTTGTATGGAACGACAATTGTGAAATAGCATTTCAAACTTCGAAAAACGCTCTAATGACAGCACCCGTTTTACATTATCCAGACTTTAAACAACAATTCATATTGCATTGTGATGCTTCTGATTTCGGCCTTGGAGTTGTATTATCTCAAAACCTAAACAACAAAGAATATGTAATCAGATATGATAGTAGAGTGCTGACGTGACGGACTTTAAACAACAATTCATACTGCATTGTGATGTTTCTGATTTCGGCCTTGGAGTTGTATTATCTCAGAAACTAAACAACAAAGAATATGTAATCGGATATGATAGTAAAGTGCTGCGCAAAAATTAAACCAATTTTGCTGTAATTGAAAAAGAAACTTTAACAGTTGTATGGGGCGTTGAAACATTTCGACAATATTTGTATGGACATAAATTTACAGTTATAACTGATCACAACCCTCTGCGATGACTTATGGGAATTAAAACTCCTACAGATCGTTTAGCGAGATGGGCATTATCTCTTCAAGAGTATGTCACGGAGATTATAAAGGTTATAAATGCAATTGGTGAGTTACATGAATGTTTGCCACAAGGAATTCAGCTGACTAAGATACATGATTTACAACACAAAGTTCCCAATCTACGGCCGCTAATTATGTATCTAAATGATGATACGCTACCACCAAATGCAATAAATGCCAGACAAATAGTGGCTTGTGCACCTGATTATGAACTGTCAAATGGAATTATATTCCATATTTGGTCCCAGGATCAAATAAGAAAAGACAGCATGTTAAGAAACAATTAATTAGTGATTCCACGATCGCTTATTGATGGCATTTTTTATTGGTGTCATGATGACCCCACAGCTGGTCATTTAGCATTCAACAAAACTTATCACAAAGTGAGAGAAATATTTTATTTTTTTTGGACAGGAATGCACAATGATATAGACTATTGGTGCAAATCATGTGCAGACTGCGCAAAGTGAAAAACACCTAAAGGTATAAAAAAGGCTCCAATGTTACCTATTCCAGTTGATTAGTCATTTGATAGAGTTTCTGTGGACATGTTTGGCCAGTTCCCACCAAGTCGAACTGGAAACCGCTATATCATAGTTTTCACTGACTATTTGACGCGATGGACTGAAGCATTTGCTTCACAAAAAGCCGAAGCAGTGACCACTGCCCGACTGTTTGTGGAAGAAATTGTTTGTAGGCACAGTGCACCTAGAACTTTACTCTCTGATCGAGGCAAAAACTTTTTGTCAAATTTAATGAAAGAAAGCTGTAAAATTGTGAATACTAAAAAGGTATTTACAAGTGCATATCATCCTCAATGTGACGGACTTGTTGAAAGGATCAATGGTACTTTAGTCACAATGCTATCAATGTTTGTGAGTGATCACGATACAGATTGGGATTTATTTATTCCACATGTGTTATTTGCATATGGAACTAGTATTCAGGACACCACATAGGAGACGCCATTGTATTTAGTTTATGGAAGAGATGCTAGACTACCTATCGACGTAGCATTATCAGAACCAATGAGAATCTACGCCGATGTAGACGATTACAAATCAGAGACATTACGTAGATATGAAGAAGCCTTCACACTTGCTAAATACAATATTCAATTAGCACAGCACACACAAACATTAGCTAGTGACTCTAAACCTAAAGAACCAGAATTTCAGATTGGTGACAACGTATGGATTTATTCACCTGCAACAAAACTTAAATTTTCATCAAATTGATCAGTCCGCATCGTGTCATTCAAAAGACTTCACCTGTAAACTTTAAGACTGAAAGTTGTGATGATAATAAGAAACGGTAAATTGTGCACGCAAACCGCATGGAACCATTTATAGATCCAGACAGACTTCATGTTGAACCACAGGATATAATTCCTGATGATGAAAATATTGACACTGACTTTGAAATCACTACCGAACTTAATCATGGAGAACCGTTACATAACAATGAGTCTATGGATCAAACAAAACCTGAAGTCATCGAAATTTTAGACTAAAAACGAAACCGGTACAGCAGAAGTGAAGTACTTTGTGAGGTTTAAGAATGATGAAAAAGAAAGTTCCTGGATTAGTCCCTCTGAGATCAATGGAGATTTAATTGAAGAGTTTGAATGTAACTTTAAAGGACGTGGTGCCTCGGACAGGCAGCGACAGCCAACAAAATAAACAGAATTACGCGTGCAGTGAAAGTGTTAAATTCAGTTAAACATATTCAAAAAAACAATTAATCATTTAAGTTTCAAATATTCGTACATTGGATTTATTAAGAGACAGAACATATTCTTAAAGGACAGTGGTAACTTAGTTAGATTACATAATGGTTTAAGGGTAAACACAGAAAGCATTAAGATATTTAACTGAAGTTGAACTGAGAACTCTAATGCTGCCGTTAACCAACTAGATTTTTAATTAGAACAATGTGGTAATATATTTGGTCTGTGTATATGTTAAAACTGTTTCAAAGTTTTGACTTTTATTGAGATTAGTTGTCTTTTTAGACAAGAACAGATTGCAATAATATACAATTCTTCTTGCATAATGTTGGCATGCACTGGAACTAATTAGATTATGTCATGCTGTGGATGTACATGAGAAAGCTAATACTTTTAATGAAATATTAATAGCATTCTCCCATCTTCCTTGATTGACCGAGAACTAACAACATTGAGAGGTGGAGGGATGTTAGGGTTAATATTCTAAATACTTTAAACTCTCTTTTTCATCTAGAAGGAATGACATATAGTGTCCACATCCTTAGCAATAGAAAATGAGTTTGATAAGGAAATATAATGTTTCGAAACGCAAGCATGGATATTGTGGATTCCCAGACCAACTGGGCAGAATGTACATTGTAACAGTCGAATATAGATGAAAGGAAATGAATGTTAGAAAGGGAGAAGGCGAGAAAATTATTGTTTTACATAAAACAATAGAAGAATAAAATTAGTGGATCAGAGAAAGGGTTAAATATTTCTTAGAACCCATTGCGCCGCTTCTACCATCCTGACAGATGCATATTTATTTCGTTGTGTCTCCAATATGTTTGCCTTGTTTCAATTTATGGGAGAGTGTCAATAGGCACTCTCTCACATACACTCTAACTAGGCAAATCCCCATAGATTAAATACTTTTACTTCAATGAGAATATGAACAGCTTTGAAAGAAAATGAAGCCTTTAAATTGTAGTACCTACAGTTTGTTTTTAGAGGAGTGTTTTATTTTGAAAATTAAAAATAAATTTATTTGTACAAATATGCGCTTTCTATATTTCTGTACGCAAAAAGACAGACGAAATCCTCTCCACGTTTGCTCACTTTTTGCAAAAGAAAACTAAATATTAAAACTAAAACTATCCCTCCCTCACTGATTTGAAAACAAATGCCTGAGAACCCATTAATTTATTTTGTGTGGCCTTAGTATCCTTTTCACTCAGATTAATCAGAAAAACAAACTGAATAAAAACAGCCAGGGTTTTGAATGTGTATAAACGGAAAGTAAATAAGGTAATGGATCGGGAAATATACAATCACCTATTCAATGAGGGACACATATAGAATAAATAGGGACTTGGGCCGGTAATCAGAATTAAACCACGGGTAGGATAAGGATTTTAACCACTCGGCTTGCCGAGTTGTTAAAGTCCTTATTCTAAGAGTGGTTTAAATCTGATTACCGGCCCTAATACCTATTTGTTTTATTTATACCATGCTCATAATAAACAATCGCCTTTGTCACTTAAAATGGTGAAAAACGACAATTTCTATCTCAAATACACGGTTTTGTTTTGTTTAAGACTGCGCCGGTGTTCAGTACTACCGGCTGCACGAGATGATTGAGTGACAGCTGACACATCGTCAATGTTGATTGAATTTACCTTGCTTTTTCAGACAAATTATTATTAACAATTCTTAAATTTTATTTGAATATTTAATTGAAGGTATTTTAAACATAATAAGCCATTACACGTAGTAGATTGTAGCGCAAAACATCGTATGTTTGAATGAAACATCGCTAAGTGTGCATGTATCGAAGTTGGCAAATTGCGTCATTTATTTATTTATTGGAGCTTAACGACACTTTCGACATCCAGGGTCGTGTCGGACAATTTCAGGGCGGAGGAAGCCGGAGTCCCCTTGAGAGAACCACCGAACAATGGTGAGCAACTGTCAGGCTCCCCAACGTAGTAACAGACAGAGTTAGCATTGGTTGAAGACACGTGCACCATCGACGTGCAGTACGCTTTATTACACAACGCCACCGTGCCCCACGTGGGCAATTGCGTGAAATGCCTTGCCCAAAGACACAGTGCGGTTGGGTGGATTCGAGTCGAGGGCCTCGCGGATTGCAGCCTGCACCTCTACCTACTGATCCACCGCGCCACCGCAAATTGCGTCATGTCAAAGGTCATGTTGGATGCACTTCATACTATAGGGGTATATTTTTTTAACCGCAATGGACGCTTTCACCAGTAGTGGGGTTAAAAGCTAAAATTTAACATACAGGCTTTTCACGGGTAGTAACACAGGCGAGCATGGTACAAATAACAATACTCCTGCTGTACGATGAGTTCTATAAAGCCATTGCAAGTGTCACCAGCCGAGTAGACACTTCTCATCCAGGCCTCACAGTTCACCCAGAACTACTAGACTACTGTTTTATTAAACCTTCCTCATTCACAATATACATTACATTACTTTTTACATATCTTTGTTTTTTCTAACCCCAGTCCAGCATATGCTTCCCGCCAAATATATGAGGAAGATATTTGTCACTCTGTCATTCTGATACCAGCAAAAACATTTTTCCCCCACATGGTGCAAGTTAATTTAATATCTGTGAGTAGGTAATATAGGCCGTTTCTGGACCACTTTGTACATGTACTGTACGGTACATGGTAGATGGTGCGTTTACCATCGTAGGATTCAGTGTTAAATCGCATGCTTGTTCGCAAAAATGTTTTTCTATGGTGTCCCAGAATCGGCTGTTATTTTGAGACTCCTAGATCGCACTTTTAACGTTCAAATACCCGTTGGCGAATGTGTCGAATGTAAAAAAAGTGAAAATGTACGAAATTGTACATTTTATTTTACATACATATCTTTGTTTACGTTCCCATCGTGGATTAGACCTTCAATCTATCGTTGGTGAACGCGAAAAAAAACGCTTTGCCGGTTCTAGACCAGCATAAAAAACGGTTTGCCGATTCTGGACCAGTGTCCCAGAATCGGCAAACGGCTTTTGAGGCTCTGAAGGTGGTCACGTGACCTGCTAATTAACCAATCAGATTGCTTGATTCTCATTAACTTAATCATACAAAGTTATCTCCCCTCGTCGTGGGGGTGGGGGTCACACCCATCAGAAAAATCGAAGTTTCGAGAAGGTGGTCACATGACCTATAAAATTTAAGGTCGAGGAAATAAAAAAAGTGATTGATATATATAGGAGAGAAAAAAAATATAAATAAATAGTTATTTAAAAAAATAAATATATCAAATCGAATAGATAATAAAAAAAAATACGTAAATCATGAGAGCTTCCCAGATTATTAGAGCAAGGTTTCTTTTAAAAATGCTGATGAGAGCCTACACATTCTGCGTGAACGAACAATTAAGTCTCCTCTTGTTAGAACGATGCGTCGGATGTCGGGATCACCTAGACTTCGATCACGAGAATCATTCGTGTCTGACGATGGAAAGGGAAGATATGGTCGTCAAGTATTTCGAACAGGCGTCCGAACGCGTTCAAATCGACGAAGTGATCGCGTTTTGGAAGAGATTACTCTTCTGTAAGGATCGAGACAAGCCCACAGTTTCGGAAGAACTGAAATTGGCGCGTAGAAGTCTGACTTTAGAAGACAAGGGATGGATCATGAAATTATTGTTCAATGAAGCATACGTCTAAGTTTTTTTCTCGTTGATATAAAATAAGGGAGAATAGAAAATAAAAAATAAATACACACATAAATTTTTTTATCTAATATTAGAAAGAAAAAAAACACAAAAATGAGAACCAGAAATAAATTGTATCCGACGTTAGATGACGATGAGGACGAGAAGCCGAACGGCGTTTTGCCGACGGCACCGTTGCTAGAAGAAAAAGAAAGAGGAGAGAGGTATCGCATCGATCAAATCAGTAGAATCCAATCGTATCTAACTCGAGAGAGAAATACTCGTCGTTCTCTCAAGAAGAAGTATTCGCTTTCGTGAAATTCGTCAACGCGATCGACACGACACTCATCACGATTTCCATGGGTTTACACGCGGCCGGCAGCGGATTGTTGTCGACCGCGGTCGGTATTCCGATCGTGTTGACCGTAGAAGGAGTGGCTCTCGCCGCAGGATTGTTTAGCACGCTTGGGAACTTTTTGAGTAGGAAATTATATCTGAAGGCGAGGAAACACGACAAGATTCGCGTCTTGGCCGACTCCAAGATCGACACGATATCCGAAATGATCTCGATGGCGTTGAAAGACGGTAGGATATCGGACGGAGAATACTTCGCGATATTGGGTGAGAAAACGAAATACGAAGCCATGAAAGAAGCCGTGAGAATCAAGACTCGTCAGATCATCAAGGAAGAGATGAAGGATTCTCTCGTGGAAAAGGGGAGGAAAGAGGCTAGGGAGGAATTCAGTAAGATGATAGAACTCAAGAGCAGCGATTGAAAAAAAAATATATATAATAAGAACAGAATTTTAAAAAAAGAAATATTAAATTTATATATAAAATAAAAACGAAATTAATTTAAATAACTCTCAAAAAAAATGTGTTGCGTAAAGTGTAAGAGAGTTACCGAGACGAGTAATTCTCGAGAAGTACGAACTAAAAATGACAGACAGATGCTTCGCGGAATTTGCGACGTGTGTTTTTTCTATCAAGACTCGATTCGTAAAAAAAAAAGAACGCGAGCAAAGGTAAAGGCATCGTGAATAAAATGATCAATAATCTACCTTTCGAAATGCATCTGCCTGGTCACAGTTTCACGGGACCTGGAACGAAATTGAACAAGAGCCTCAACGCCGATCTGACTCCTAAATCTTGGAGCAAACCTGTGAATAGGGTGGACGCGGCCGCGTATGATCACGATCTGTGCTGCGCCGGACATCCCGACACCAAGACTCGCAACGATGTCTGCGATAAAAACATGTTCGGGAAATTGAGAGGCATATCGAATCCGACCAGGAGAGAGAAGATAGAACGTTCGCTGGTCGGCAATTTGATCGGTGCGAAAGGTCGATTCGGATGGGGCGTTCAAAAAAAAAAGCGCACCTGAAAAGAAGAAGAAACGATTATTGACAAGCGAATTGGCCGAGGAGTTACACAAACCCATCGTGCGTAAATTTCGAAAGAGAAGGGTGTTCGTGAAGGGTTTGGATGATGTTTGGTCTGCCGACTTGGTCGACATGAGATCGTTTTCGAGGTGGAACGGGGGTGTCAAATATCTATTGACGATCATCGATGTGTTTTCCAAATACGGTTGGATCTGAGCTTTGAAGAATAAATCAAGACCTTGCATCGCTGAGGCTCTGAAGAGCGTGTTCGACTCGTCTTCTCGAAAACCGAATAAATTGTGGGTGGATAAGGGAAAGGAATTCTACAACAAGCACGTTCATCGATTGGTCGACCTCTACTCGATCGAAAACGAAGAGGAAGCCAGCGTGGTGGAACGTTGGAATCGAACGATGAAGGAAAAGATGCATAGATACTTCACGGCGAATTCAACCAAGAAATACATATACGCGCTGAACATTCTGGTTAAAGATTACAACAACACGCGACACAGATCGATCAAGATGACTCCCGCGGAAGCCAGCGATCCACGAAATGAAAAACGGGTCTACGCGAATCTATATCCTGAGAGATCTAAGATCAGGAAGAAGTCTAGAACGCCGAAATTTGCGGTCGGCGATCGAGTGAGAATGTACGCTTATAAGAAGCACTTCGAAAAGGGTTATACTCCTCGATGGATGAAATCTTCGTGATAATCAAAATATTTCACACCGATCCGGTGACTTACGAAATCGAAGCTCTGGATGGAGAAGAGATCATCGGAAAGTTTTACGAACAACAATTACAGAAGACGAAGTTTTGATAAAGAAAACAAATTTCTTTTATTTACTCTCTTTAACATTTTCTTGTTTACACATACATATATATATAGGAGAGAAAAATAATAATAAAAAATAATTAAAACTATTTTTAGATAAAAAAAAGCAAGCTAATTAATAAACAAAAAACCCTTTAAAAATGGCAAATATACTAGATATAGCACAAAGCATAGTGAAAGATGAAAGTATTCAAGAATATGAGGTTCACGAATATGAACCGGTAACCGGAACGAGTTTGAACAATGCGGGAGAGATAAGAATCAACGTCGACACTCAAGATCTATTCGTCCATCCTAGCGAGAGTTACATAGTGGTGCAGGGACGTCTCACCAAGGAAGATGGGAGCGACTACGCCGGCGACGAAACGGTTACTTTAGCCAATAATGGCATCATGCATCTATTCAGTAATATAAAATACATGCTATCTGGACAAGAGATAGAATCTGTGTTTCATCCCGGTCAGGCCACCACGATGTTCGGACTCTTGACGTATCCTGATGATTTTTCGAAATCCAGAGGACTTAATCAGTTGTGGATGAAAGACACCGTCGGCCCTGCTAGCGCCGGCGCCGCCGCGATATTCGACTACGTCGTCAAGACGTCCAGACCTAAAGGAACGTTTTCATTCAGGATACCTTTGAAACACATCTTCGGATTTGCGGACGATTACAACAAGATCATGTACGGATTCAAACACAATCTGACGTTGATTCGAAAAGGAAACGACGACGCGATAGTGAGACTCACTGCGAGTGATGCGGGTAAGACAACTCTACAGAAGATATCGTGGTTCGTTCCGCACGTGGAGTCTTCAGTTGCAGAAAAAACGCGTCTCTACAAGATCATAGAATCCAAGAGTAAATTACCTGTGGGACTTAGAATGAGACAGTGTGACACGGCTAGCATTCCACCCTCCATGAATCCCTTAGATTGGAGATTGATGGTGAAATCCGCTTCTGAGAGACCGTGTTTCATCGTGGTTGCGTTTCAGACTGATAAGGACGGGTCTCAGGAAAAGAATGCATCGCTATTCGATCACTGCCATTTGAGAAACATGCAAGTGTTTCTGAATGCCACGAGATATCCAGCAATCGATTACAACGCATCGCTCGACAAGAACAATTTCTGCAGACTGTACGGCGTCGCCGCTGATTTTAGAAAGAAGTATCACGGTCTAGATGAATTGATGAGCAACCCTAACATATCTCCCGGCGAATACAAGTCGATGTATCCCATGTTCGTATTCGACGTCAGTAAACAGAGTGAACGACTCAAGAGTAGCATCTTAGACATTCAGATGAAGATGCAATTCGTTAAGAACATGCCGAGAAAAACCGAAGCCTTTGCCCTGGTCCTGTCGGACAGAGAATTACAATTCGAATCGGATGGAAATAAGATGTCGATCATTCGATGAGAGACGTGTGTGAAAAGAAAATATATATAAATAAAAAATTTTTTAAAAATTATTATAAAAATGAATGATGAAGAAAGAGAATACTTAAGAAGAAACAGACGTGTTTTGATTAAAAATATTTCGCAAGATTTGTTAGCAATAATTCTAGACACTTTAGTCGAAACAGAACCTTTGATATTGACTGATTATATGAGACGTGAAATTGAGAGTAAAATCTTGATAGAAGATAAGACCAGAAAACTTTTAGACACGTTGACGTATAGAGGACCGACTGCTTTTCGAGAATTTATAAAAGCTCTTCGAAATGCTAAAATAGATGTCGACACGTGTTTCGAGATAGGTGATCCAATTTCACGAGATGAAACATTATGAGAAATAACGTATTTAAACAAAAACCCCCAAAAAATAGAAGTAATGAGATCTAGAGAGATTGAACATCTTTCTAAATCTCATTACATTTTTGTTTTGTTTTTAATAATCACTCATTATTTGTTTTTTAATTAATTATTTCCACGCATTCACTGTTTGTTCAAAGGATCTAGTTCGATCAGTAGACTCACCACGGAACTGGCGGCTTTGGGATTATTGGTTTTCGTAACGAAATTAATCCTGTCTCCGGCGTTCACTTTGAGAAGCGTGCCGAACGTGCTAACACTCGCGTGTTGATTCTCAGTCTTTTTGACACTGTATTTCTTTTCGCTCTCTACTCCATTCACCATGAGATTGACGACCGCTATGTTATTCAAATCCGAGGAAGCCAGAGCCATTCAAATGATTTCACCTCCCAACGGCATGGGATATCCCACCTGACCATGTTTCAATCCACTACCTCCGTTTCTGGAAGACCACTCGGTTTTTCCATCCTCTAACGTGCCAGCCTCCTCGGCCCACACGGTGATGAATTTTCTAGCATATTTGAGTCTTTCCACCACCGAAATCAGGGTGCTGGCGTCCGTCATGTTCACGGGATCCGGTAGATTCGTGAGCGCGTGTCCGCCCATGTCTAGTTTACCTTCCATGATGTCACCCTTTCTCCAGACCGAGTTGTCGTCCACGTACTTCCTGCTGACCACGCTGGAATCGAATTCGGGATCGTGATCGAGTCCGAATAAATTCTCACTGTTCATGTTGATGCCACCCTCCATGGCTCCGCCAGATTATTTGTTCAGGTAGAGATCGTCCACTTGCGGTTCTACGTATTCTTGTGATCGTATCATGGCAGAATCTACGTAGCCCTTGTTGACCTCGGTTGAGTCCGCATCCGTGTTGTCGACCTTCAACTGATTCAATATCTTGTTGAATCCTGCATTCAGATCCGATTTCATTTCTCGAATGTCAGACTTTCTCTGTTCCAGATCTACGTAGTGTTTGGTCGCCACGTCCTTGGGATTTGTGGGAGTGGCCACGTTCGTTATCTTGTTAGAATTGGCGTTCAATTCCGAGTGCATCATTTTCTGAACGTATCTATTTCTCAGATGTTCACTGAATCTCGCGTGAGAGTCGTCCGTGTATTTCTTGGTCGCGGCATCGGTGGGATCTATGGGATTTGCAACGTTCACCAAACGTTTAGATTTCAGATCGAGATCGTTGGTCATGGCTTTATCCACGTAATTATCTAGCATGATTCACTCGAAATCTGCGTTCCCCCTGTCGACGTATGTTTTAGTCGCAGCATCTGCGAGATCTATCGGTTCGGGAAGATTGTAGAGCTTCTTATCGTTCATGTTCAAAGGTTCCTCTCGAGGTTGGTATCTCCGAATGTAACGTTCATCCAAGTGGCAACGTCGTAACCATCATCAACTTCGAGCGTCTTCCTCTTCTTTTTGGGTCGACTTTCCTCGGCCCTTCTACCAAATTTATCGACTGGCATTTTGTTTTGAGATTTTTGTTTTTAAAAAATATATTTCAAGCGCAGTTTATTAAAAAAATGAATTATTTCACTTATTTTATTTTTTTCGTTTTTATTCGATTAAATTTTTTTAAATAATTTTTTTACCTTTATATACTATAAAAAAATCTCTCTCTCTAATGTAAATCATTGAGAATGTCTCGAAACCGATCCCCTTCAGACCATCTCTTGAGAACGTAGAAACATAAGTGACCGCAAAACACTTGATCTGGTGATTGCACTCGTTCCGTGTTGTAACGAACCATCGATTTGTTGAAATAGTTCTTTATTTCTTTTGGCGGTGAGATTCCATAGCTGTCGAAATAATAATTCTTCTTCTTCCCGTTCTTGAACCACGCCACCCAGTGAGTGCCTTCACCTGATAAATCGTCTACATTTAAAATTCTGCATTCCGATTGTCGAGGCCTTCTCTTTTGCAAGGCATCTCTGGAAAGCTCTCCTAGAAAATCTTTGATTTTCAAATCCTTTGCCGCATTTGACAGATCGATGTTGGATAGGGGTTGGTTAGGTAAGACGACACCTTCTACGGATATCTCTATTTTCTTATTCATAAATGCGTATATTTTTTTTTTTAAATTTATTTATTTTATTATAATTCGCTAGAATGACGTTATTTTTTTTATTTTTTTATTTTTCTTTTTAAACTAACTCTCTCGATGTCTCTATCGATTTCCATAGTCTTGAATCCGTCTAATTCCTCTTGATTTTCTGGAATCCTATCATCTTCAATCATATCTGGAATCCTATCATCCTCAATCATATCTGAAATCCTATCATCTAAAGTCCAATGTACAAGTGCCAAAGTGTTTATTTTATCGGCTAACATAAATCTCTTATCGTCGTCGGCCGTAAAGAAAAATCTTGTTGATTATTTTGGTATACAAGTCATGATTTTCACTTCGAATCGATTTCATAGTCTTATACACCGGACCACTTCCAAGCAGACAATCTTTATACTCTTGGAAAGAGATGTTTTTCTTCACCACGCACGCTTTAACCCCTTTGCACTTCTTCATCTCTTCATCTTCTAGACGATAAGCATACAGTTTGGGTCTCAAGCCCACGAATTCGACGATTTGTTTACCACTGCTCTCATCCTTAAATTTACCTAACACCTTCTTGTTGTCGTTCGATTGAATGTTGGATGGGTGATCGATGGGATAATTGCTCATGTCGAACCATGCAGCCACGTCCGGAGATATATCTTGGTAGACATCTTTTGTCTCTATCTCGTAAACTAAACTGTGTCGGTGAACAGTAGTTTGGCTTTATCACCAAATTTTCGTTTGACGTAACCGTAGTGAAACTCGTACATCAATCGTTTGCTGATATCTAAGATGATCGGTCCAAGATAATGCGGTTTGTCGAACTTCAGGTGCGTCTTTTGCATGTGAACAGCTACTAGATTTTCGTCGAATATGGTTCGGTGTTTGTAATTGGGTTTCGCCACTAATTTTTTAGCTCTTTTCTCAGATGTGATGAGTCGAATGTCGGTTCTCTTTCTGATGTTTTCCATCGATTTACCGTACACGCAGTTGTTCATGAGTTTGAAGAAATCTTTTTCGAAATCGTTCTCGGCTCGAATTCTAAGATTCGTGTTGAGATCGATGTATTTTTTCATCCAAGGCTCTTTGTCGAATTGAATGATGCGATGTATGTTGACTAATTTCATCCCATAATCAACGTATTGTTTCAAATTCTCACTGTAGACAACGTAGTTATATTTGTTAAATAAATTGGGAATGAGTTTTTCTTCGTCTCCTTCATTCGGTTCCATTCGTTCGGGGGCTAGTGGATAATCGTTGTGTAGATCGTGTAATTCTTCCGGATAGTTCAAATCTACTTCTAAAATGCAAGGAGAGTCTCTCCATTTTTGCATCTCTTCCGGTTCCGTTACCCATTTGAAATTTTCAATCGGTAAAGGATGACTCATAGCCCAACCATACAGATTATTAGCGTCCCAATACTGTATGTATTTATTCGACCGTTTCAAATCGAAACCTTCTTTAATGTAGGGATTGTTAGCTTCAGAATATCTGTGGGAGATCATCGATATGCCACCTCTCGTAGCTCTTTCGAACATGAGCAACATGTTCACGTCGGATAATAATGCCAATTGGTCTTTGGTGGTCTTCAACAGAGCGTCCCACGCCAGACCAGGTGCAGTGAAATACCAAGCGGGATCTAGATCGTAATTTCGATGACAGACATCTCGAAAATTTTCGAACATGTCTGCCAAGAGCAGAACGTCAGTCTTCAGATAGAGATCGTGATGATCTCTCATGGTTTTCATACTGAATGATTTCCACACGTTTTTAGCGTGTTCGTAATTCTCATCGGAAATGTCAGATTCGTATAATTTTGAATAAAAATCTTCTTTTGAAGGTAGTGCGCTGTCGTCGAATCTCTTTAGATCGTTCATGTAATCATAAGGATAGACTCCTTTCCTCAACATAACGTCTACTCATTCTCCGAAATGTTCGCTCATGATTTTAAATTTATCCTTGCTCATGTTATCGACTAATTTTTCCAGAGCAGTCGAAATGAATTTAAAACTGTCGATGAAACGTATGCTTCTACGAACGGATTTCGTTTTTTCTTCCAACCTCTCTCCGTCGATTACTCTTTTCTTCTCCATGACCTTCCATTTCGTGAATGAAATGTATCTTTCTTCGCTGTTCACAATGCAATTTAATTCTTCATGGGAGTTGCCGAGATTTTTTACGAACAGATGACTGTCATAACCTGAGAGATTGTGAAATATCACCGGATAGAAAATGGTGTCTCGATATTTTAAATTACACTTGCTGTGAGCCGGGCTGCGATACAGACCCGTGTAATGATTGTGGTCTCTGACCTTCTTATTTTCCTCCGAATTCTCGTCGAATGATTGTCTGCATATGTGACATTCGGTGGCTCTGTTATTTTCATCCTGCTGCTCTCGCGTGATAATCATTTTCGGCGGAGTTTTGAATTTGTCGTATAACATTTGAATTTTCGATTCTAACTCTTCCACGAACCTTTGAGCCTACGTTGTCATCTTCGCACTGTTTCATGTAGATGAAGGGATGCATGCCGTGTTGCGAGTCGAAAACACATTTCACGTAAATGCAGTAGCCTGAAGGTATGTGTTTTTGATATCTTTCAACGTAACTTTGAAGAGCATTGGGTTGACAGGAACTCATTTTCGCGGTGAAACATTCGAAATCGGCGTACACGACGAATGGTACTTTTAACCTTCTGTTGCAATTTTCAAACTTCACGATGGTGTTATGTTTGGGCATTTCGATGCTGACACCTTGATTTTCGTTGCAATATTCCTGATGTTTCGCTAACGATTTTTCGCTCTGAAACATGTTCATGCAGTTGCAACATAAACTTATCTTATGTTCATGTTTATTATTTTGTCTCGACAGTAATCGGCTCGGATTTTTAACCCAACAATAATGACGATTGTCACCATTCAAAATCAATAATAAAATAATTGTCTTTTCTCTTTCGAGATATGAAGTCTGTCTGAGAGGATAGATCATTCGTTTTTCATCGTCGTATCCCAAGACATTCACTGCTATGGTAGGATTTTGAGCCTCGAAACGTTTGATGTGTTTTAACTGCATTGGAAAAGTCACTACGGTCCAGTCGAGATTTTTAGAAGTCTCCTCGTAACAAGAAACTCTATCGGAGTGCATTTTGAAAGGGTATAAAGTGGAGCTGACTGCCCATTTAAAACACTGATCATCTTTATTTCTCACCTTGATCCGGGTAGTGTTTTTTAGCTAAGAAATACGGTAATTCCACATAGTAAAACCCTTTCAACGAATCGCTTTTAGTTATATGAATTTCGAGTTTCAACACCTCATCGAACGTCCAATTACTATCTTCATGTTGATAATTCGCGTGAGACGTCAACATCTTGTCTTTCATCTTTTCGAAAACGTCTGATAAATCCGAACCTCGAAGTACGGGTTCGACGTTAGATCTGAAATATGCATTTTTCACGATGCTCTCGCTTGACTTCACGTCGATTTTATTCATCACGCAATGGAGTATCATCTTAATTTTTCATCCCACGTTTATGTGTTCGTGAAACAAATCCAATACTTTTTTCTTCACCCGTTCCATGAACAATTTCGGATCGATTTTCTTGAACGAGGGAACCACGTCGAAAGTTTTAAAAATGCCTTTGATCGCACTCTCCCATTCTATGGGCTTCGATTGGAATAGTTCTGTGACGAGTTGTGCTACATATTCTTCTCCTTTCCCTTCATCGATTGCTCGTTGAATTTCGCTTGATATATCTCGTTTGTCTAGAATCTGAAGTGCATCACTCGTTTTCGTTTTAGTTTTTCTTTTCTTTTCTTTTGAAACTTGAAGTTCTTCAACGGCTTTTCGTTTAGTCATCTTCTCCTTTTTCACAAGCGATGCATGTTTTGACTGTTTAAGTTTATCCGCTTCCGATCTTTTGATTTTTTTCTTTCCATCGTTTTGCAAACAATATTCCTGGATGACTTCAATTTTTTTTGATTTAGTTCTATGACTTCTGAAATGTGGAATTTTTAATACTTTACAAATCTCGTTTAAGTGAGGTACGGTTTTCTCATTTAAATTTTCCATTTTTTTATTTGTTTGCTCCATTTGTAAGAATATTTTTTTTCGAATTTTGTTTTTAAATAATTTGTTAAAAAAGTTTGTTTTTTTTTACTCTTTATATATATAAAAAAAAAACTTTTTTTTTAATTTTTATTTTTCTTTAATGAAGAAAAAAAAAATTTTTTTGATGAAATTAATCTATATTTATGTTCCTTAACGTGAAAAAAATTGAATTAATACGAGAAAAAAGGATGGTAAAATTTAACTTTTTTATTTATATATAAAGAGAAAACAACTTTTCCAAAAAGATGTTTACATTAAAGAAAATTAAAAATTCCAAAAAAAAATTTTTTTATATATATATAAAGAGCAAAAAAAACCAAAAAAAAACAAAACAAACTTTTTAACAAATTATTATTTAAATACAAAATTTAAAAATATATATTATTTGCAATAATTCATAAAACAAAAAAAAAACAAATAATCGATCATGACAACAACACCTAAAAGATGCGAATTGAAATTGAAACAAGTTGAAACATATAATAAATTTGGTTATAAAATCTATAGATTACAACAACATGACTCCATCAAATTGAATGAGGTCGAGACGAAGGGCTTAGAGCATAAACATGACAAATATAGCATGCCTTTGAAATTGGACGAAGCCATGCTCGATTTGTTTTATGAGTACCAAAGTGATCTGCAGAATATCATCGTCGCCAAAGACAGAGAATTCGACAAGGACGATTTGTTGTTGTTCTATGCAAGTTACATATATCCAAAAATCTCACCCGAACTCATGGACAAAATGGGTGGTGAGAGCGCGTTCACCAATGTAAAAAAAACTTAAAAAAGTAAAGATAAACATTCAACACATTTTCGAAAAAGAAGAAAACACGAGTGTCAACATGCTAATAACGGACTTGGATATATAAACAATAGAGAGATTGATTTTTAGCAAAGAAAAAGGAAAAAAAAGTAATGAGATCATCTTTAGATCTCATTACTTTTTTTTTTGTTTTTTTGTTTTCCTTCTTCACTATTTCCCATATATTATAATAACGATTCCTTTTTTCTCAAATTTCAGTGTCAATTCTTCTTTTCTTTTTTTTTGTGACATGCTACGTTTTTATAAGAACACATTTGTTTATCCAAATCATAATTATGAACGAATGTTGTGCATCTCTCGATAACACTCGCATCATTACCATTCTCTTCAGAAGATAGTGGTAACGGTGGAAAACGTCTCATTCTTTTAAATTTCAACCGCATATCCCGATCTTTATTTAACTCTTTTATCAGTTCTTTCCTAAGATGTCCATCATTAGCGTCTAATCGCTTTTCCACATCTTTTTCGCACTCTATCTCGCGATATTCATCATTATCGTCTAATTGTTTTTTCACCTTTTTTTATCCATTTTATATATTATTTTATACTTTCTATGATTTATATTTTATATTTATATAATTATATAATTTTTTTACATTATAATAACATATTCAAAATCAGTATATTCTTAAATGGTGAATTCTCACCAAACAACAAACCCTTGCCAAGTCGCTCAACGTTCCGTCCACTCTTCAGATAGAGACCGTTTCCACTCAAAGAGTTGTCACCTCTAAGGGGTTCTAGATACAATCCTTTACCGCTGTCATCTACGTGGACGTGACACACGGCTCCTCCCTTCTTCAAAAACAGTCCGCTGCCACCCATTAATTTCTCAACTGCCGAACTCGCGAGTCCCGTGAGAGCTCCCACGCTGAGAGTCTTTCCGAGAAAGGGTAGTGCCTTTGCGGCGCAGGGTAATGCTTTTGCGGCGATTCCTGCCAATAGCGGTAGGAAACTGCCTTTCATTCTCAAATTGTATCTTAATTGAGCAGGACTCAATCTCACTGTCAACCCTCTTCCATCACGAATCGCTTTCTCCATCCTTTTGCTTTGACTTCTGGTCCAGGCGATCGAATCCTGACCGCCACTCATCAGATCTTCGTGAGTGAATTTGAATCTCACCGCCTCGCCTCGAGTTGTTAACGCTCTCTTAAGTTTTTTCATATGTCCTGCGGATATGTTCACGTTTTTAACCACGTATTGTGTCATAATTCTTTTTCTAAAATATATTTTCTTCAATTGTTTTTTTTGTTTAAATGATAATTGTATATATTAAATAATTTTTGTAAAATTAATATTGCGTTTATTTTATTTTTGTTATTTATATATATACACAATATTTTTTTTTTTTTTTGCTTTTATATTTCTGTTATGTGAAATCGTATCGTCACCCTCTCTCCGCGAAGATCTAACAGTTCACCATTTTGATCTGTCAACATGGTTTTGAGACTATACAATATGTCTAAAATCACTGGTAGATAAACTAAATTTCGAGGTCGTTCCACGATCTTATAACCCGGCGACACGTTTGGAAAGAAGGAATAGATCGTCGGTTGAGCGCTACCATTCACATAGCTTCCAGCAATCACATCCACGTTCACCAGAATGCTGTTGACTGCGAGAATGTCGACCATATTTTCAGATGCCGAGTGTGGCCTCGATACATCTTTCGATCGAATCGCAGCATCTTGCCTATAGAATCGTCCGTATTGAAATCCACTCGAAAATTATCTTCCAAATCCAACATCGTCTGTAAGGTATTAGGATTGGGAGCGAGTCTGATCTTGTTGCTTCCCTTTCCATCAGTCTTCATTCGCGTCTGAATGTAATTGTTCAAATCGTCTATGTCGTAACTTCCTTTGGGAATTCGAATCTCCAACCAATCCACTCCGTCGGAATACTTAAACGAGTTATCCTTTCGGTGATTTGGGAAAGGAATAATAAGGCTCCAGATTCACCAACGCCATCTCGTATCTTTCCTCTCTATTCAATTCGATGGAAGGTTCGAACTTCGTCGCGAATCGAGTCGAATCGCCACTCACCACGATTTGAATGGATTGTTTTGCAGCCGTATTCTCGGCTATCCATTCTAACAATTCTCCTTTTTCGAACATTATATTTAATTTTATTTTTAATTTCTCAAAAACTAATTATTTGAAGATTTATTATTTTCTATTTTTTTTATTTTCACACTCTATCTTATTATCATCAGAAACATAAAACTTGTCGAATCCGAACCGATATTTTCTGCGATTAAATTCGCTAGTCAAATCGATCATGACGAAATTGTAAAGTTCTCCATCCCAAACCCTCTTACAGAATCTCCTGAATTCCGCCGCGCTCATGTCGTTTGCGACGTGATCGCTGTAGATGTGATTGAGATTCTTGAGATCTTGGCGAAAGAGACATAGAAAATTAGCGTTCTCCCTTATCGTCTGTCTGGGCAATCAAAAATAATTCTGCGACAGGTAGAAACAGTCCACGTTGCTGTGACGACCCCTAACGTAATACGATTCGCATCGGTTCTGTCTCTCCAAAAGCAGATCATCGAAAACCATGAGATTCTTATCTTCCGATTTAAATTCTCTAGGATCCGGAACATCGCTAGCGTTCTCATAAAATCGACACTCGACGTTCGAAGATGCATTTCTCTTCATCAATTCCATCGCCGCACCGTCCAAAATGGTCGAGAGAGGAGCTTCACTTTTGTCGAATTCCTCTCTACTGTCAAAGATTCTGGCTATGACGTCCTTGGGCAATCTACGATCCATGCACTCTCGAAGCAATCTGCATTCGGGTTGAAACAAGCTCTTGCCAAACACAAACAATCTATCGTAATCCATCCAGTCGGGTCGCAACAACAGATTCATCAACAGATTGGTCTTTCCACAATTCGATTTTCCCACTATCAAGCCTCTTATGCTTTTAGGAAAGAACTCATTATTCGACCTCTTGGTCGCGGCGTCGTTCCAAGACATATCTTTAATGTTCATCTTTGTTTTATTTTTTTTTTTTTTTTATTTTAGATTTTTTCAAAACACAACTTTTTATGTTTTTTCAAACTCAGTTTTTAATATTATTATTTATTTATATTACACCGTCGCGAGTTCTCTTCAATCCAAATCCACTCGTCATTTTGGCTAAATCTTGTATGGGTACCACAGCATCCTTAAAATCTTTCCAACTTTTCGGCGTTCGCTCTAATGCAGCTCGCTTCGCCGGTTGACTGATCAACTTGTCGATCAACGCGTCGGCTGCTCTCTTGCCAGCCACAGAAGCTATCCTACCACTGGCTTCGGAAGCGGCTTTCTTACCAGCTTCCAAAGCCGTCTTCTTACCGACCTCAAACGCGGTCGATGCGAGTTTTCTACCCGCATCACTCGTGAATGCTCGCATTATAGAATCGACGATGCCAGAGCCGCCTTGAACGTAAGTTCTAACGTATCCCCTGTTCTTTATCACCAACATATTTTTTTTTATAATTTGTTTTCACTGGTAAATCGTTTGTTGTTTAAACACTTTTTATTATTCTAGTGTAAAATTTACTGTTTTTATTTTATATTTTGTTTGTTTGTTTCTCTCTACTTATTATATACATCAATCCTTCAATTCGTTCATCAGCCTTTTATAATGGTTTTTATTCAAAACCTTCTGTCGTAACAATTCCTCGCATATGCTAACTATCTCATTATCTAATCCTGTGTTACCAGCGCGTCTACTGGCCATCAACAATCTCAATCTCTGAAACAGAGGGTTAGAATCGCTCAGAAGAAAAGTGGTTTCCACCCGTTTACCAGTTACCGATTCGACGAACTTCTTACATGTATGCGAATTCCATATAGGTTTCACCACTTTCGTCCACTTGTAACCTCTGCTGGCTTTAGGTCTCGTCTCTCTGTCATCGTTATTTCTCTTCATGGCGTTGGTCCCAACCAGAATGTCGCCGTAATTGTTGTAATCCTGTTCCGTGTAACCACTAGGCTTGTCGTGAAGGAGCAATATGCGCAGTCCTGAAGTTAATTCGTACCTATTCGGGCCGACGGTTAATTCATCATCATCTATTTCCACTTCTGTGTCGCCCACAAAAGTTCTACCGTCCGAATCCTTATAAAATCCATACAACAGATCTCTCTTACCACCATCCTCGGACGACGCGACGCTATCAGTGGTGATAGTCGAAGCTCTATCATCGCTCTCACTCACGTCGGTTTCGATTCTCATGGGAACGTAATCAGGTGTAGATTGAAACGAATACTTGATTGTAAAACTACCGGGCAACGAACCCATTCTCAAAGAACTTTCTTTTAAGGGCCTCAATTCGTCAACGATCTCCTTCTTGCTTTCCTCTTGAACCTCCGTCACGGGTTTAAATATGTTTGTGGTCTCGCGTTTGAGTTCGATCTCTCCAAGACGTCTGCTTCTGTCAGCCGATTGAATGCCCTTCTTAGCACATTCATATTCATTTAAAAGCTGATCTCGGCGTTTAGCATCCATCTGTAAAAACATTTTTTTTCGTTTTTAAATTATTAATATTTCCTTTGAGTATGCTAATGTGAGTTATTTATTATTTTCAAAATTAAATGTATAATTATTTTTTATGTTTTAAGTAAATAAAATCTTCTGTCTTTAATATAATAACTAAAAACCAGTTGAGGAAAAACATTTTACATGATAAACCTCTATAAATGCGTTTTGCCTCTGAACGTGTTAAAATCACATCACAGATTATTCGCTCAATGGCAAACTGGAGAACTTTGAAAAGTTTGAAAATTTTAGTGCATAAGAAACCGGTTTTTGATTTAACGCGTTTGAGAATAATTACATCTGATAATCAAAATCATAAGTAAACACATCAGTAATGTAATGCTTTCAAAAAACAAAACGCGTTTAAATCATATCATTTAATCTTTTGAACTGTTTCCGCTTTCATCCATAGAATAGTTTTTCAGTTAAACCATTTAACTGCCAATTGACGCTCATTTGAATAAAAACCCATAATACATTTCGAGCGTGACAAATGGTGTTCTCAGTAAGTTTATACAGTTGAGATTTTCCAAAAAACTTAGTTTTTTTCTGTTGAGTTTGGAAAATCCCACAATGGGTATTCCCCCACTTACGTCAGAAATGGGAAAATCCCCGTCTCAAAAGCCGTTTGCCGATTCTGAGACACTGGTCCAGAATCGGCAAACCGTTTTTTTATGCTGGTCTAGAACCGGCAAAGCGTTTTTTTCGCGTTCACCAACGACAGATTGAAGGTCTAATCCACGATGGGAACGTAAACAAAGATTTTTATGTGAAATAAAATGTACAATTTCCACTTTTTTTTACATTCGACACGTTCGCCAACGGGTATTTGAACGTTAAAAGTGCGATCTAGGAGTCTCAAAATAACAGCCGATTCTGGGACACCATAAAAAACGACATTTTTTGCGAACAAGCATGCGATTTAACACTGAATCCTACGATGGTAAACGCACCATCTACCATGTACCGTGCAGTACATGTACAAAGTGGCCCAGAAACGGCCTATATTACCTACTTCTGTGATTCACCACTAGAAGACAGGATAAACTTTCTGGTGGAATGTTTGCTATATTGGCTGGAATGCTGGCCAGCAACGCACCCTTTTCCTTCAGAGTTTAAAACACAGTGTTTTAACCAATTAGTACTAATCTTACTTTGATGACTGATAAATCCAAAGTTTTGAAGTAATCCATATTCCGTTTAACACTGATGCTCCCAATAATGAACAGAGAGATGGATCTGACTGTATAACATAATAATTCTAAGATACTGTGAATATTAATATCTCCACTGAAACTTTTTGCACTCTGTCATTTTTTTTCCATTCCGACGACTGATCCCTGATTCTTCAGCCTCTGCCTTAGGTAGGTCATTGCGTAACCAAACGCAGTGGACGTACAAATCAAACACCTTTAACGAGTGGTTTCTGCTCCTGCAGTTTCTGAGTTAAGTAAGGCGATAACATCTGGTCAGAAATACAGTTCATTTGTAAAACAACCGTAGTGACAAACGGTTTCTGCTCTGGCAGACTATGGAATAAGCAAGGTAATAATATTAATCCAAAATCGAACACAGTTTTAACAACCACGCAATAATGGGTGTTTCTGCTCCTGCAGTCTCCTGCAGTCTCTTGGTCAAGATGAGTGACAAAAATCCAAATGATAACACTGTTTACAACAACTACATTATAACGAGTGGTTTCTGCTCCTGTAGTCTTTATGGAAGGAAAATGGCACTGTTTCCTTCCATATTGTCAGTAAATGTCACAAGTCACATTTACTGACATGTTCGTGAAATGCCAACAGCCTTTCACGAACATGTCAGTAAATGTGACCTGTGACATGTGGACTGCAGGAGTTTCGGCATAGTTTGACGATATGGCCGCTACTCCTGCAGTCCACATGTCACAGGTCACATTTACTGTTTGTGAAAGGCTGTTGGCATTTTTATTCAATATTCCAGGCACCAATGCCTCGTTCCACTTAATAGCTTCTGGCTGTCGCCTTTTGGTGGCGTTAGTGAGGGACGCGGCTATCTTAGAAAAATGTCGAATAACTTTTCGATAATAGCCTGGCAACACAAGAAATGATCTCGTCTGCTTCTTAGTCTCCGGTCTCGGGTATTCCATTCGGCTTTGACCTTCAGTTCATCCGGGCGCACTAACCCTTCTCCAACAACGTAACCTAGATATACGACCTCTTTGGCAGCAAACTTACTTTTCAAAGGGTTTACCGTTAACCCATGCATTTCTCAACTGCACAAGCACTTCTTCAATGTGTCTTGAGCGTTCATCCCAGGTTTCCGAAAAGACTATTAAATCGTCGATGTAACTAGATGAAAATTCCTCCATATCTTCCAGGACCATATCTATCATTCTTTGAAAATTTGCGCCAGCTCCGTGCAAACCGAAAGGTGTGACCACAAACTCAAAGTCCGAACGGTGTTGTGAAAGCCGTCTTCGCAATTGATGCTTCTGACAGTGGAATTTGCCAATATCCTTTACATAAATCCAGTTTGGATATATACTTCGCTTTGCCCAGTTTATCTAGGATGTCGTCGATCCGAGGCATTGGGTTGGCGTCAAATTTTGACACACTGTTCAACTTTCTATAGTCCACTCAAAATCTATCATTACTATCAGGTTTTGGCACGACTACAATCGGGGAGCTCCACTCACTTCTGGGGGGGGGGGGGGGGGGGGTCTGATCAGTCCCATATGTTCCAACCTGTCCTTTAATTCACATTGTATCATTTCCTTTTTGTACTCTAGGAGTCTATATGACCACTGACGAATTGGTGTAGCATTTCCAGTGTTAATTTCATGACGAACTAGAGATGTTCGTCCTGGTTTGTCGTTGATAACATCCCCAAAATTTGTGAGACGATTCAATAATTCTTTCCTCTGGCTATATGCTAACTTATCACCTAGTTTCAAGTCATCCTTCTTCATCTCTCGAGGATTCAAACAGACGCTTGGAATGTCACTGCCAGTTCTGCCATCATCCCAAAATAGAGGTTTCGATGCTTCAACCGATTTATGCAGCATGTTGACGTGATAAATCTTGCATTTTCTGCTTGACAATTCAATCGCATAGTCAACTTTTCCAATTCTGCGTTTCACGAGGAAAGGTCCTTTCCACTCCGACTGTAGTTTGTTCTTAGTTGACGTCAGTAGGACTATAACTTTGTCCCCAAGTTGACATTCTCTAGTGCGAGCTTTCTTGTCATACCATATTTTAACTTTCGTCTGATATTTTTGCATTTGAATCGAACTATTTCAGTCATTTGGTGGAATCGGTCTCGCATGTTACAGACATATGATCTGACATTTTCAGGCATCTTGGAACTTCCTTCCCATGTCTCCTTCATTAAATCCTGTGTAGCTCGTACTGTACGCCCATACAGTAGTTTAAATGGGGAGAATCCTGTAGACTATTGTGGAACATCCCGGTATGCAAATAGCAGGTATGGTAGCAACCTGTCTCAGTTATCTGGATCGTCTTTCACAAATTTCTTCTGCACAGACTTCAGAGTTCCATTAAATCTCTCTACAACACCGTGGGTTTGTGGATGGTACGGGCTCGTCCTGTCAGTATTTCTCCTAGTATTCCAACTCCAGAAAATATCTTGATGAGTTCCTCTGCAATATATTCTGCATCAATCGATTTAAGCGGGACAGCTTCGGGTTACCGTGCCGCGTAATCACACATGACCAGAATATACCTGTAGCCAGATTTACTTCTTTCAAGTGGTCCAACAATATCCATTGTAATAGTGCCAAAGGCATAGGCACTAGTTTCGCTCTTTCATGCTGCCTTTTTGGAGCAACATTCTGACAAACAGCGCATGATTTACAGTAATTCCGAACATCATAAAATATCCCTAGCCAATAAAATCTTTGCAGTAGGCGGTTTATAGTTTTTTGCCTGCCGAGATGTCCAGATAATGGAGTATTATGGGCAATTTCCAGTGCATATTTGCGACATTCTGAGGGTAAACAAGCTGCTCAGTAGTCTCACTGACAATTCCTCTCCTCGGCTGCCAAATCCGGTACAACAACCCATCTCTTTCTGAAAAGTGTTGTCCTTCAGCTGGGGTTCTATCCCGTCTTATATGCTCTCTGATGAGCACTAGTGACGAGTCTGTCTCCAGCAGTGCTTTAAATCGACCCTTTGTAATCCCAAGGTCATTGTAAGTTGAACTCCCTCCTGCGTTGTCTCTCCCACACTGAGCAGAATTTCCTGACAGCTGTACATCGTGTACTCGTTTTGCAGAGCGTCTCTCCTTGCGACTTTTCCTACATTTCCTACATTTCCTGCTATTATCTAATAATTCATCAGCCAATGGAAAGGTTTTGTAAAAGTACCCACTCTCTGTAAACCCTGTTTTAGGCACTACTCCATTCATGTATTTTGCCAGTTCCAAAGTCTCTTGTTTCTCTGCTCTCATTCGATGGGCTCTGGTCTCAACAAGAAAGTTATCTTCTTCATGCCTTAACAATTCAATTAAACGATCCATATCTTTTCCAAGCAAGACGACTGGGAAGATTCGACGACACCCAGCCTTGACTTTGCAAATCTTGCCATTTACATTAATTTCCACCACGCATGTTGGATATTCCGCACATTTTACTGCAAGTCTCTCCAAATGATTCATTCTTTTTGCGGGAACTAAATTTCTGTGAACCATAGTCCTAGCAGCACCAATGTCGACAAGCATGTCAACTCTCTTTCCATCAGCATAGCCTGTGCAATACATCTAATTCGTCTGAAGCCATTTCTCAGCTGAGCTTCTTTTAATTTCATTTAACTCGTTCACCATTTCATTACGATTCTGTTCGTCAGTAAAGAATGCGTTAGGCCATTTTATCCCTGGGCAACGCAAAGCTACGTGACCATAAACCCCACATTTATAGTATTTAATTTCTATCCACATTTTCCGTTCATTTTCTCTGTTCTCACGTCTCTTGTTGGCATTTGAACTGGCACTTCTCTATTTACATGTCGCTGCGCGATGTCCAGGTTGTTTGCACAAATAGCATTTCTTCTCCTGAGCTCTTGTAGGTTTCCATACAAGAACATAACAGTCGGCGAGGGAGCTAGCTTCTTCCAGTGTATTAGGCTTCTTCTCTCTCAGCCACACTTGGAGTTCCAATGGCATTTTCTCAATCATTTATTCTATTACTGTAATGTCACGCATTTCACTCACCGTCACTTTATCAAGGTGTACCCACTTTTTGAACAAATCCTTCAGCTGTGTTCCGAACTCTGCGTAGCTTTCTTCCCGTTTCTTTCTAGTAAAACGGAATCGTTGTCGGTATGT
Organism: Pictodentalium vernedei; assembly: GCA_031216915.1. Classification (NCBI taxonomy): domain Eukaryota; kingdom Metazoa; phylum Mollusca; class Scaphopoda; order Dentaliida; family Dentaliidae; genus Pictodentalium; species Pictodentalium vernedei. The sequence continues at coordinate 337,454,146 of CM062296.1, forward strand.
TTCATAATTAATGTCGTACCTAGACAATATAGCTTTCTTTGTTGCATCGTAATTGTTTATTTTCGTAACATCCGTACTGACGAAAGAAGCACAGGCCTTTCCAGTGAGCAGGGGTGCTAACCGAACCGCCCAAGTTGTTTTACCCATTCATACGACGTTGCTACTTTTTCAAATGTTGTTAAGAAATGTTCAATGTCCTCTCCCTCTGTCAGTTTTAGAAGTTTCAATTCATTCATGAATGATGTTATACTTGTTCGTTGGAATGATGTCCTGTTCGCTTTTCACCACACGCCATGGCCTCTATTAACATGCGCCTGTCCAATTCAGCCTGCTCCACCCACTTTCTCCTTTCATTCTCTTCTGATACTAGTCGTTCCTGCTCTTGTTTACGGCGCAGCCCCTCGTCTTCAATAGCCCTTTGTCTTATCATTTCTCTCTCTGCCTTTTTGTCCTCTTCGATTTTTCTGAACATCTCCGCGATTTGTTCCATCATTTTTACTTCTGTTTCTTCCTCTTGTTCTTTTCCTCTGGTAGTTTGCATTATACCAAGTTTATGGCAACAATCAGTTATCAAACGTTAAAATGCACAAACACAGTTTTGTCCGCTCTCAATCCCCGCGCAGTTTGCCTACGAGTGCTTTTTATATGTTCAGCAATCACAATGATCCACTAAGCTCTCATTCCATTTGATCCTACTTCTGACACCACGTGTCACCGGCCGAGTACAGACCTCTCACCCAGGCTCATAGTTCACCCAGAACAACTCTGTACTTAACTACAGGACTACGGTTTTATTAAACCTTCCTCATTCACAATAGACATTACACTACTTTTTACATATCTGTGTTTTTTTAACCCCAGTCCAGCATATCCTTCCCGTAAATATATGAGGAAGACATTTGTCACTCTGTCATTCTGATGCCAGCGAAAACATTTATCCCCCATAGAGTGCAAGTTAATTTAATATCTGTGATTCAGCACTAGAAGCCAGGATACATTTTCTGGTGGAATGTTTGCTATATTGGCTGGAATGCCGGCCTGCAATAGCGAGCACTTTCAACGCAAATGTGGTCCATGTCTACTTGTAGCAAAGTACGTTGTCCCAAATAATATGATTTGTTCATTTTGCTAGGGATTGGCAGACACTCTCCAACAGATTGTAACAGCAAATAAAGATATGTTGAGAGATGAGAGATACCACGGAGTAGAGAAATAAATCAAGCACATCCCAGTTTGTATGGCAGGAAAAACATTGATTAGGCTGTAGAATCGTATCTAACATATCATTACAGTCCACATACTCCAGTGTGTGTTCCGCAAAAGGTGCACGTACAGTAGGAGGTTCTCTTGAATAAAATTTGTTACAACTTGTTCGAAATCGGGTAACGCTGAATTTTCAGCACATCCTAACAGAAAACATACACGATGTAAGAAGCATCGTGTTTAGGAAGTTTTATACCACGATTGTTGCGAGCATTCAGTGTTACCGATACAATATAGACATTGAGAAACGTGCTACGAACCACAAACTTGGAATCTGACCAACGTGTAAAGCGTTATGTAAGAACGCATCTGATTGGTCGTTACACATTTCGGCGACGTAAATGAAATGCTAGGACACAAAACAGTGTCACGCATGAACGTAAACAGACAGCCGAAGGTGATATTTTTCATTAAAATGTTACCTTCATCCACTGATGTCAAGTCTAATCGTGGTAGAAATGCAGAACACAACTCGGGTTGATTACAGAGGAAGGAATCAATACAACGAGAGTGATGTACGGGAGAGTGAAATTAATGTTTTACTGTATTTTATAAGGTGCACGTAAAATCCAGGAAAAAACTTCAGTTCGTGTCGTTGATTTCAGTCCTCCGTACTCTACCCTCGTTTCTTCTATCGTAGTGTTCCATATCTACCTGAAACAAAGTATTATCTTCTTCCAAAGAGGGTGATATGTTACAATTTATTGAAACTCGCCCCGTGGAGACTTTCCATCTAGTTCCAAAGAAAGTGATGCGTTGCAAATTATTGATTATTGCCGTGTGGACACTCCTCACGATGTGTATATTGATCCGCAAATGTTTATAGTCACCCGTCTCCACCACACTAAGCAGTTTGCTGTCACCTCCTGGAAAAGAGAACTCCCCAAAATCCAGTTTCGTGTAGGCTCCATTTCACGGGCTAGGAGTACACTAAGGCTTATCGTACCTGCTTTGTTCTGCGTGAGTGTCTTAGAGAATCCGATAGTTACACACCACTCTCTCTATGAATACTCCGTCTTCTTCAGTCCCGCCCGACACGGTAAGATCTAATTGTTGAATGCTTCTGCTGAACTCCAACACAAACCTCGGATGTCGATTTCATCAAATTAATCTGGCTAATTTAATAGAGCACTCGAACTATATTCTCCATCAATAAACCTATGCTGCGTCTACCAACATCACTGCTTTCTGCTGCCCCGTTCACGATAATGTTATAGTCTTATCGATCCGCGCACTGTCAATTCCTTCACAAACATTAGTACGGGAAAACTCATCATCTTTACGAGAGAAAAGCGCGAACAATAATGATAACAACTTGTGTGAATCAATACCCTTGCCATTCGAGAAATGTTTTGCCTCAAAGATAGAACTGTCAGGTTTAATTTTCTGAGAACGCGAAGTGTAAAAAGACCGAACTGTATTCCATCTAAACTAAAACTGGCGTTTGTGGTTTTCGAATGTCTGTGAAACTCTTCTCCACTGTTCAACACAGTAAATATCACGTTCCATACCAACACACCATCACACAACTTGACATAAAGTTACTGACAGCAGATTTACTAACAGAACACTACAATTAATTGCAGAAGAATTTCTTTAAAACTCAAACTATGATAGAAAGTGTGTGTGTTGTTTTGTTTGTTTGGTTTTTTGGGTTTTTTTTTTTTTTTTGGGGGGGGGGGTATTTTTGTTAGGCTCAGACAATATGGGTTTTGATAAGCAAACGACATAGTTATCAACAGATCCAGTGGGTCATTAAGGCGGGGTGGGAAGGTGGGGGCTTTAAACCTGATTTGTTTAGAATATGATGGCGCAGGTTCCGACTGATTAAATATTCCAAGAACATCATCAAGGCATGCTTTCGTGCTTACGGTCGACACTGTTTGAAAACTTTACAATTTGCTTTCAGTAGTATTAGCAAGAGTAGTGGCATGGGTTCCATCTAAACTTTTGGTTTTGTTAAACGATGAAGATGACTGATACAAGCTATATTCCTGCCTGTGAAAAGATTCGAAAGGAAAGGAATCGGACATGTTAATTTCGATTCGAACTGAGTAGCCAATTAAGATTCGAAATCGAATTGAATAGCGAAGCTTCGCGGGGCCTAAAATTTTTAACAACACACATGGTTGCACGGACAAAAAAAAAGCTCAACTGATGAAAACTCACCCTGTCGATGTTCCAAGGTGACATGCTTTAGGGCGAACGTCGAAGGGTAATTTTGGCTCTGCCAGTACGAGATAAGCCAAAAGGCTCCTGGTTGGAGTGGGAGGAAGACGAAACCTCTGCAGCAACACCAGTCAGGGAGTGGCCCCGGCGTGATATTCCTTAACGGTTAAAAAATAGGAATGGAGAAACCTCCTGTAGAATTTTCGAAGGCCAAGGGCCATTCACCAATTCTTCAGGGAGGTCGAGATGCTGTGTATAAATCCCCCTCCCCAAAGACAAAATAGTTGAAATAGTCAGTATGTTTATATCCTAGTTTGTCGGTGGACTTTTTTAATGATTTAATGAGTCGATCGAGGCAGAGTCAAGCAGTGCGCTGCACCCAGCAACGACATTGGTGGCATCTGTTCTATGAGATCGCGATGCACAGATATTATGCAGCGCGCAGATATGCACTGTCCGTTTCCAGTCTGGATGACTGCGTGAGTGTGAGTGTGGCTCTTCTGTAGATATATTGTACAAGAAAATAACAAAAAAGTCAAACACAGCAAACAAAGGACTGCCACCAACAGATGTCAGCTTCAAGTTTCATCTCCTCAGGTGAGTCCGCCTACTTACAATGTGGTGTCATTGCCTTCATCCACACCTCCCATAACTCGAATTGTGTCATTATGGATTCAATTCAGAAAACGACAAAGTGGAACGAATGCCAGAGATGCCAGCTCCGCCTGAACTTCTGCTGAATGATATTGTTTGTTCCTGTGATGGCAATTACATTTAGCCATGCATAAGAGTCTCTGGATGCTTCAAAATGATGGATTGTGCAGAAACATTGAATATGCAGTTTTCATTAACGAGAGTGATTGAAGGGAGTGATGCCCATCAGTTACACGTTACACATTTTGAAAGAGAAAAATCCCAGTATGACTCCCTACCTCACATATGGCATTTTCCACTATTCGTTTTATATAGTGTTGCTGGCCATATTATACGGGGTATCTATGTTACCTTTCGATCAGTATCCAAAATTGATGCTTTGTAATGGATGTGCATAGTTGGGATGTGGACGGGTGGGGGTGAATCCAGGCGTGGATATCTCCCCCGCGCCCATGAAATTTTCTTTTCATGTTAACTGAAAGTTAGTTGATGCTCAAATGCTGAGAATACAACGTTGACATCGGTTTCATGTGTTTAGGTTTGGTGAAAACATCACCCCACCAAATGGCATTGTCAGCATAAAATAGCATTGAGTTAACAAGCCCAATTCGTCGGCGGGGTAGAAGATATCCACCTCCCAAATTTGCATACGTTTGGGTGATAAATGCGTCACAGTCTGAGGTGAGAATTCCATTTTCACCGACATTCCACTAAAAAGTATGGTTTTACCTCTAAACCTCAAAAGAAATATTTTAGAATCAGCAGCCTTGCCATCATTGAGAACTTTAAGAACTATATAAATCGTTCCTACCATAGGACATGTCATCATGGACTATTTCACCGATTCCAGATTTCTGTAATTTTATTTTAGCAAATGTCAATTTGACCCCAAAATGTTGAAATACTTTTCCACTACAAAGTCATATTTTTGCCCATTAGTGTTTTCTTTCTGATGACTCGCGGGGAGAGAGGCATATGTAAGTACGACAGAGTGGTTGGTCTTTTCTGAAAACATAATCTTGACGCATGTTCTCTGGTACATGTAGAAAAACCTCTGAAACACTAGCAGTCTTTGTTCACGACACCAAACATGAATAATTCCAAACTTCGCTCAATTTCTTACAAAAGCAACACCTTTTCCTTCAAACATTCTATGGTACCATGGATATGGCCAAACTCATAGCGGAATCCTTATCAAACTAATGTGAATCAAATTAAATGTTAAATTTGACATATTCTATTAATAAAGTGAAAACTCCAACTTTCTCTGATTTTTCTCTAAAATAGTTTTTTGCCCCAAAGATGCGAAAAAGTAGTTTTCCAGAATCGGCAGCCATGCAAACATTGAAACACTAAACTATTACTATCTGAAAATGGATCATAGTTAGATGTACAAATAATTCTCATCGCCGGACATATAATATTCTTTAATTTAGTGATTTAGAGATTTAATTTAGAGATTCCAGATTTCTCCCATTTTATTTAGAAAAATGCTCATTTCTCCCCCCCCCCCCCCCCCCCCCCCAAAGTACCAAATCGTACAACCTATTGCAAACTTAGAACACCGGGGTGGTATAGCTCGTAGCTAGATAAACATTTAGATGTATAACATGCCTTGTTAAAACCAGCCGATTGTACTTAAACAATAGAGCCCTTTTTCATTACCTGCTGCTCTACTATTAACCCTTCACCCAACGTAACGGTCAAAACGGACCAGCCATATTCACAAAAATCATTATTCAATTTACATTATTTTTTTTTATTTTGTCCCCAAAACAGCTTGATACCCCTCGTTGGAACGAGCGTGTTGACCTCGTTCCACTGAGGGGTTATAAGTTAGGTTGTGGTCCCGAAAAATTCAGATGACAATCTTTATATATTTTAAGATTGCCTGAGAGGACAATGTCTTTAGTTTACAATATTATGTTTTTCCAATTTTTGTAACATTCCAAAATTTGAGGTAATTTTAAAAATACTCACATCCTAATAATAAATTCATTGACGGTTTTAGCGTATTGAGAGGGAGACAACGTTTTCAATGACAAATATAATTGGGTATTCTGCTAGGGAAAGAAAAATTAAATTGTTCTGGTTTCTCGACCGATCCTAATTTTTATGCACGACCCTTATCTTTTTCTAAGAACATAACAATTTTTTTTTAAATATTGCACGATACGTATGGACCAGACTTCAAACACAAGTACAACGCGAGAACAGGCCACACATTTCAACCCTCGACCTTACCCAAACAGAGGGAGACACTTTAAAAAAAAGACTAACTAAAAAATTTCATTTTTCGGCCCAAAACATAGCTTATGAACACTCATTTGAACGAGTTTGGTGAGCTCGTTCCAATGAGAGATTATGATCTATGTTTTTGAGACCAAAAACAAAATAAAAAAAAAACGGAAATGAAATTTGAATGGCGGTGTGTTTAAATTGAGCTAGTCTGGGAAGGTCGTCATGTTGGGTAAAAGGTTAAGCGACTGTACGAGAAGATAAACTATTACAAAAATTCCAACCAACCTATTTTTGTACTGCATGGGAACCAAAACCATTTAATTTTTTTCGCCTTTGCTCAAAGGCAGTGCAATTAATTTCGGGGAATATATAATACACTGTAAATTTTAAAACAATGTACTGATAACATAGAAAGAGCTGGACGGTTTTGGCCGTTATGTTATGTAAAGTGTAAAATTATTGTTTCTCAAAAAGGTAAAATGTCTCTAATCAGACAGACTGAGCTAGAGATTGGGAAGCGTGGGTAGTAACCACGTGGACCTTGGAATACAGGAGGGAGCTGGTCCAGGAATGGCAGTACAATTTAGCCATTGCAACCATGATCACAACCGCGGTGAATTGTCTTATGTGTACTGGGCCTTTAATAGTGTCTGGATTATGGTATTGAACGTATGGTCCGATTCTCGGAGCGACGAGAGAGGGAGTTTAAGAGGCGGCAAAACGGAAACGTGAAGGACATCAACGAGGTCATCTGTTTGGGACACTCGTAGGTTTCATCATACGAAACACTTCTAATGCCACTTTTAGTCTTAAAACGGGTTTTTCTCCCTGTTGGCCCGAGTTGCACTTTTCTGCCTTTCCAATGGCTAGAATCCCAGTTAACCATGGCTCATATCAGCCTTGATATGCAGCTTATAAATAAGTCATGCTTGGACCCATCGGCGCACAAGGCTACTACTCATTGCACGCCCTGTGGATCGGTCACTTTGCACGGATGGTCAATATTGCCACGGACGCAATAATATTAGATTCCATACACTAATTATGGGAATAATCATCAAACATTTCAGTAAAACACCTGGTAGAACCCGGTACTTCATTAATTAAACTTTTGTTGATGGTGATTTTTATTACCAGGTAAACGCATGCGTGGACATCACTGCCTATGCGTGATATACGACCAATGTGTAAATCACGACCAGCCCACGGCGCCTGTACTGTATGTAGTATGTATATTCACCCTTAACCTCGCGTGCAGAAACTCCTGACTGTCCAGTCAATCAATAAACACAAATGGCGGTGACCTATTAACTCATTTTTCATGATCAACGGCTCTGTGTCGCTATATGCATATTTTGATCACTAACCTTGTGTCACCCAGAATGCTGACCTTCTGGTTACCAGTATACCCTAGGTACATCTGCACTTTCTCTTTTGCCGGTGTGAAGGAATTGTAGGGTAAACATTTCCAGCTTCAAAACAACGTTTTCTCTTCCAGATTGAATCAAAAAATGGCTTATTGCAAGGTCAGCTGTCTAATAGAATGTGTCTTCTCCAACATTACCGTCACTCCTATTTTTCCAGTCATATGGGTGGTCATTCCCCTTCCTTTTTCCAGGAACCCACCATGTGTCCTTGAAAGACTTTCACTCAATCAGTCTCCTGCAACATGCCACCTTTTACCACACACAAAAGAGGATATCGCCATGGTATTTACTCGACAGTTTCGTCTGGTTGACCTTTCGAGTGTTTCAATCTGGGTTATCTAAAAACTATCCCGGTCGGGACTGGGTTATATTGCGCTAAACTATTGTTCAGAAAATCCTCCACGTTCTCCTGGCTTCCACTCTTTAAAGAAGAGAGCCATATCTAGAGTTCCTGATGGAATAAATAGCTCCCCGTTGAGCAAATCCTTCAGGAACACAAAATCTTTAGAGATCTCCGATGGTTCGCCCCAACGAACAGGAACGTAGATTGCTTATCACGGTCCCAAATATCCGACAAACCAGTAAAATATTTTTACAAATTTTCAAACTGGATAGCACATTTCGTCCATTTTCGGTGTCTAGAAAAACCATGCCTCCAATAAATACCCATCACATCCCACTTATGTGATAAAAATTAAGGACCCATCCCATTTCCCAATGTTTTTCAGTGTGTTTCTCAATTCTCTCTATGATTGAGCTTTAGTGGTGCTACATGTTTACGGGCTATGAATGTCACGCTCTTCTATGGGCTGAGATATCAACCATTTCCATTATTTTCCTGTAGCCCGAAGAACCCTGCCACCTTATGCTGTGAGCTCTCAGACAACCAGTCCAACTCAGATCGGAATTCCACACTGTTATGGGCTGATTTTTTATGGGGTTTGCGCGCAAACGACCGTTGATGCAGTGTGATGTCCATTTACTCACACACATATACAAATATTCCTTCGTGCTCAAGTTATAGATATTCCAATAGTAAATATTTAATTTATTTAATTTAATTTATAAAAATATCACGATATTAATACAATTAGTGGAATTACTAAGCATGGTCATAAAACTACAGCCGTGGTGAATTTTCATTAATTATAGTATAATTATGCCAGTAGAATGTAATGTATATTTTGAGCAACATTTACCGGGTCTTATGATGGATCTTATTTATGACGATAGAGTCGCGTAGCCAAGTTACGCCATGAGGAGTTGTCGTGGTAGCCCGTATCATCGACCATGCTTTGACGTCATTACCATGGTGAAACACAGCTCAGCATGTGCCGTTAAGGTGATACGTGTTTCCGTTGTCGATACCATTTGGAGAATACTTTTTTTCTAATCTTCCCTATGATTACCTTTCACTCCTTTCCAAAAAGGTATCCTCAAGAGATATCCTCAAATAGTACATCACCATGTCATAATTCCTGTCATTGCTCGTTAGATTATTTGTGGGAATCGGAATGCGTATGAAAGAGTCGTCAGAGCAATGTCTGTTCCAATTACCGCCCGATTGACGCGTGGTCTTATTTGTAGGAACCATACAGGCTTTTGCATCAGATAATTATGTAACCTTGGGCGAGCAGATAAATAAAGTCGTCTAATTGAATTAGTTAACTTACGGTGAATCAATCTGATTGAGCCTGAAGTCGATATAGGATTAGAGAAGATTGGAAAGCATGCAGTAGTGATATAAGTCAGCAGTAGTTTACCAGCTTCTGTTCGATAACTTGTTTGCTCGACGAAATTCCAGCCATCCGAGCGCCTCGAACTCCTGAAGCCAAAACACCGAGGTTTCTGAAAAATTCCGGGCACAATAAACAGTTGTCGGGAAGTTTATGATAAATAGTCAAACACCAATTCAATAGAGCGCACCTTGTATAGGCTGACAGCACTACGTGCTACATGTACTTATAGCGGTAGGCTCCTGGAAGAATCCTAGTCAAAAAAGTCCATTCTGGTGATTGTGGGCGTTTATAGTGATGTTGGGCAATTGTCCTGTCCAGTTGGGTAATTGGATATACTGCAGTCCAACAGAACAAACCCTCCTAACACATTCTTCCTATTGAAAAGCTTATACACCCATATCAACCACATGCCGCCATAGAAACCAACATGCGGCCAACAGTATTAAAAAATGTACGACAGAAATACGTGTTACTCTGACACCATGCACTGACCACACGTACCACCATGGTAACTGTGCCACAACAAGGCCGTTGAAGCAGGCTACCATCAAAACCTTACGTATCGTAACTGGGTCATGTGACTATGACGTCATATCTGAGACTCAAGAAGAGATCCAGCAAAGGTTTTGGTAATATAATATTTTTAGCTGTAGACCAAATGTAGTAAAATTTGAAACATAGCTACCTCTGTGTACTGTCTAAAGAGTCTTTGGTTAATATTCAGTCAGCCATGACCACGTGCGACGCTGCATGCTTTCAACAGATTTTTCAACAAAGCGTGCATTCGGCGCACTCCCACGTGCCGTGGGCTTGAAAACCATAACAACTCGAAGTTTTGAACAGTATACATCGATTGCACAACATTTCATTTCAACTCGAATGGAAAGCAAAATGCCGCGAATGTCCAAAATTTATAGGGGTACGGCTATTGCTCTAATTATGCAGGGACAAGCGCAATGCCTCGTCGCCCAGCAACTTGGAGTATATGAGTCAACGAAATCTACTTTAGTTGGGCGTCTCATAGCCACAGGAAGATTAGCCAACCGTCCCAGGAGCGGACATCCGCGCGTTACGTCGCCACGTCAAGAGAGAGGTATACGTCTCTCACACATCCGTAATCGATTTCAGACGGCGACGGAGACGGCGAGTCAGATTGTAGGCACCCATGGTCGCCGAGGGTGTCCAAGAAAATTAAGAATCGGTTGCTGGAGTTGAATTTAAGGCCACGACGTCCCTACGTTGATCCGCAACTTACACCCGGCGATGTCAATGTCATTTGCTATGGCTGCGGGCACATGCACTAAATCTGTTTCACTTGGCCTAATGTGTGTTATTCGCTGACGAGTCTCTCTTCACACTTAACAGGTCAGATGGACGACAACGTTACTATGGACGTCGAGGTGAGCGATATTCTGACGCGTTCGTTAAGGTAAAAGACAGATTCGGGGGGAGGGTCTGTTATGATTTGGAGGGAGATTTTTCATGGTGTAAAAACACCTCCCGTGGTCATCCAGGGCAAGCTTACAGCCATAAGATATAGGAACCAGGTACTCGTGCCTCACATCCTTCCACTTATCCATTCGCGTAACCGTACGTTGCAGCAGGATAAGGCGATGCCGCACGTTGCTAGGGTTTGTCTGTCGTGACTTCCTCAACCAAAACAATGTTCTCGATTGACCACCCTACAGTCCAGATGTGTTCCCAATCGTACATTTGTGGGACGAAATGGACCGGAAGGCCAGGAAGTACGTTACCGTCCCAAACAACGTCGCTCAGCCCAGGCAGACTCTTCTTCAGAAGTGGAATAACATCCCACAAAGAACCATAAACAACTTGATGGGGTCAATGGTAAGGAGAGTTAGAGCAGCGGCTGAAGACCAGAATGGGCACACCCGCTATTGATTTTGATCAGGAAATGGCGTAGGGTACCCCCTTTGAACGTTATCCGTCCAAACGCTGTCGGTGTTAAGACAACAAAAACCCGTCAAAATTTAATCAGCAATGAAAAAATAACATCATAATCCAAACAATGAAATAATCATCTATAACACATTTGAGATATTTACCACAGAAAAAAACTTCCGCTAGTATATATTACATACTGCTAATGCCATCAAAGATTCAGGGAAATCAAGTCTGGATTGAGAAGCAATTTTTCTTTGATTCGCTTATCGATTTTTGTTTTGACTGGCCCAGTGACTTAATCGAATGATCTAATATAGAAATGACTAAATGACTTGAGTCACTAGTTTTGTTTTGATTGTTTTTTTTAATTTTATAATCATTCTTTACGAAGACAGAAACCTGTTTGATGCTACATTGCTAACTTTTACTTTTTCATTTCAGTGATCTCTTGGCAGCATTCCCTCTCGATCGGGTAGGGCGTGTCCTCTACAACTTATGTATATTGAACAGACCATATCCAGTCACGTGTCTGTTCATTTTTTTACAACAGGTTGTGATGTGATTTCAGTTCTTGCTGTACAGAAAGTTAATATATTTTTGTTGTTAATTATTTCTTGAGTTAATCATGAGTTGTTCCCACAAACTGTTCACTATGGCATGGCCCACCACCTCCAAATTACTGCAGCATTTGGTCTAATCTGAGGTGACTGAAGCACCTATGGCCATCTAAGTAGTTCTCCACATACTAAAAGGGTGCCAATTAGACCGCTGAACAATGGATCAGTCTCGTTTTTTGTAAATAGTTGAAAAAAACATATCCGAAGACAAATTGTGAGCACTGGAAACATTGTTTTTTTCAGGCTATGCCGCCACCACCCTTGATCTTTTGCAAACACCCCCACGCATCATAGCACCAAAAACGTATCCTTGAGCCAAAATATTAATAACTTTCCATCCAATTTGCAAACATTGCCTAAAAGGTTGCCAGTTAGTTTGCTGAACAATAGATCAATCCTTTGGAATATTTCATTTGTTAGAAAAATCGAACCGTTGGTTCGCTTTTTCGACTAACCGAAATATTCCAGCCAATTATCTCTATGTACAGGCGATGTTTAATTTCAGGGCTGGACTGGTTCTAGGCTTTAACAGCGTCAAATTCCTTACTACTGACTTGAGACTTTACTTATGCTGGTGCATATCTTGATGTGAACCATGCTTTCTATTCTGATAGCTAAATAGTTCTAAGGGGCTCACTGACAGACCAAAGAGTTCTTTTTGTCTGTCTTTTTTGTCCGTCCGAATAAAATCAGATGACCAATTCTACTGAACTCTCGGAAAGAATTAGACAAGAGTCAACTGTCAAATTTCGAAATTATACTTTGCACAGTTAGGCAATGAACAGTTAACAGTTCAATGATTGCTGTTTCACATAACCACCAGCCATATGTAGACATATTTAGACAGAGTGCACTACCTCAGATAGGTACACGAATGTTATCAGTGGAGCCAACATTCAATCAATATGTAATGCAACTCTAAAAACATTTTGGCAGTGTCACCAGTAGGGCATATACTTTCAAGTATATGTCCAAGTGCTGGCACTCGCATCGTGTTCTACAGTATACACCACATGAATAGCGGATTTAATGTTTATGCTTAATGGAATGATCTAATACAGAAATGACAAAATCAGTTGAGTCACTGGTCTTGTTTTGATTTCTTTTTTTCAATTTTATAATTATTCTTTTACCAAGACAGAAACCATTTTGATTCTACTTTTCAAACTTTTACTTCATCATCTCAATGATCCGTTGTCACCTGCTTCTCTCGATCTGGAAGGACTGTTCTCCCCAACTTTTGATTATTGGTCATATCAAGTCACGCGTCTATTCATTTCAGCAGGTTGTGATGTGATTTTAGTTCCTGCTATTCAGAAAGATAATACATTTTCTTGTTAATATTTCTTGAGTTAATCATAAGTTCTTCCCGCAAACTGTTATCAGAATCCACAATGGCATGGCTTACCACCTCTAAATTACTACAACTTTTGGACTAATCTGAGGTGAGTGAAGCACCTATGGCCATCTAAATAGTTACCCACATACTAAAAGGGTGTCAAAAAGTCTGCTGAACAATAGATCGGACTCGTGTGTACGTAGTTTTGAAAAACACTGAAAAAAATTGTTTTTTGGGTGTGGACCCCCGCCATGTATCTTGACTTTTTGCAGATCCCTCCCCGCATATTAGCGCCCAAAATGTATTCTTTTAGCCAAATTATTAATAATTTCCATTCCACTTTGCAAACTTTGCCTGAGTGAAAAAAATTCGTCATGAGTTTTGGTGGGACCATTGCCCGCAACCCCCAGGCTCACTTATCTACGTCTCTGCCAACGATCAGGGTAGTTTTAATTTCACTTTTTCTACTTTCTCAGGTCTACCTTTTCTGAAACCAGTCAGAAATTCAACGTCGGTGAGTTGCTACCTCTTTGAAATGGCCTTCTACAGACTATTGTAGTCATTATACCCCACCACCCACCCCCCAACCCCCACCCCAGTATTTTTTTCTCCCACTCACACCGATCATGTTTCCAGTCACTGCGGGTTTTCTTATTTTAGAGGATGTCCCAGTGTGAAACGATGAAATGTGAGGTTCTCTTCAGTCAAACAGTATAAAATCAAATAACAAACCTTAGTACTCTTCATTTGTTTCAAAAAAGAAACTAGAAATGCCATGCATGTTGAGATTAGTTTTGGTTGTGAGGTCCTCCGTTGAAGTAAATCTGGAGATACTCTCTGAGCTATCTATGTCCATAGACTGCCAAGTGTCTCACCCAAGAAAAGGATAATAAAAATCTTACAACTGGGAAAATTGGCAGTGTAGAGGTTAGCCATCACATTTCTCGGGAATGCGCAACTTTTCAGATTGAAATCTTGCGATTACGGAAGGGGTGATTTCTACTCCTATAAAATTTCTCAGTTTTAGGACCTGTTCACAACCGTTCACAAAAAATCAAACCAACTTCCCAAACAGGTGTATTTATGAAATTATCTCTCAACAATTACATACGGTATTGGTATCGAGTCATCTGTTCAGAATCAGACATACACACAGGGCGTTTCTTTGCATTTCTTGTTTAAATATATTTTGAGCTCGGTGACGTGGCTGCTTTTTTTGACATGGTTTATTAAAAAAATTACATGACGGACCACCCACCCTAATTTTAAGAGCCGCTTTTTCGAACAAAATCATTTTATTTTTCGATCTGAGAGCCACAAATCCTGAGCTATTTGAATTGAAATTAGTTTAAGGACATTCCATATTTTACAGCTAGATACTGTTGTCGCTCTTTTTCAGACTGCACAAGCGAACGATCGATCAGTCGGTAATCGTGAAAGGCTTCGGTTGATAAACGTCATCGAAGATTTGCAGCATACAGAAAAAATGATTGCCTTTATTTCAAACAGAACATGTTCCGCTACCAGATCAATATAAAAAATTATATCGTATGGTCTATGGGATAAAAATTAGTGGACCATTGTCCCTGCTAGATAGTCAGGGTGTCATTTCCGGTACAGTTAATTGGCGCATTGTGTTATCGGCAATTGCTTCTTGTGCGTCCCTTACGATTTCTCAGGGTTCATCCTGGCTCAACATCGCATTCGACGAAAGTCATTGCAAATCGACCGGTTCGCTTATTAATACAAGCCCTTTTGAAAATTATGATCAAAGCCACCCCGCGCATTAAATAGAAGAATTCGTCCACTATCCCCTATAATGCGAAGAAAATATCAAAAACTATTTTGTTGTTCTTTGTCAACGATTGGGCCCGAAGTGTATTCAGTGGTGTCGTCGGCAAAAGACATCTTTTGTCTTTTGCTGACCACACCACTGTATACTCTTCGGGCTCAACCGTTGACAAAGTAGCAATTGATACGAATACTGAATTAGAGGAAATATTCGAATGGAGTTCAGTAAATCGGTTAGCAGTCAATGCCAATAAAGCAAATTTCATTGCAATGAGTCTCGCACAAAGGAAAGAAATCCATGATAATTTTATTATATACAGTCAAACTATAAACAGAGTGAGCTCCGATAAAGATGATAAGTCACCGAAGTTCTTGGGAATAAATCTGGATGATAAATTGTCCTTCAAAACTCACATTTCGCAGCACTGTGCCAAAATTGCGCTTGCGAATTACGCACCCAGTAAGGTTAAAGCTATTCTGTCGCACAATGCCACGGAGACGCTTCATTATGCCTTGGTCTACAACCATTTTGTGTATGGAATCCATGCATGAGGTAATTCAATATTGACTAATAAGCTCCTATTGATGCAGAAACGATCGCTGAGAATTATAAACAACAAGAAATATAATTCACAAACAGACGCCTTATTCTAAAAGGAGAAGATTTTGAAAATGAACGACTTGTTTAAGTTGCACGCCTTACTTTTTGTACTCGAATGGGATTGGGGTAATTTACCTGTCCCTTCCAATGCTTTCTTGGAAACTGTAGATCAACAAACTAATGGATGTACTAGACAATCTAGACTTCTTCACAAAGGCAAGACAATAACAAAACTTTTAGGCAATCTACCGTCATACTTATACTCCCAAAGTATGGAATGAACTTGATCATGAAGTACACATGTTTACTAATAGAAGTATGTTTAAAAAAAGATTAATTTCTATATTCATATCATCCTATTCCCTGACGACAGAGTTCGATAATCCGTACTGCCCGGACTCTAGCTATTTAATTGCAACAAGGCTATTGTACTAATTTTACTTTGGACGCTTATGTAGCCCATATCTCTACTCATTCCTGCTGCATCTGTGGGCCTCGTCTAACATACATTCTGTTTTGACCAACTATCACTATGCTGTGTAAATCGGTAGCTCGCCGCTCACCGCTTTAGTAATTTATTTCTAATATAGTATAGTACGGCAGAGTATAGTATGGTACCCACCCGCTTTAGTAATTTATTTCTAATATAGTATAGTACGGCATAGTATAGTATGGTACCCACATGGTATGGTTTAGAATTTATTTCTAATATAGTATAGTACGGCATAGTATAGTATGGTACCCACATGGTATGGTATGGTATGGTATGGTATGTGGTATGGTATGGTATGGTATGGTATGGTATGGTATGGTATGGTATGGTATGGTATGGTATGGTACGGAACGGCACTGTACGATATGATATAGTATAAGATAATATGAGTTAGTATAGTATAGTTAAGGAATAGTGCATGGCTTGGAGTTGACTACGCCCATATAGTGCCCAGTGAGGTGGTGTAGTTCCCGCCGCGAAGCGGAGGGAACTACACCACCTCACTGGGCACTATATGGGCGTAGTCAACGACAAGACATCATGCACTAATCCGTATATTATATCGAACACCCATCAAGAAGAACATCTGTCCAATGTGTTAATCTATTACCAAGGTAGCAGCCCTACCAACCAGCGTTATATAGAAAAATATACCATGTAGTTTTCAAAAAACATTTTCTTCTTCCAAAACACGGCTTATTGATATGAGCAGAAGACAAATTTTGAATCGGTCGGCAAGGGTAAACAAATCATTTCCCCCAAACGGAACTGTGTATTCTAGAATCGCGCAACTCGCGAATGAAAGCTAAACTTTTCGAAATTTGACAACGCAGTTTGATAATTTCCACACATTTGTCACACATATACATTACCGAATGGGTCAGTACGGGAAACAAAAGTCCAAAGATTCAAATGAATTCCATTATTTATTCGTTTACTGCCCAAAACATACAATTAAATAGCGAAATAATATGAGCAGCGAAACAAACGATTTTTCACATAACGACGCGTTCTTATTAATGTTGTACCCAGGTATGGATCATTCTCTTCGAAACGAGATATGGATCATCTTCTCGAGGAATAAAATGAACGCCTCGGAAAATGTGACTTCAACAATGGAAAAGCGATACATTTTTTCACAATGTTTTCTTTCCGGGTCGTTTTGTGGATGTTGTGCCTCTGTGATCGATATTTAAATTTAGCCTGATTAGTTTTATTCGCCCTGTATGAAAAGAAAACCGATATAGTAGTGTGCTAAAAATAGAAAACGTGTAGTGCCTGGGTGTAGTGCCTGGTCAGTTCTGTGGATGCAAACTACACAAAATAGGAGTAGGTATAAAAGGCCGTTTCTGGACCACTTGTACAGTGTACCGTACACGTACATGGTGCGTTTACCATCGTAGGATTCAGTGTTAAATCGCATGCTTGTTCACAAAAAATGTCGTTTTTTATGGTGGTCCAGAATCGGCTATAATTTTGAGACTCCTAGATCGCACTTTTAACGTTCAAATACCCGTTGGCAAACGTGTCGAATGTACACGTTTTTCAAAAAAGTGAAAAATGTATGAAATTGTACATTTTTTTTTCTTAAAAATTTTTGTTTACGTTCCCATCGTGGATCAGACCTTCAGTCTATAGTTGGTGAACGCGAGCAAAAAACGCTTTGCCGGTTCTAGACCAGCATAAAAAAAACGGTTTGCGGATTCTGGACCAGTGGTCCAGAATCGGCTATTGTTTTTGAGGGGATTTTTCCAAACTTAACAGACTACTATTGGGCGCTCCCATTTCTGACGTAAGTGGGGGGAATACCCATAGTGGATTTTTCCAAACTTAACAGACTACTATTGGGCACTTCCATTTCTGACGTAAGTGGGGGGGGGGGGGGGGGAATACCCATAGTGGGATTTTCCAAACTCAACAGAAAAAAACTAAGTTTTTTGGAAAATCGAAATAAAAAAAAGTGATTGATATATATAGGAGAGAAAAAAAAATATAAATAAATAGTTATTTAAAAATAAATATATCAAATCGAATAGATAATAAAAAAAATACGTAAATCATGAGCGCTTCCCAGACTATTAGAGCAAGGTTTCTTTTAAAAATGCTGATGAGAGCCTACGCATTCTGTGTGAACGAACAACTAGGTCGCCTGTTGTTAGAACGATGCGTCGGATGTCGGGATCACCTAGACTTCGATCACGAGAATCATTCGTGTCTGACGATGGAAAGGGAAGATATGGTCGTCAAGTATTTCGAACCGGCGTTCGAACGCGTTCAAATCGACGAAGTGATCGCGTTTTGGAAGAGATTACTCTTCTGTAAGGATCGAGACAAGCCCACAGTATCGGAAGAACTGAAATTGGCGCGTAGAAGTCTGACTTTAGAAGACAAGGGATGCGTCATGAAATTATTGTTCAATGGAGCATACGTCTAAGTTTTCTCGTTGATATAAAAATAAGGGACAATAGAAAATAAAAATAAATACACACATAAATTTTTTATCTAATATTAGAAAGAAAAAAAAAACACAAAAATGAGAACCAGAAATAAATTGTATCCGACGTTAGATGACGACGAGGACAAGAAGCCGAACGGCGTTTTGCCGACGGCACCGTCGCTAGAAGAAAAAGAAAGAGGAGAGAGGTATCGCATCGATCAAATCAATAGAATCCAAGCGTATCTAACTCTAGAGAGAGATTCTCGCCGTTCTCTCAAGAAGAAGTATTCGCGTTTTGTGAAATTCGTCAACGCGATCGACACGACACTCATCACGATTTCCATGGGTTTACACGCGGCCGGCATCGGATTGTTGTCGACCGCGGTCGGTATTCCGATCGTGCTGACCGTAGAAGGAGTGGCTCTCGCCGCTGGATTGTTTAGCACGCTCGGAAACTTTTTGAGTAGGAAATTATATCTGAAGGTGAGGAAACACGACAAGATTCGTGTCTTGGCCGACTCCAAGATCGACACGATATCCGAAATGATCTCGATGGCGTTGAAAGACGGTAGGATATTGGATGGAGAATACTTCACGATATTGGGTGAGAAAACGAAATATGAAGCCATGAAAGAAGCTGTGAGAATCAAGACTCGTCAGATCATCAAGGAAGAGATGAAGGATTCTCTCGTGGAAAAGGGGAGGAAAGAGGCCAGGGAGGAATTCAGTAAGATGATAGAACTCAAGAGCAGTGATTGAAAAAAATATATATATAATAAGAACAGAATTTAAAAAAAAAATATTAAATTTATATATATAAAATAAAAACGAAATTAATTTAAATAACTCTTAAAAATGTATTGCGTAAAGTGTAAGAGAGTTACTGAGACGAGTAATTCTCAAGAAGTACGAACTAAAAACGATAGACAGATGCTTCGCGGAATTTGCGACGTGTGTGGTTCTATCAAGACTCGATTCGTTACAAAAAAAGAACGCGAGCAAAGGTAAAGGCATCGTGAATAAAATGATCAATAATCTACCTTTCGAAATGCATCTTCCTGGTCACAGTTTCACGGGACCCGGAACGAAATTGAACAAGAGACTCAACGCCGATCTGACTCCTAAATCTTGGAGCAAACCTGTGAATAGGGTGGACGCGGCCGCGTATGATCACGATCTGTGCTACGCCGGACATCCCGACACCAAGACTCGCAACGACGTCTGCGATAAAAACATGTTGGGGAAATTGAGAGGTATATCGAATCCGACCAGGAGAGAGAAGATAGAACGTTCGCTGGTCGGCAATCTGATCGGTGCGAAACGTCGATTCGGATGGGGCGTTCAAAAAAAAAAGCGCATCTGAAAAGAAGAAGAAACGATTATTGACGAGCAATTTGGCCGAGGAGTTACACAAACCCATCGTGCATAAATTTCGAAAGAGAAGGGTGTTCGTGAAGGGTTTGGATGATATTTGGTCTGCCGACTTGGTCGACATGAGATCGTTTTCGAGGTGGAACGAGGGTGTCAAATATCTATTGACGGTCATCGACGTGTTTTCCAAATACAGTTGGATCAGAGCTTTGAAGAATAAATCGGGACCTTGCGTCGCCGAGGCTCTAAAGAGCGTGTTTGACTCGTCTTCTCCAAAACCGAGTAAATTGTGGGTGGATAAGGGAAAGGAATTCTACAACAAGCACGTTCATCGATTGGTTGACCTCTACTCGATCGAAAACGAAGAGAAAGCCAGCGTGGTGGAACGTTGGAATCGAACGATGAAGGAAAAGATGCATAGATACTTCACGGCGAATTCGACCAAGAAATACATATACGCTCTGAACGGTCTGGTTAAAGATTACAACATCACGCGACACAGGTCGATCAAGATGATTCCCGTGGAAGCTAGCGATCCTCGAAATGAAAACGGGTCTACGCGAATCTATATCCTGAAAGATCTAAGATTAGGAAGAAGTCTAGAACGCCGAAATTTGCGGTCGGTGATCGAGTGAGAATCTACGCTTATAAGAAGCACTTCGAAAAGGGTTATACTCCTCGATGGACCTCGGAAATCTTCGTGATAATCAAAATATTTCACACCGATCCGGTGACTTACGAAATCGAAGCTTTGGATGGAGAAGAAATCATCAGAAAGTTTTACGAACAACAATTACAGAAGACAAAGTTTTGATAAAGAAAACAAATTTCTTTTACTTACTCTCTTTAACATTTTCTTGGTTACACATACATATATATATAGGAGAGAAAAATAATAATGAAAATAATTAAAACTATTTTTAGATAAAAAAAAAAGCAAGCTAATTAATAAACAAAAAAACAAAAATCCTTTAAAAATGACAAATATACTAGATATAGCACAAAGCATAGTGAAAGATGAAAGTATTCAAGAATATGAGGTTCACGAATACGAACCGGTAACCGGAACGAGTTTGAACAATGCGGGAGAGATAAGAATCAACGTCGAAACTCAAGATCTATTCATACATCCTAGCGAGAGTTACAGAGTGGTGCAGGGACGTCTCACCAAGGAAGATGGGAGCGACTACGCCGACGACGACACGATTACTCTAGCCAATAATGGCATCATGCATCTATTCAGTAATATAAAATACATGCTATCCGGACAAGAGATAGAATCTGTGTTTCATCCCGGTCAGGCCACCACGATGTTCGGACTCTTGACGTATCCTGATGATTTTTCGAAATCCAGAGGACTTAATCAGTTGTGGGTGAAAGACACCGTCGGCCCTGCTAGCGCAGGCGCCGCCGCGATATTCGACTACGTCGTCAAGACATCCAGACCTAAAGGAACGTTTTCGTTCAGGATACCTTTGAAACACATCTTCGGATTTGCGGACGATTACAACAAGATCATGTACGGATTCAAACACAATCTGACGTTGATTCGAAAAGGAAAGGACGACGCAATAGTGAGACTCACTGCGACCGATGCGGGTAAGATAACTCTACACAAGATATCGTGGTTCGTTCCGCACATGGAGCCTTCGATCGTGGAAAAAGCGCGTCTCTACAAGATCATAGAATCCAAGAGTAAATTACCCGTGGGATTTAGAATGAGACAGTGTGACACGGCTAGCATTCCTCTCTCGACGAATCACTTCGATTGGAGATTGACGGTGAAATCCGCTTCCGAGAGACCGCGTTTCATCATGGTTGCGTTTCAGACCGATAGGTACGGGTCTCATGAAAAGAATGCGTCGCTGTTCGATCACTGCCATTTGAGAAACATGCAAGTGTTTCTGAACGCCACGAGATATCCAGCAATCGATTACAACGCGTCGTTCGACAAGAACGATTTCTGCAGACTGCACGGCGATGTCGCTGATTTTAGAAAGAAGTATCACGGACTAGACGAATTGATGAGCAACCCTAACATATCTCCCGGCGAATACAAGTCGATGTATCCCATGTTCGTATTCGACGTAAGTAAACAGAGTGAACGACTCAAGAGTAGCGTCTTAGATATTCAGATCAAGATGCAATTCGATAGGAACGAGCCGAGAAAAACCGAAGCCTTCGTCCTGGTCCTGTTGGACAGAGAATTACAATTCGAATCGGATGGAAATAAGATGTCGATCATTCGATGAGAGACGTGTGTGAAAAAATAAAAAAAAATTTAAAAAAGTAATGAGTAATTATTAAAAACGAAAAAAAACAAAAAAAAAATAAAAGTAATGAGATCTAGAGAGATTGAACATCTTTCTAAATCTCATTACTTTTTTTGTTTTAATAATCACACATTATTTTTTAAAATTAGTTTCATGCGTTAACTATTTGTTCAAAGGATCTAGTTCGATCAGTAGACTCACCACGGAAGTGACGGCTTCGGGATTATTGGTTTTCGTAATGAAATTAATCCTGTCTCTGGCGTTCACTTTGAGAGGCGTGCCGAACGTGCTAACATTGACGTTTTGATTCTCAGTCTTTTCGATGCTGTATATCTTATCGCTCTCTACTCCATTCACCATGAGATTGACAACCGCTCTGTTATTCAAATCAGAGGAAGCCAGACTCTTTCGAAGGATTTCACCTCCCAACGGCATGGGATATCCCACCTGACCATGTTTCGATCTGCTACCTCCATTTCCAAAAGACCACTCAGCTTTTCCCTCATCTAAGGTGCCGGCCTCCTCGGCCCACACGGTGATCAATTGTCTAGCATATTTGACTTTCTCCACCACCAAAATCAGGGTGCAGGCATCCGTCATGTTCACGGGATCCGGTAGATTCGTGAGCGCGTGTCCACCCATGTCTAGTTCACTTTCCATGATGTCACCCTTTCTCCAGACCGATTTGTCGTCCACGTACTTCCTGCTGACTGTGCTGGAATCAAATTCGGGATCGTGATTAAATTCTCACCGTTCATGTCGATACCACCCTCCATGGTTCCGCCAGATTGTTTGTTCAGGTAGCGATCGTCCACTTGCGATTCTAGGTATTCTTGTGATCATATCATGGCAGAATCTACATAGCCCTTGTTGACCGTGGTTGAGTCCACATACGTGTCGTCGACCTTCGACAGATTCAATATCTTGTTGAATCTCGCATTCAGATCCGATTTCATTTCTCGTCTGTCAGACTTTCTCTGTTCCAGATCTAGGTAGTGTTTGGTCGCCACGTCCTTGGGATTCGTGGGAGTGGCCACGTTCGTTATCTTGTTAGAATTGGCATTCAATTCCGAGTGCATCATTTTCTGGACGTATCTATTTCTCAGGTGTTCACTGAATCGCGCGTGAGAGTCGTCCGCGTATTTCTTGGTCACGGCATCGGTGGGATCTATGGGATTCGCAACGTTCACCAAACGTTTGGATTTCAGATCGAGATCGTTGGTCATGGTTTTATCCATGTAATTATCTAGCATGATTCGTTCGAAATCCGCGTTCCCCCTGTCGACGTATTTTTTAGTCGCAGCATCTGCGAGATCTATCAGCTCGGGAAGATTGTAGAGCTTCTTATCATTCATATTCAAAGGTTCCTCTCAAGGTTCGTATCTCCAAACGTAACGTTCATCCAAGTTGGCAACATCATAACCATCATCGACTTCGAACGTCTTCCTCTTCTTTCTTAGGTTGACTTTTTCGTCATCACTTCTACCAAGTTTATCGACTGGCATGTTGTTTTGAGATTTTTTGTTTTTAAAAAAATATATTTCAAAACGCAGTTTATTAAAAAATGAATTATTTTATTTTTCGTTTTTATTCGATTAAAATTTTTTTAATAATTTTTTTTACCTTTATATGTTATAAAAAAAAAAATCTCTCTCTAATGTAAATCATTGAGAATGTCTTGAAACCGATCTCCTTCGGACCATCTTTTGAGAATGTAAAGACACAGGTGACTGCAAAACACTTGATCTGGTGATTGCACTCGTTCCGTGTTGTAACGAACCATCGATTTGTTGAAATAGTTCTTTATTTCTTTCGGTGGTGAGATTCCGTAGCTGTCGAAATAATAATTCTTCTTCCCGTTCTTGAACCACGCCACCCAGTGAGTGCCTTCACCTGATAAATCATCTAGATTTAAAATTCCGCATTCCGATTGTCAAGGTCTTCTCTTCAGCAAGACATCTCTAGAAAACACGCCTAGAAAATCTTTGATTTTCAAATCCTTCTCCGCGTTCGACAGATCGATGTTGGATAGGGGTTCGTTAGGTAAAACGACACCTTCTATGGATATCTCTATTTTCTTATTCATAAATGCGCATATATATTTTTTTTTATTTATTTATTTTATTACAATTCACTGAAATGAAGTTATTTTTTTATTTTTTTTTTTATTTTTCTTTTTAAACTAACTCTCTCGATGTCTCTATCAATTTTCATAATCTTGAATCCATCTAATTCCTCTTGATTTTCTGGAATCCTATCATCCTTAATAATATCTGGAATCCTATCATCCACAATTATATCTGAAATCGTATCGTCTCCAATTAGATGCGAAATCCAATGTCCGCGTGCCAAAGTGCTTATTTTATCATCTAACACGAATCTCTTATCGTCGTCGGCCGTCAGCGAAATCTTGTTGACTATTTTGGTATACAAGTCGTGATTTTCGCTTCGAATCAATTTCATAGTCTTATACACCGGACCACTTCCTAACAGACAATCTTTATACTCTTGGAAAGAGATGTTTTACTTCACCATGCATGCTTTAACCCCTTTGCACTTCTTGATCTCTTCATCTTCTAGATGATAAGCATACAGTTTGGGTCTTAAGCCCACGAATTCGAGGATTTGTTTACTGCCGCTCTCGTCCTTAAATTTACCTAACACCTTCTTGTTGTCGTTCAACTGAATGTTGGATGGGTGATCGACGGGATAATTCCTCGTGTTGAACTACGCAGCCACGTCTGGAGATATATCTTGGTAGACATCTTTCGTCTCTATCTCATAAACTAAACTGTCCATGTCGGTGAACAGTAGTTTGGCTTTATCACCAAATTTTCGTTTGACATAATCATAGTGAAACTCGTACATCAATCGCTTGCTGATATCTAAGATGATCGGTCCGAGATAATACGGTTTGTCGAACTTCATGTGCGTCTTTTGCATGTGAACGGCCACTAGATTTTTGTTGAATATGGTTCGGTGTTTGTAATTGGGTTTCGCCACTAATTTTTTAGCTCTTTTCTCAGACGTGACGAGTGGAACGTCGGTTCTCTTCCTGATGTTTTCCATCGATTTACCGTGCACGCAGTTGTTCATGAGTTTGAAGAAATCTTTTTCAAAATCGTTCTCAGCTCGAATTCTGAGATTCATGTTGAGATCGATGTATTTTTTTCATCCAAGGCTCTTCGTTGAATCGAATGACGTGATGTATGTCGACTAATTTCATCCCGTAATCGACGTATTGTTTCAAATTCTCACTGTAGACGACGTAGTTACGTTTGTTAAATAAATTGGGAATGAGTTTTTCTTCGTCTCCTCCGTTCGGTTCCATTCGTTCAGAAGCCAGCGGATAATCGCTGTGTAGATCGTGTAATTCTTCCGGATAGTTCAAATCGACTTCTAAACTGCAAGGATAGTCTCTCCATTTTTGCATCTCTTCCTGTTCCGTCACCCATTCGAAATTTCCAATCGGTAAAGGATGACTCATAGCCCAACCGTACAGATTATTAGCGTCCCATACTGTATGTATTTATTCGACCGTTTTGAATCGAAACCTTCTTTCATGTAGGGATTGTTAGCTTCAGAATATCTGTGGGAGATCATCGAGACGCCACCTCTTGCAGCCCTTTTGAACATGAGCAACATGTCCACGTCGGATAATAATTCCAATTGGACTTTGGTGGTCTTGAACAGAGTGTCCCACACCAGACCGGGTGCGGTGAAATACCAAGCGGGATCCAGATCATAATTTCGACGACAGACGTCTCAAAAATTTGCGAACACGTCTGCCAATAGCAGAACATTGGTCTTCAGATAGAGATCGTGATAATCTCTCATGGTTTTCATATCGAATGATTTCCACACGTTTTTGGCGTGTTTGTAATTCTCATCGGAAATGTCGGATTCGTATAATTTTGAATAAAAATCTTCTTTCGAAGGTAGTGCGGTGTCGTCAAATCTCTTTAGATCATTCATGTAATCGTATAGATAGACTCCTTTCCTCAACATGACGTCTACTCGATCTGTGAAATGTTCGCTCATGATTTTAAATTTATCCTTGCTCATGTTATCGACTAATTTTTCCAGAGCGGTCGACATGAATTTAAAACTGTCGATGAAACGTATGCTTCTACGAATGGATTTCGTTTTTTCTTCGAACGCTCTCCATCGATTACTCTTTTCTTCTCCATGAGCTTCCATTTCGTGAAGGAAATGTATCTTTCTACACTGTTCGTGATGCAATTTAATTCGTCGTGGGAGGTGCCAAGATTTTTCACGAACAGATGACTGTCATAACCCGAGAGATTGTGAAATATCACCGGATAGAAAATGGCGTCTCGATATTTTAAATTACACTTGCTGTGAGCCGGACCGCGATACAGACCTGTGTAATGATCGTGGTCTCTGACCTTCTTATTTTCCTCTGAATTCTTGTTTATGATCATTTTCGCCGGAGTTTTGAATTTGTCGTATAACATTTGAATTTTCGATTCTAACTCTTCCACGAACCTTTGAGCCACGTCGTCGTCTTCACACTGTTTCGTGTAGGTGATGGGACCCATGTTGTGTTGCGAGTCAAAAGCACATTTCATGTAAATGCAATAACCCGAAGGCGTGTGTTTTTGATATCTTTCGATGTAACTTTGAAGAGCATTAGGTTGGCAGGAACTCATTTTCATGGTGAAACATTCAAAATCGGCGTACATGACGAATGGTACTTTTACCCTTCTACTGCGATTTTCAAACTTCACGATGGTGTTAGGTTTGGCCATTTCGATGGCGACACCTTGATTTTCGTTGCAATATTCCTGATGTTTTGCTAACGATTTTTCGCTCTGAAACATGTTCATGCAGTTGCAACATGAACATATCTTATGTTCATGTTTATTATTTTGTCTCGACAGTAATCGGCTCGGATGTTTAACCCAACAATAATGACGATTGTCACCATTCGAAATCAATAATAAAATAATCGTCTTTTCTCTTTCGAGATACGAATTCTGTCTGAGAGGATAGATCATTCGCTTTTCATCATCATCGTCCCAAGATGTTCACCACTACGGTGGCATTTTGAGCTCCAAATGTTCGATGTGTTTTAACTGCATTGGAAAAGTCACTCCGGTCCAATCGAGATTTTTAGAAGTCTCCTCATAACAAGAAACTCTATCGGAGTGCATTTTGACAGGGTATAAAGTGGAGGTGACTGCCCATTTAAAACACTGATCATCTTTATTTCTCACATTGACCACAGAATGTTTTTAGCTAAGAAATACGGTAATTCCACGTAGGAAGATCCTTTCAACGAATCATTTTTAGTGAATTTCGAGTTTCAACACCCATCGAATGTCCAATTACTACCTTCGTGTTGATAATTCGCGAGAGACGTCAACATCTTGTCTTTCATCTTTTCAAAAACATCCGATAAATCTGAACCCCGAAATATGGGTTCGACGTTAGATCTGAAATATGCATTTTTCACGATGCTCTCGCCAGACTTCACGTCAATTTTATTCATCACGCAATTGAGTATCACCTTAATTTTTAGTCACACGTTCATTTGTTCGTGAAACAAATCCAATACTTTTTTCTTCACCCATTCCATGAACAATTTTGGATAGATTTCCTTGAATGAGGGAACCACATCGAACGTTTTAAAAATGCCTTTGATCGCGCTCTCCCGTTCTACAGGCTTCAATTGGAATAGTTCCATGACGAGTCGTGCTACATATTCTTCTCCTTTCCCTTCATTGATCGCTCGTTGAATTTCACTCAATATATCTCGTTTGTCTAGAATCTGAAGTGCATCACTCGTTTTCGTTTTAGTTTTTCTTTTCTTTTCTTTTGAAACTTGAAGTTCTTCAACGGCTTTTCGTTTAGTCGTCTTCTTATTTTTCACACTCGAAACATTTTTGTTTTTTTTCAACATCGGCATTTCGATTCCTTTTACTATCTTTTTCTTCTTCTCATTTTTCACAACTGATGCATTTTTTGACCACGTTGCTATCGACATTTCATTTGCCTTTCCATCGTTTTGCAAATGTTTCTGTATGACTTTAATTTTTTTGGATTTAGTTCTATGATTTCTGAAATGTGGAATTTTTAATAGTTTACAAATCTTGTTTAACTGAGTTATGGTTTTCTCATTTAAATTTTTCATTTTTTTTTTTGTTTGCTCCATTTGTAAGAATATTTTTTTTCGAATTTTCTATTAAAATAATTTGTTAAAAAGTTTTGTTTTTTTACTCTTTACATATATAAAAAAGATTTTTTTTTAATTTAATTTTTTCTTTAATGTTTTTTATTCAAAACAATTTACAATCACTTTTATTTCTTGTTCGCAAAACGAACACGTTTTCTCGTCTCTAGAATAACATTCCTTACAATAATACAAATGTGAACATGGTAGAAACAAAACATTTGCAGAGTTGTTTTCACAAAGCAGACACACGTTCACATCACTCGACTCCTTCTCAATAGATAATAACCCGTTTCCTTCTTTCATGAATCGAATCAAATCTTCTAAAGTCGAGAATTGAGATAACGTCTTGTTTGCGTAATTCAATGTATTATACAATTGTTCCTTCGTGTATCCGGATTGTAAAATACCCCTTAATAAACTCTCGTTTTTATTTCTTTCCCATTCTTTGTTTTCAATTCTAATCAATCCTAATGTCTGGATCTTCTTCAAATAATCGCAACGACCTTCAGTATTATTTATGTGTTCTACCAAAGGTTTGTCATTAGGTTCCCAATTCATTAAATGTATGTTACAACAAAAACATTTAACTCTGTCACTTTTACCCACATAAATGAAACCCACAGCAGCTAAATCTTCCAGTTTTTGAGCAAGATGCGAAGGCCAATTTCTAAACGTTTGAAGTCTTGCACATTCTAAACTATAATTCGGATATTCGGATTTAATCACTGTTTTTTTACCTCAAAATTGGGTTTGTACGAATATTGTTTCCGAATTTTGTATTTAAATGATAATTTGTTAAAAAGTTTTAAAATTGTTTATATATATGTTTTAATTCCTTCCAAAAAAAATTAATCAATTTTTTTATGTTCTTAACATGAAAAAAAAATTGAATTAATACGAGAAAAAAAGGATGTTAAATTAAACTTTTTATTTATATATAAAGAGAAAAAAACTTTTACAAAAAAAAATTTTTTTCACATTAAAGAAAATTAAAATTAAAAAAACTTTTTTTTTATATATATAAAGAGTGAAAAAAAAAAAAAAAAAACTTTTAAAACAAATTATTAAAATACAAAATTTAAAATATACATTATTTGCAAGAATTCATAAAATAAAAAAACAAATAATCGATCATGACAACAACACCTAAAAGATGCAAATTGAAATTGAAACGAGTCGATTAGTATAAGAAATTCGGTTCTAAAATCTGAAGATTACAATGACACGATCCCATCGAATTGAACGAGGTCGAGATGAAGGGCTTAGAGCACAAATACAACAAATATAGCATGCCTTTGAAATTGGATGAAGCCATGCTCGATTTGTTTTACGAGTACGAAAGCGATCTGCAGAATATCATCATCGCCAAAGATAGAGAATTCAACAAGGACGATTTGTCGTTGCCCTATGGAAGTTACATTTTTCCAAACATCTCACTTGAACTCATCAACAAATCGGGTGGTGACAGCGAATTCACCGAAGTAAAAAAACTCAAAAAAGTAAAGATAAACATTCAACACATTTGCAAAAAAGGAGAAAACACGAGTGTCAACATGCTAATAATGGACTTTGAAATATAAACAATAGAGAGATTGATTTTTAGCGAAGAAGAAGGAAAACAAAGTAATGAGATCATCTTTAGATTTCATTACTTTTTTTTTTGTTTTCATTCTTCACTATTACCCATATATTATAATAACGTTTCCTTTTTACTTAAATTTCAGCATCGATTCTTCTTTTCATTTCTTTTTTTCTTTGTGATATGCTACGTTTTTATAACAACACATTTGTTTATCCGAATCATAATTATGAACGAATGCTGTGCATCTCTCGGTAACACTCGCATCATTACCATTCTCTTCAGAAGATAGTGGTGACGGTGGAAAACATCTCATTCTTTTAAATTTCAACCGCATATCCCGATCTTTATTTAACTCTTTTATCAGTTCTTTCCTAAGATATCCATCATTAGCATCTAATCATTTTTCCACATCTTTTTTGCACTCTATCTCACGATATTCATCATTATCGTCTAATTGTTTTTCCACCTTTTATCCATTTTATATATTATTTTATACTTTCTATGATTTATATTTATATCATTTTTTTACATTATAATAACATATTCAAAATCGGTATATTCTTAAACGGCGAATTCTCACCAAACAACAAACCCTTGCCGAGTCGCTCAACGTTCCGTCCACTCTTCAGATAGAGACCGTTTCCACTCAAAGAGTTGTCACCTCTAACGGGTTCCACATACAATCCTTTACCGCTGTCATCTACGTGGACACGACACATGGCTCCTCCTTTCTTCAAAAACAGTCCGCTGCCACCCATTAATTTCTCAACTGCCAAACTCGCGAATCCCGTGAGAGCTCCCACGCCGAGAGTCTTTCCGAGAAAGGGTAGTGCCTTTGCAGTGAAAAGTAATGCTTTTGCGGCGATTCCTGCCAATAGCGGTAGGAAAACACCTTTCATTCTCAAATTGTATCTCAATTGAGCGGGTCTCAATCTCACCGTCAACCCTCTTCCATCACGAATTGCTTTCTCCATCCTTTTGATTTGACTTCTGGTCCAGGCGATCGAATCCTGACCGCCACTCGTCAGATCTTCGTGAGTGAATTTGAATCTCACCGCCTCGCCTCGAGTTGTTAACGCACTCTTAAGTTTCTTCTTCTGTCCTACGGATATGTTCATGTTTTTAACCACGTATTGTGTCATAATTCTTTTTTTTTTAAATATATTTTCTTATAATTTTTGTAAAATTAATATTGCG
The DNA here is from genome assembly GCA_031216915.1 of Pictodentalium vernedei. Taxonomy (NCBI): domain Eukaryota; kingdom Metazoa; phylum Mollusca; class Scaphopoda; order Dentaliida; family Dentaliidae; genus Pictodentalium; species Pictodentalium vernedei. Next base: position 337,485,444 of record CM062296.1, read on the forward strand.
TTTATTTTATTTTTGTTATTTATATATAGACAATATTTTTTTTTTTGCTTTTATATTTCTCTTATGTGAAATCGTATCGTGACCCTCTCTCTGTGAAGATCTAACAGTTCAACATTTTGATCCATCAACGTGGTTTTGAGACTATACAATGTGTCTAAAATCACTGGTAGATAAACTAAATGTTGAGGTCGCTCCACGATCTTATAACCCGGCGACACGTTTGGAAAGAAGGAATAGATCGTCGGTTGAGCGCTACCATTCATGTAGCTTCCAGCAATCACATCCACGTTCACCAGAATGCTATTGACTGCGAGAATGTCAACCGTATTTTCAGATGCCACGTGGTCTCGATACATCTTTCGATCAAATCCCAACATCTTGCCTATAGAATCATCCATATTGAAATCCACTCGGAAATTATCTTCCAAATCCAACATCGTCTGTAAGGTATTAGGATTGGGAGCAAGTCTGATCTTGTTGCTTCCCTTTCCATCTGTCTTCATTCGCGTCTGAATGTAATTGTTCAAATCGTCTATGTCGTAACTTCCTTTGGGAATTCGAATCTCCAACCAATCCACTCCGTCGGAATACTTGAATGAGTTATTTTTTTTCGGTGACGTTGGGAAAGGAATAATAAGTCTCCAGATTCAGCAACGCCATCTCGTATCTTCTCTCTCTATTCAATTCGATGGAAGGTTCGAATTTCGTCGCGAATCGAGTCGAATCGCCACTCACCACGATTTGAATGGATTGTTTTGCAGCCGTATTCTCAACTATCCATTCTAACAATTCTCCTTGTTCGAACATTATATTTTAATTTTATTTTTATTTTTTCAAAACTAATTATTTGAAGATTTCTTACTTTCTAATTTTTTTTTATTTTCACGCTCTATCTTATTATCATCAGAAACATAAAACTTGTCGAATCTGCACCGATATTTTCCGCGATTAATTTCGCTAGTCAAATCGATCACTACGAAATTGTAAAGTCCTCCATCCCAAACCTTCTTGCAGAATCTCCTGAATTCCGCCACGCTCATGTCGTTTGCGACGTTATCGCTGTAGATGTGATTGAGATTCTTGAGATCATGGCGAAAGAGACATAGAAAATTAGCGTTCTCCCTTATCATCTGTCTGGGCAATCGAGAATAATTCTGCGACAGGTAGAAACAGTCCACGTTGCTGTGTCGACCCCTAACGTAATACGATTCGCATCGGTTCTGTCTCTCCAAAAGCAGATCGTCGAAAATCATGAGATTCTTATCTTCCGATTTCAATTCTCTAGAATCCGGAACGTCGCTAGCGTTCTCATAAAATCGACACTGGACGTTCGAAGATGCATTTCTCTTCATTAATTCCATCGCTGCAACGTCCAAAATGGTCAAAAGAGGAGCTTCCCTTTTGTCGAATTCCCCCTACTGTCAAATATTCTGGCTATGACGTCCTTGGACAATCTACGATCCATGCACTCACGAAGCAATCTGTATTCAGGTTGAAACAAGCTCTTGCCAAAAACAAACAATCTGTCGTAATCCAACCAGTCGGGTCAGGACAACAGATTCATCAACAGATTGGTCTTTCCACAATTCGATTTTCCCACTATCAAGCCTCTTATGCTTTTGGGAAAGAACTCGTTATTCGACCTCTTGGTCGCGGCGTCGTTCCAAGACATATCTTTAATGTTCAGCTTTGTTTTATTTTTTTTGGTTTGTTATTTTAGATTTTTTTCAAACACAATTTTTTATGTTTTTCAAACTCAGTTTTTAATATTATTATTTATTTATATTACACCGTCTCGAGTTCTCTTCAATCCAGATCATTTTGGCTAAATCTTGTATGGGTACCACAGCATCCGTAAAATCATTCCAACTTTTCGGTGTTCGCTCTAACGCAGCTCGCTTCGCAGGCAGACTGATCAACTTGTCGATCAATGTGTCGGCTGCCCACTTGCCAGCCACAGAAGCTATCCTACCACTGGCTTTGGAAGCGGCTTTCTTACCAGCATCCAAAGCCGTCTTCTTACCGACCTCAAATGCAGTCGATGCGAGTTTTCTACCCGCATCGCTCGTGAACGCTAGCATTATAGAATCGACGATGCCAGAACTGCCTTGAACGTAAGTTCTGACGTATCCCCTGTTCTTTATCACCAACATATTCTTTTTATTTTATAATATATATTTTGTTTTTCACTGGCAAATCGTTTGTTGTTTAAATACTTTTATTATTCTAGTGTAAAATTTGCTGTTTTTTATTTTATATATTTTTGTTTGTTTGTTTGTTTCTCTCTACTTATTATATACATCAATCCTTCAATTCGTTCATCAGCCTTTTATAATGGTTTTTATTCAAAACCTTCTGTCTTAACAATTCGTCAGATATAGTAACTATCTGATTATCTAACCCTGTGTTACCAGCAAGTCTGCTTGCCATCAACAAACTCAATCTCTGAGACAGAGCGCCAGAATCGCTCGGAAGAAAAGTGGTTCTCACCCCTTTGCCAGTCACCGATTCGACGAACTTCTTATTCATATCCCATATGGGTTTCACCACTTTCGCCCACTTGTAACCTCTGTTGGCTTTGGGTCTTGTCTCTCTGGCATCGTTATTTCTCAGTATGGCGTGGGTCTGAACCAGAATGTCGCCGTAATTGTCGAAATCCTGTTCCGCGTAATCTCCAGGCTTGTCGAAAAGGAGCAATTTGCGCAGTCCATCAGTTATTTTATACTTATTTGAACCGACAATTAAATCTTCATCATCCATTTCCACTTCTGTATCGCCCACAAAAGTTCTACCGTCCGAATCCTTATAAATTCCATACAACAGATCTCTCTTAGCACCATCCTCAGACGACGCGACGCTATCAGTGGTGATAGTCGAAGCTGTATCGTCGGTCTCGGTCACTTCGGTTTGAATCCCTGTGGGAACGTAATCCGGTGTAGATTGAAAGGAAAACTCTTTCGTAAAACTACTGGGCAATGAACCCATTCTCAAAGAACCCTCTTTTATGGGTCTCAATTCTTCAACTATCTCCTTCTTGCTTCGCTCTTGACCCTCCGTCACGGGTTTAAATATTTTTGCAGTTTCGCGTCTCAATTCCATCTCTCCGAGACGTCTGCTTCTGTCAGCCGATTGAATGCTCCTTTTGGCACGTTCGTATTCATTTAAAATATGATCTCGACGTTTAGCATCCATCTGTAAAAACATTTTTCATTTTTAAATTATTAATATTCCTTTGAGTATGCTAATGTGAGTTATTTATTATTTTCAAAATTAAATGTATAATTATTTTTATGTTTTATGTTTTAAGTAAATAAAAATCTTCTGTCTTTAATATAATAACTAAAACCAGTTGAGGAAAAACATTTTACAAAATGAAACCTCGATAAATAGTTAAAAATATTAAAATAGCGTCCGTTTCAAACGTGTTAAAAATCAGAAAGAACATTAATAATTAAAATCTCGAATAAAATCATGTCAGTAAATGTAACTTTTTTCAAAAAAAAAATAACATCAATTAATCTTTTGAACTGTTTCCGCTTTCATCCATAGAATAGTTTTTCAGTTAAACCATTTAACTGACAATTGACTCATTTGAATAAAAACCTGTAATACATTTCGAGCGTGACAAATGGCGTTCTCAGTAAGTGTATACAGTAAATGTCACTTTGACATGCGACCTGCTTGTCAGTTTTGATAAAAAAAAACAGACTGATGATTGTAGACTGACACCCGAATGGAATCGTTTAACGCGCCAAAGGCGTGCAGGGACGGTATGGGGAACAAGCCCCTTTCAACCCTCAGTGACTGGACAATAAAATCCACAGCGCATCCTTCGTAAATAATTATATTCACGTGTCAGAACGAGCTTCATCGCAGAGTAACTTGGTGTAATGATACACATTATTTTGATAAAATTTATTATTATTTTATATTTGGATTCACGTAGATTTCTTCTCACCTTTTTTTCATGTAGCCGATCCTGGAGGATCTTCACCAATGATGATTGTAGCGCGCAGGAGCTCTATTTATACTGTACAAGTGGAGATACCCATCGTGGGATTTTCAAAAAAAACTTAGTTTTTTTCTGTTGAGTTTTGGAAAATCCCACTATGGGTATTCCCCCCACTTACATCAGAAATGGGAGCGTCCAATAGTGGTCTGTTAAGTTTTGGAAAAATCCACTATGGGTATTCCCCCCACTATGGGTATTCCCCCCACTTACGTCAGAAATGGGAGCGTCCAATAGTAGTCTGTTAAGTTTGGAAAAATCCCACTATGGGTATTCCCCCCACTTACGTCAGAAATGGAAGTGCCCAATAGTAGTCTGTTAAGTTTGGAAAAATCCACTATGGGTATTCCCCTCACTTACTTCAGAAATGGGAGCGCCCAATAGTAGTCTGTTAAGTTTGGAAAAATCCCCTCAAAAACAATAGCCGATTCTGGACCACTGGTCCAGAATCGGCAAACCGTTTTTTTTATGCTGGTCTAGAACCGGCAAAGCGTTTTTTGCTCGCGTTCACCAACGATAGATTGAAGGTCTGATCCACGATGGGAACGTAAACAAAAATTTTTAAGAAAAAAAAAATGTACATTTCATACATTTTTCACTTTTTTGAAAAACGTGTACATTCGACACGTTCGCCAACGGGTATTTGAACGTTAAAAGTGCGATCTAGGAGTCTCAAAATAATAGCCGATTCTGGACCACCATAAAAAACGACATTTTTTGTGAACAAGCATGCGAGTTAACACTGAATCCTACGATGTTAAACGCACCATGCACGTGTACGTGTACGGTACACTGCACAAGTGGTCCAGAAACGGCCTTTTATACTTACTAATAGGGGTGCCGCATTCGTCCAATCAGGAGCCTAGAAGGTCACGTGAGATATAATATTGTAGTATATTGTAGTATAGTAGTATATACTGTACAGCAGTGTAGTGATGGCATAGTATAGTATGGTATGGTAGGATACAATTTAGTTTGGTATAGCATATTATAGTATTGTACAGTGTGAGGGGTAGGCTGCAGTGTTGTATGGTACGGTATGGTATGGTATGGTATGGTATAGTAGACTATGGTATGGTATGGTATGATACGGTGCGTTGCGGTACTGTGCGGTGTGGTGCGGTGCTATACGGCGCGGTGGTATATGGTACGGTGTTGTGATGTACTGTCCCGTGTTGTATAGTTATTCCTAAAGTTATTTCTAGTCTGAATTACCTTCTTCCTCTCGTTTTTTGTTTTGTAAGTAAGTCAAGCATGGATGTGACTTGAAATTACCATCTGGATCTATCTTGTATCTATCTTGCATTTACCCTGCATTTACCTTGCATGGCAGTAGGTAATAAATGCCGATTCCAACATCGATGTACACCTCCATAGGGTTTAGTGTTAAAATCGTGTGCAGGTACATGATTTGTCGTTTTTTATGGTGTTTTGGAATCGGCTTTGCCCATTCCACATCACTGGATTCTATATACACATCGCTCAAGAGTGAAAAAAATGTATGAAATTTTAAGGAAAAAGAGGTGTATCGTCTGATTTGGAATCGGCAAATGGGTTTCCCCCATAGGATCCAGTGTTAAAATTGCGAGCAAAAAACGTGTTGCCGTTTTTAAATCATCATCAAAAAGTGGTTTGCTGATTCTAAACCATCCGTGTCTGTATACGATTTTAACACTGAATCCCTATGGAGGTGTACACGGAAATCCATTTGCGGATTTTACGTCAGAAATCGAATCGTGTACGGTACACGGAAAAGAGGTGATTTCGAACCGGCAAACCCACTGCCATGATGATAGTAAAAACTAACACACATGTTTTTGTTGTGATTGAATGAAAGTTTTCATTCAAAAGAGTCGACTATAAATATGAGTGTCAGTTTTAAAAGAGTTGCGTGAATGAAAGGCATTTGTTCAAAAGAGTTGACTATAAAATATGATCTGTAAAAATAGACATTCATGTTTTGTTTCAATGTAACGAAAAGAAATTGAGTTTAGAAACAATTAGAAAAAATCCAAGGTAAAAATCGTTTGTTCGCGTTTTGTCACTGTTAATTTTGTGAAGTAATCTTAATAAACACTTTATGGAATGTTTGATGAAATTGTCGCTCATGTTTTTGTGTGGTGTGAATGAAGGTTTTCGTTCAAAAGAGTCGACTATAAATATAAGTGTCAGTTTTAAAAGAGTTGCGTGAATGAAAGGCATTCGTTCAAAAGAGTCGACTATAAAATATGATCTGGAAAAATAGACATTCATGTTTTGTTTCAATGTAACGATAAGAAATTGAGTTTAGAAACAATTAGAAAAAATCAGAGGTAAAAATCGTTTGTTCGCGTTTTGTCACTGTTAATTTTGTGGAGTAATCTTAATAAACACTTTATGGAATGTTTGATGAAATTGTCGCTCATGTTTTTGTTGTGGTGTGAATGAAGGTTTTCGTTTTTAATGGATCGTTTTAGTAATGTATAATAAAACGCATTTTCCACTCAATTAGGTCTGAGTGGTAAATTTTTAATATATTCATGATAATGATCAGAGATTTGAATGAATCCTTTTAACGTTAAATTAGAAAAACTGGTTTCTTTTATGTGCTAAAAAATTGTTAACTGTCTTCAAAGGTTCTCTCTTAATTCGACATTGAGTGAATGTTTTTTTGATATATGAATGGAAATTCCTTTTAACAAATGTAAATTACTCTCAAATGCGTTAAATCAGAAACTGGTTTGTGATGTGCTTAAACGTTTTTAAACTTTTCAAGTTTTCCCAATTCAATCAATACTGAGTTGAGATATGAATTTTTTTAGTTATTATATTAAAGACAGAAGATTTTTATTAACTTAAAACATAAAAAATAATTATACATTTAATTTTGAAAATAATAAAATAACTCACATTAGCATACTTGAAGGAACATTAACAATTAAAAACGAAAAATGTTTTTACAGATGGATTCTAGACGCCGAGATCAAATTTTAGACGAGTATGAACGTGCTAAGAAGGGCATTCAATCAGCTGACAGAAGCAGACGTCTCGGAGAGATGGATCTCAGACGCGAGACCACAAAAATATTTAAACCCGTGACGAAGAGTCAAGAGCGAAGCAAGAAGGAGATAGTTGAAGAATTCAGACCTATAAAAGAGAGTTCTTTGAGAATGGGTTCGTTGCCCGGTAGTTTTGGAAATCGATATTCCTTACAATCTACACCGGATTACATTCCAATGGGAATTCAAACAGACATGAGCGACGATGCAACTTCAATTATCACCACTGATAGCGTCGCGTCGTCCGAGGATGGCAGTAAGAGAGATCTGTTGTATGGATTTTATAAGGATTCGGACGGTAGAACTTTTGTCGGTGATACAGAAGTCGAAATAGGTGATGATGAATTAACCGTAGACTCGAATAGGTACGAATTAACTTCCAGACTGCGCAAATTGCTCCTTTACGACAAGCCTGGTGATTACACGGAACAGGATTTCGACAATTATGGCGACATTCTGGTTCAGACCCACGCCATGAAGAGAAATAACGATGCCAGAGAGACGAGACCCAAAGCCAACAGAGGTTACAAGTGGACGAAAATAGTGAAACCCATATGGGATATGAATAAGAAGTTCATCGAATCGGTGACTGGCAAAGGGGTGAAAACCACTTTTCTTCCGAGCGATTCTGACGCTCTGTCTCAGAGATTGAGATTGTTGATGGCTAGTAGACGGGCTGGTAACACAGGGTTAGATAATGAAATAGTTACTATATCTGACGAATTGTTAAGACAGAAGGTTTTGAATAAAAACCATTATAAAAGGCTGATGAACGAATTGAAGGACTGATGTATATATAAGTAGAGAGAAACAAACAAACAAAAATATATAAAATAAAAAACAGTAAATTTTTACACTAGAATAATAAAAGTATTTAAACAAGAAAACGATTTACCAGTGAAAAAACAAAATATATTATAAAAATAAAAATATGTTGGTGATAAAGAACAGGGGATACGTCAGAACTCACGTTCAAGGCGGTTCTGGCATCGTTGATTTTATAATGCGAGCGTTCACGAGCGATGCGGGTAGAAAACTCGCATCGACTGCGTTTGAGGGCGGTAAGAAGACGGCTTTGGATGCTGGTAAGAAAGCCGCTTCCGAAGTCAGTGGTAGGATAGCTTCTGGGGCTGGCAAGAGGGCAGCTGATGCGTTGATCGACAAGTTGATGAGTCCACCGGCGAAGCGAGCTGCGCTAGAGCGAATGCCAAAAAGTTGGAAAGATTTTAAGGATGCTGTGGTACCCATACACGATTTAGCTAAAATGACGAGTTGATCCGGATTGAAGAGAACTCGCGACGGTGTAATATAAATAAATAATAATATTAAAATTGAGATTGAAAAACATAAAAATTGTGGTTGAAAAAATCTAAAATAACAAACAAAAAAAATAAAACAAAGATGAACATTAAAGATATGTCTTGGAACGATGCCGCGACTAAGAGGTCGAATAATGAGTTCTTTCCCAAAAGCATAAGAGGCTTGATAGTGGGAAAATCGAATTGTGGAAAGACTAATCTGTTGATGAATCTGTTGTCCCGACCCGACTGGTTGGATTACGACAGATTGCTTGTGTTTGGCAAAAGCCTGTTTCAACCCGAATACAGATTGCTTCGAGAGTGCATGGATCGTAGATTGCCCAAGGACGTCATAGCCAGAATCTTTGACAGGAGGGAGGAATTCGACAAAAGTGAAGCTCCTCTTTCGACCATTTTGGATGGTGCGGCGATGGAACTGATGAAGAGAAATGCATCTTCGAACGTCGAGTGTCGATTTTATGAGAACGCTAGCGACGTTCCAGATCCTAGAGAATTGAAATCGGAAGATAAGAATCTCAGGATTTTCGATGATCTGCTTTTGGAGAGACAGAACCGATGCGAATCGTATTACGTTAGGGGTCGAAACAGCAATGTGGACTGTTTCTACCTGTCACAGAATTATTTTCGATTGCCCAGACAGACGATAAGAGAGAATGCTAATTTTCTATGTCTCTTTCGCCAAGATCTCAAGAATCTCAATCACATCTACGGCGATCACGTCGCAAACGACATGAGCGTGGCGGAATTCAGGAGATTCTGCAAGAGGGTTTGGGATGGAGGACTTTACAATTTCGTCATGATCGATTTGACTAGTGAATTTAATCGCGGAAAATATTGGTGTGGATTCGACAAGTTTTACGTTCCTGATGATAATAAGATAGAGCGTGAAAATAAAAAAAATTTAGAAAATAATAAATCTTCAAATAATTAGTTTTGAAAAAATAAAATTAAAATATAATGTTTGAACAAGGAGAATTGTTAGAACGGATAGCCGAGAATACGGCTGCAAAACAATCCATTCAAATCCTGGTGAGTGGCGATTCGACTCGATTCGCTACGAAATTCGAACCTTCCATCGAATTGAATAGAGAGAAAAGATACGAGATGGCGTTGGTGAATCTGGAGGCTTATTATTCCTTTCCCAACGTCACCGAAAAAAATAACTCGTTCAAGTATTCCGACGGAGTGGATTGGTTGGAGATTCGAATTCCCAAAGGAAGTTACGACATAGACGATTTGAACAATTACATTCAGACGCGAATGAAGACGGATGGAAAGGGAAGCAACAAGATCAGACTCGCTCCCAATCCAAATACCTTACAGACGATGTTGGATTTGGAAGACAATTTTTGAGTGGATTTCAACACAGACGATTCTATAGGCAAGATGCTGGGATTCGACCGATAGATGTATCGAGGCCACGTGGCATCTGAAAATACGGTCGAAATTCTCGCAGTCAATAGCATTCTGGTGAACGTGGATGTGATTGCTGGAAGCTACGTGAATGGTAGTGCTCAACCGACGATCTATTCCTTCTTTCCAAACGTGTCGCCGGGTTATAAGATCGTGGAGCGACCTCGAAATTTAGTTTATCTACCAGTGATTCTAGACACGTTGTATAGTCTCAAAACCACGTTGACGGATCAAAATGGTGAACTGTTAGATCTCCGCGGAGAGAGGATGACGATACGATTTCACATAAGAGAAATATAAAAGCAAAAAAAAAAATATTGTATATAATATATATAAATAACAAAAAATAAATAAACGCAATATTAATTTTACAAAAATTATTTAATATAAATAATTATCATTAAACAAGAAAACAATTGAAGAAAATATATTTTAAAAAAAGAATTATGACAGAATACGTGAAAAAAAACGTGAACATATCCGCAGGACAGAAGAAGAAACTTGAGAGAGCTTTAAGAACTCGAGGCGAGGCAGTAAAATTCAAATTCACTCACGAAGATCTGACGAGAGGCGGTCAGGATTCGATTGCCTGGACCAAAAGTCAAATCAAAAGGATGGAGAAAGCGATTCGTGATGGAAGATGGTTGACGGTGAGATTGAGTCCCGCTCAATTGTGATACAATTTGAGAATGAAAGGTGGTTTCATACCGCTATTGGCAGGAATCGCCACAAAAGTATTACCCTTCGCCGCAAAGGCACTACCCTTTCTCAGAAAGACTCTCGGTGTGGGAGCTCTCACAGGACTCGCGAGTTCGGCAGTTGAGAAATTAATGGATGGCAGCGGACTGTTTTTGAAGAAGGGAGGAGCCGTGTGTCGCGTTCACATAGACGACAGCGGTAAAGGATTGTATCTACAACCCATTAGAGGTGACAACTCTTTGAGTGGAAATGGTCTCTATCTGAAGAGTGGATGGAACGTTGAGCGACTCAGCAAGGGTTTGTTGTTTGGTGAGAATTCACCATATAAGAATATACCGATTTTGAATATGTTATTATAATATAAAATTATATAATTATATGAAATATAAATCATAGAAAGTATAAAATAATATATAAAATGAATAAAAAGGTGGAGAAATAATTAGACGATAATGATGAATATCGCGAGATAGAGTGCGAAAAAGATGTGGAAAAATGATTAGATGCTAATGATGGATATCTTAGGAAAGGAAAAATAAAAGAGTTAAATAAAGATTGGGATATGCGGATGAAATTTAGAAGAATGAGACGTTTTCCACCGTCACCACTATCTTCTGAAGAGAATGGTAATGATGCGAGTGTTACCAAGAGATGCACACCATTCGTTCATAATTATGATTCGGATAAACAAATGTGTTGTTATAAAAAACGTTGCATATCACAAAAAAAAAGAAAAGAAGAATCGACGCTGAAATTTAAGAAAAAAGGAAACGTTATTATATTATATGGGTAATAGTGAAGAAGGAAAAAAAAAAAAAGTAATGAGATCTAAAGATGATCTCATTACTTTTTTTTCCTTCTTCTTTGCTAAAAGAATCAATCTCTCTATTGTTTATATTTCCATGTCCGTTATTAGCATGCTGACACTCGTGTTTTCTCCTTTTCCGAAAATGTGTTGAATGTTTATCTTTTCTCTTTTGAGTTTTTTTACATCGGTGAATGCACTCTCACCACCCGATTTGTCCACGAGTTCGAGTGTGATTTTTGGATATATGTAACTTCCATAGAACAACATCAGATCGTCCTTGTCGAATTCTTATCTTTAGTGATGACGATTTTCTGCAGATCACTTTGGTACTCGTAAAATAAATTGAGCATGGCTTCATCCAATTTCAAAGATATCTTATATCTATCGTATTTATACTCTAAGTCCTTCAGCTCGACCTCGTTCTATTTGATGGGATCGTGTTGTTGTAATCTATAGATTTTAAAACCTAATTTCTTATTCATTTCGACTCGTTTCAATTTCAATTCACATCTTTTAGGTGTTGCTGTCATGATCGATTATTTGGGTTTTTTTTGTTTTATGAATTCTTGCAATAATGTATATTTTAAATTTTGTATTTTAATAATTTGTTTAAAAAGTTTTTTTTTTTTTTTTTTACTCTTTATATATATATATAAAAAAGTTGTTTTATTTTAATTTTCTTTAATGTGAAAATTTTTTTTTGTAAAAGTTTTTTTCTCTTTATATATATAAATAAAAAGTTAAATTTTAACATCCTTTTTTTCTCGTATTAATTCAATTTTTTTTCAGGTTAAGAACATAAAATTGTTTAATTTTTTTGAAGGAATTAAAACATATATAAACAATTTTAAAACTTTTTAACAAATTATCCAAAAAAAAGTAATGAGATCATCTTTAACTTTTTAACAAATCATCATTAAATACAAAATTTGAAAAAAAAAAAAAAAAAAATATTCTTACAAACTCAATTTTGAAGTAAAAACAATGATCAAGTCCGAACATCTGAATTATAGTTTAGAACGTGCAAGACTTCAAACGTCTAAAAATTGGCCTTTGTGTCTTGCTCAAAAACCCGAAAATTTAGCTGCTGCGGGTTTCATTTATGTGGGTAAAAGTGATAGAGTTAAATGTTTTTGTTGCAACATACATTTAATGAATTGGGAACCTCACGACAAACCTTTGGTAGAACACATAAATAATACCAAAGGTCATTGCGATTATTTGAAGAAAATCCTGTCATTGGGATTGATTAAAATTGAAAATGAAGAATGGGAAAGAAATAAAAACGAGAGTTTATTAAGGGGTATTTTACAATCTGGATACACGAAGGAACAATTGTACAATACATTGAATTATGCAAACAAGACGTTATCTCAATTCTTGACTTTAGAAGATTAGATTCGATTCATGAAAGAAGCAGATGAGTTATCATCTGTTGAGAAGGAGTCGGGTAATATGAACACGTGTCTGCTTTGTGAAAACAAATCTGCAAACATTTTGTTTCTACCGTGTGCACATGTGTGTTATTGTAAGGAATGTTATTCTAGAGACGAGAAAACGTGTTCATTTTGCGAACAAGAAATAAAAGCGATCGTAAATTGTTTTGAATAAAAAAAAACATTAAAGAAAAAAAAAAATTGAAATTGAAAAACTTTTGTTTTTATATAAAAGAGTAAAAAAAACAAAACTTTTTAACAAATTATTTAATACAAAATTCGAAAAAAAAATATTCTTACAAATGGAGCAAACAGATAAAAAAATGGAAAATTTAAATGAGAAAACCATACCTCAATTAAACGAGATTTGTAAACTATTAAAAATTTCACATTTCAGAAATCATAGAACTAAATCAAAAAAAATTGAAGTCATACAGAAATATTTGAGAAATGATGGAAAGGCAAACGAAATGCCGATAGCAACGACATCAAAAAATGCATCGGTTGTGAAAAATGAGAAGAAGAAGAAAAAGATAATAAAAGTAATCGAAATGCCGACATCGAAAAAAACCAAAAACGTTTCGATTGTGAAAAATAAGAAGATGACTAAATGAAAAGCCGTTGAAGAACTTCAAGTTTCAAAAGAAAAGAAAAGAAAAACTAAAACGAAAATGAGTGATGCACATCAGATTCTAGACAAACGAGATATATCAAGCGAAATTCGATGAGCAATGAACGAAGGGAAAGGAGAAGAATATCTAGCACCACTCGCCATGGAACTATTTCAATCAAAGTCTGTAGAACGGGAGAGTGCAATCAAAGGCATTTTTAAATCTTTTGACGTGGTTCCCTCATTGAAGAAAATCGATCCGAAATTGTTCATGGAACAGGTGAAGAAAAAACATGAATGTGGGACTAAAAATTAAGATGATACTCCATTGTGTGATGAATAAAATCGATGTGAAGTCCGGCGAGAGCATCGTGAAAAATGCATATTTCAGATCTAACGTCGAACCCGTATTTCGAGGTTCAGATTTATCGGACATTTTTGAAAAGATGAAAGACAAGATGTTGATGTCTCTCGCGAATTATCAACATGAAGGTAGTAATTGGACGTTCGATGAGGTGTTGAAACTCGAAATTCACATAACTGAAAACGATTCGTTGAAAGGGTCTTCCTACATGAAATTACCATATTTCTTAGCTAAAAAAAATGCTGTGATCAACGTGAGAAATAAAGATGATCAGTGTTTTAAATGGGCAGTCACCTCCACTTTATACCCTGTCAAAATGAACCCCGATAGAGTTTCTCGTTACGAGGAGACTTCTAAAAATCTCAATTGGACTGGAGTGACTTTTCCAACAGAGTTAAAACACATCGAATGTTTCGAGGCTCAAAAACCCACCATAGCGGTGAACGTCTTGGGATATGACGATGAAAAATGAACGATCTATCCTCTCAGACAGACTTCGTATCTCGAAAGAGAAAAGACGATTATTTTATTATTGATTTTGAATGGTGACAATCGTCATTATTGTTGGGTTAAACATCCGAGACAATTACTGTCGAGACAAAATAATAAACATGAACATAAGGTATGTTTACGTTGCAACTGCATGAACGCGTTTCACAGCAAAAAATCATTAACGAAACATCAGAAATATTGCAACAAAAATCAAGGTGTCACCGTCGAAATGCCCAAACCCAACACTATCATGAAGTTTGAAAATCACAATAGAAGGTTAAAAGCACCATTCATCGTGTGCGCCGATTTCGAATGTTTCACTGCAAAAATGAGTTCCTGTCAACCCAACGCTCTTCAAAGTTATGTCGAAAGATATCAAAAACACATACCTTCGGGCTATTGCATTTACGTGAAATGCGCTTTCGACTCGCAACACGACATGGGTCCCTTCACCTACATGAAACAGTATGAAGACGACGACGTGGCTCAAAGGTTCGTGGAAGAGTTAGAATCAAAAATTCAAATGTTATATGACAAATTCAAAACTCCGGCGAAAATGATCATCATGCGAGAGCAGCAGGACGAAAATAACAGAGCCACCAAATGTCACATATGCAGACAATCGTTCGACGAGAATTTGGAGGAAAATAAGAAGGTCAGAGGCCACGATCATTACACGGGTCTGTATCACGGTCCGGCTCACAGCAAGTGTAATTTAAAATATCGAGACGCCATTTTCTATCCGGTGATATTTCACAATCTCTCGGGTTACGACAGTCATCTGCTCATGAAAAATCTCGGCACTTCCCACGAACAATTAAATTGCATCGCGAACAGCAAAGAAAGATACATTTCCTTCACGAAATGGAAGCTCATGGAGAAAAAAAGAGTAATCGACGGAGAGACGTTGGAAGAAAAAACGAAATCCATTCGTAGAAGCATACGTTTCATCGACAGTTTTAAATTCATGTCGACCGCTCTGGAAAAATTAGTCGATAACATGAGTAAGGATAAATTTAAAATCATGAGCGAACATTTCGGAGAACGAGTAGATGTCATGTTGAGGAAAGGAGTCTATCCTTACGATTACATGAACGATCTAAAGAGATTTGAAGACACCACACGACCTTCGAAAGAAGATTTTTATTTGAAATTATATGAATCCGACATTTCCGATGAGAATTACGAACACGCCAAAAATGTGTAGAAATCATTCGATATGAAAACCATGAGAGATTATCACGATCTCTATCTGAAGACCTATGTTCTGCTCTTGGCAGACGTGTTCGAAAATTTTCGAGACGTCTGTCGTCGAAATTACGATCTAGATCCCACTTGGTATTTCACCGCACCCAGTTTGGCGTGGAACGCTCTGTTGAAGACCACCGAAGTTCAACTGGAATTATTATCTGACGTGAACATGTTGCTCATGTTCGAAAGGGCTGCGAGAGGTGGCGTCTCGATGATCTCCCACAGATATTCTGAAGCTAACAATCCCTACATGAAAAAAGGTTTCGATTCGAAACGATCAAATAAATACATACAGTATTGGGACGCTAATAATCTGTAAGGTTGGGCTATGAGTCATCCTTTACCGACTGGAAATTTCAAATGGGTGACGGAACCGGAAGAGATGCAAAAATGGAGAGACTATCCTTGCATTTTAGAAGTCGATTTGAACTATCCGGAAGAATTACACGATCTATACAACGATTATCCGCTGGCTCCCGAACGAATGGAACTGAACGAAGGAGACGAGGAAAAACTCATTTCCAATTTATTTAACAAACGTAACTATGTCGTCTACAGTGAGAATTTGAAACAATACGGCGATTACGGGATGAAATTAGTCAACATACATCGCATCATTCGATTCGATAAAGAGCCTAGGATGAAAAAATACATCGATCTCAACACGAATCTCAGAATTCGAGCCAAGAACGATTTCGAAAAAGATTTCTTCAAACTCATGAACAACTGCATGAACGGTAAATCGATGGAAAACATCAGGAAGAGAACCGACGTTCGACTCGTAACGTCTGAGAAAAGAGCTAAGAAATTAGTGGCGAAACCCAATTACAAACACCAAACCATATTCGACGAAAATCTAGTGGCTGTTCACATGCAAAAGACGCACCTGAAGTTCGACAAAACGTATTATCTCAGACCGATCATCTTAGATATCAGCAAGCGATTGATGTACGAGTTTCACTACGATTATGTCAAACGAAAATTTGGTGATAAAGCCAAACTACTGTTCACCGACACGGACAGTTTAGTTTATGAGATAGAGACGAAAGACGTCTACCGAGATATATCTCAGGGCGTGTCCATGTGGTTCCCATCGATCACCTGTCCAACATTCAATCGAACGACAACAAGAAGGTGTTGGGTAAATTTAAGGACGAGAACGGCGGTAAAGAAATCGTCAAATCTGTAGGCTTGAGACCCAAACTGTATGCTTATCGTCTATAAGATGAAGACATCAAGAAGTGCAAAGGGGTTAAAGCGTGTGTGGTGAAGATAAACATCTCTTTCCAAGAGTATAAAGATTTTCTGTTAGGAAGTGGTCCGGTGTATAAGACTATGAAATCGATTCGAAGCGAAAATCACGACTTGTATACCGAAATAGTCAACAAAATTTCGCTGACGGCCGACGACGATAAGAGATTCGTGTTAGATGATAAAATAAGCACTTTGGCACGTGGACATTGGACTTTGGATCTAATTTTAGACGATATGAATGTGGATGATTGGATTCCAGATATGATTGTAGATGATAGGATTCCAGAAATTCAAGAGGAATTAGATGGATTCGAAATTATAGAAATCGATAGAGACATCAAGAGAGTTAGTTTAAAAAGAAAAAGAAAAAATTTTTAAAAAATAACGTCATTTTAGTGAATTATAATAAAATAAATAAATAAATAAAAAAATATATATATATACACATTTATGAATAAGAAAATAGAGATATCCGTAGAAGGTGTCATCTTACCTAACGAACCCCTATCCAACATCGATCTGTCGAATGCAATGAAGGATTTGAAAATCAAAGATTTTCTAGGTGTGTTTTCCAGAGATGCCTTGCTGAAGAGAAGACCTCGACAATCGGAATGCGGAATTTTAAATCTAGATGATTTATCAGGTGAAGGCACTCACTGGGTGGCATGGTTCAAGAACGGGAAGAAGAATTATTATTTCGACAGCTACGGAATCTCATCGCCGAAAGAAATAAAGAACTTTATCAACAAATTGATGGTTCGTTACAACACGGAACGAGAGCTATCACCAGATCAAGTGTTGTGCGGTCACCTATGTCTCTACGTTCTCAAGAGATGGTCTGAAGGAGATCGGTTTCAAGACATTCTCAATGATTTACATTAGAGAGAGATTTTTTTATAGTATATATAAAGATAAAAAAATTATTTTAAAAATTTTTAATCGAATAAAAACGAAAAATAAATAAAATAATTAGTTTTCAATAAACTGCGTTTGAAATATTTTTTTTTAAAAAAACAAAAAAAATCTCAAAAACAACATGCCAGTCGATAAATTTGGTAGAAGTGATGACGAAGAAGTCAACCTAAGAAAGAAGAGGAAGACGTTCGAAGTCGACGATGGTTACGACGTTGCCAACTTGGACGAACGTTACTTTCGGAGATACGAACCTCGAGAGGAACCTTTGAACATGAACGATAAGAAGCTCTACAATCTTCCTGAGCCGATAGATCTCGCAGATGCTGCGACTAAAAAATACGTCGACAGGGGGAACGCTGATTTCGAACGAATCATGCTAGATAATTACGTGGATAAAACCATGACCGACAATCTCGATCTGAAATCCAAACGTTTGGTGAACGTCGCGAATCCCATAGATCCCACGGATGCTGCGACCAAGAAATACGCGGACGACTCTCACGCGAGATTCAGCGAACATCTGAGAAATAGATACGTTCAGAAAATGATGCACTCGGAATTTAACGCCAATTCTAACAAGATAACGAACGTGGCCACTCCCACGAATCCCAAGGACGTGGCGACCAAACACTACGTAGATCTGGAACAGAGAAAGTCTGACAGACGAGAAATGAAATCGGATCTGAATGAGGGATTAAACAAGATATTGAATCTGTCAAAGGTCGACGACATGGATGCGGACTCAACCGCGGTCAACAAGGGCTATGTAGATTCTGCCGTGATACGATCACAAGAATATCTAGAATCGCAAGTGGACGATCTCTACCTGAACAAACAATCTGGCGGAACCATGGAGGGTGGTATCAACATGAACGGTGAGAATTTATTCGGGCTAAGTCACGATCCCGAATTCGATTCCAGCACAGTCAGCAGAAAGTACGTAGACGACAACTCGGTCTGAAGAAAGGGTGACATCATGGAAGGTAAACTAGACATGGGTGGACACGCGCTCACGAATCTACCGGATCCTGTGAACATAACGGATGCCTGCACCCTGATTTCGGTGGTGGAGAAAGTCAAATATGCTAGACAATTGATCCCCGTGTGGGCCGAGGAGGCCGGCACCTTAGATGAGGGAAAAGCTGAGTGGTCTTTCGGAAATGGAGGTAGCGGATCGAAACATGGGCAGGTGGGATATCCCATGCCGCTGGGAGGTGAAATCCTTTGAATGAGTCTGGCTTCCTCGGATTTGAATAACAGAGCGGTCGTCAGTCTTATGGTGAATGGAGTAGAGAGCAATAAGAGATACAGCGTCGAAAAGACTGAGAATCAACACGCGAATGTTAGCACGCTCGGCACGGCACGCCTCTCAAAGTGAACGCTGGATACAGGATTAATTTCGTTACGAAAACCAATAATCCCGAAGCCGCCACTTCCGTGGTGAGTCTACTGATCGAACTAGTTCCTTTGAACAAACAGTGAACGCGTGGAAAATAATGAATTAAAAAAAAAAAATGTGTGATTTATTAAAAACAAAAAGAAAGTAATGAAATTTAGAAAGATGTTTAATCTCTCTAGATCACATTACTTTATTTATTTTTTTTTGTTTTTTTTTTTTTGTTTTTAATAATTACACATTCCTTTTTTTATTTTTTTTTGTTTTTTTATTTTTTTCACACACGCCTCTCATCGAATGATCGACATCTTATTTCCATCCGATTCAAATTGTAATTCTCTGTCCGACAGGACCAGGGCAAAGGCTTCGGTTTTTCTCGGCTCGTTCCTATCGAATTGCATCTTGATCTGAATATCTAAGACGCTACTCTTGAGTCGTTCACTCTGTTTACTTACGTCGAATACGAACATGGGATACATCGACTTGTATTCGCCGGGAGATATGTTAGGGTTGCTCATCAATTCGTCTAGACCGTGATACCTCTTTCTAAAATCAGCGGCGTCGCCGTACAGTCTGCAGAAATCGTTCTTGTCGAACGACGCGTTGTAATCGATTACTGGATATCTCGTGGCGTTCAGAAACACTTGCATGTTTCTCAAATGGCAGTGATCGAACAGCGACGCATTCTTTTCCTGAGACCCGTCCCTATCGGTCTGAAACGCAACCACGATGAAACGCGGTCTCTCGGAAGCGGATTTCACCGTCAATCTCCAATCGAAGTGATTCGTGGAGAGAGGAATGCTAGCCGTGTCGCACTGTCTCATTCTAAATCCCACGGGTAATTTACTCTTGGATTCTATGATCTTGTAGAGACGCGCTTTTTCCACGATCGAAGGCTCCACGTGCGGAACGAACCACGATATCTTGTGTAGAGTTATCTTAATAAAAAATAATTAAAAACATTTTTAGATAAAAAAAAAGCAAGCTAATTAATAAACAAAAAAAAACAAAAATCCTTTAAAATGACAAATATACTAGATATAGCACAAAGCATAGTGAAAGATTAAAGTATTCAAGAATATGAGGTTCACGAATACGAACCGGTAAGCGGGACGAGTTTGAACAATGCGGGAGAGATAAGAATCAACGTCGAAACTCAAGATCTATTCATACATCCTAGCGAGAGTTCCATAGTGGTGCAGGGACGTTAAAAGTTCATACATTTTTTTCACTCTTGAGCGATGTGTATATACATGTAGAATCCAGTGATGTGGAATTGGCAAAGCCGATTCCAAATCACCATAAAAAACGACAAATCGTGTACCTGTACACGATTTTAACACTAAACCCCATGGAGGTGCACATCGATGTACGTGTACATGTACATGTACATCTGAGTTGGAATCGGCATTTATTACCTACTCATGGCGCTCCCATATTTCCGGAGCCTTCCATACAGCGTTTTTAACTGACTACTTATCAGCATTCGATTCTGCATTAATGTCGCACATATTGTTTCTCTTTGTTCTTGAGGGAATACCAGGATAACCCCTAACGATATACTTTTTTATTTTGTAACAGAACAGTTATGCATTATATTGTCTGCATTTTGTGTACTGCTGAATAAAGTTATCTATCTATCCCCTATAATGCGATGAAAAACACCAAAAACCTGAAAAGTTATTCTTTGTATCTGAAATAAAACAAATTTGAAACAGGCACACAATGTTTTCTCTCTGTCTCCTGATACTAAATATCATGATATGATATGGAATATATACAGAACCGCATGTACGTTTGAATGGGTTAACAATTATCACACGAGACTGCTTTGGCCCGGGAAGGTTCAAATGATATCATGGGCCAAAGCAATTGAGTGCGATAATTCTTAACCCATTCATACGTATGTGCGGTTCTGTATTTATCACACACCTCCCATGTAATAACCAGTCAACACGAAAATTGAACTAAAAGCACTTTTAACTGGACAATTACTTCGTTTCCTTCATTGCCAACAAAACATCACTTTTAGTTGGCGGGGGTACCAGCCCTAAATGTTTTTTTTTAATATTTATGGCATTCAATTGGCCGAAACCCATTGACACCCACCAGTGTCACGGTCACGATGATCGAACTTCAAATATTGACTAAATTGTGGGGAATAACACAATACAAAGTTTTTAAATAGCTAATAAGTTTAGCACACTCCATCATTATATGATGACCAGTTGTGGAAAGTATTTGTCAGGGAACAAGCAGTCAGAATGTTATTTTTATTTTGTAAATATTTGACTCCAATTTGATTGTTTAAATATCCCGCGAACACAAATCTAAATGAAGAACTTGGAATTTCCTAGCGATCTCGACTCAGGTGAATTCGAACAATGATTGACGTGATTTATTTAGACGTGTTCCTTCTCTGTTTATGTTGGAAACGAAATCGAACGTGTTTTGTATCACCACATGTGCGATACAACTTTATTTTTATCGTACAGGCAGAACAGTGGAAATCCCGTGTTTTACATTTATAGGTGTATGATAAGACTGTCTGAAGGTTGTGATTTCGATGGTTTACATTGTTTTTAAGTTTTGTTTTTTTTCCAAAATGTCTACTTACACACAATTATAACGAGAAATATTGGAAACAACCAAAGAGTCCCAATAGTCAACACACTTATTCGTGGCTTGATTGCAAACCACTTGGCTATTAGGCCCATTGAGTGCAGGCAATATCACCGGTACATATATCTTTCTGTCAGCCGCAGTTTGCATATTAGGTAAACATGGCACTTTGTGGTTTCACAAAACAAAACAATGAAATAAAAAACTACCCCACAGCACATATGTTAGGAACAGTTAAGAACCACATCGAAGATCTCACAAATACACTGCATGTAAACATAATTGATCACTGTTGTCCGTCGATGTGGTAACAGGGCACGTCGCCGGACACAACCAGATGCACATGGACTTCCAAGTGGATACACGCGAGTTCAATTAATTGAAAAAAATTAACTGCACTGAACTTTGTCACCGATATGTTATTTGACTTTTCTTTGTTATAGGGCATGAATTCGGGTAGATGCCGGAGACATGCAAAAATGACTTTTGGAGAAAAAGTTTTGGGCAAAATTCATTTTTTGAGATAATGAATGGGCTTTTTTACGTATAAACGCACCCCCGTTTATGACAATAAAATGTGGTTGCACAACGTATACTGGCGTCTGTAGAATGCTGGGAGAGTTGACACAACACAGTACCTCGGACTGGTTTGTATTTATAGTACAGTCGCTGCGGATCGGTCGTATATTACGCATAGGCTGTGTTGTCCAAGCATGCGTAAACCAGGTAATAAAAATCATCAGCAGCAAAATTTTAATTCATGAAGCCCCCTGCTGTACCCAGTGCTTCATTAATTATATTTTTAATGATTATTTCTATGATTAGTGTTGGGAATTTAATTTCATTGTGTCCGAGGAAATATTGCCCACCCATGGAAAGTGACTAGTTCGTGGTGGCAGTGCTGTATATATTTCGATCTGACCAGCTAAGATAAAATAGAAATATCTTACCTCGAGGATAGTCAGTTCCGCTAATCAACTGTATCTCTTATGATAACTTCACTGTACTGTGAGAAAAAAGAAAAAAATGAAGCACATCATACACTGCCAAAGTGAGCCTCGCGGTCAATCATTTTTTATTATTCTGACCCATTTGTGTCGAGAATATAATAAATGATTTTATGTTTCAACTTTGATATTCGACTCACGATGTGATGAATATTTTATTTTCGCATATTTGTTAATGAATTACTGATATGGTATCCAAATTTTCAAATGGGAAAACCATTAGTTATGTTGCTATCGCAAAGTTCAAATTGAAAAGGGTGGGTGCCGACCTGCGCTCTCAATACAACAGGTATGACCCCAAAGGCACCAGAACAAGGGAGTATAAAGGTTCCGCCTCTACGGTTGACAAAGGATCTGAGGCGGGGTAAAGGTGTCATTTCAATTTGTCTTTGTGAAAGAACTGGAAGGGCAAAGCTAAAGAAAAAAATGTTTTATTTTTTAACAGCTGAGCGACAAAATATGCAACCAAATAACAGATCCTCGTTTAATTAAATTTTATAGTCTCTCCACTGAGAGGGGAAATGTCAAGCAGCCAACTCGAGTCTGATGTTTCAAGAGAATCTTAATTTAGATGATGGCTGAACCATATTCATTAATATGATGACCGAAGAGACCGCCGTGGCTTTTGTGTGATAAGTAAATTAGACAAGTATATCCTTTGATGCATGCAAAGAGAAGAAAAAAACTAAACTGACTGAATCGGAAGCCAGTGGAGGCAAAATGACCGGTTTAATATACAATACTTTCGAGACCGGATGATGGCAAGGGCTGCACAATTTTAGATGTGATTTAGGTTTTCAAGAGTGGAGCTTTTAGAATCTATCAGGAAAGGGTTACAATAGTCAAGGCGACTAGTTACACAGATGGGAAGAAGCTGGTCTGATACTTTTGTGTCAAAGAAAGGCAACAGTTTACTGATATTACGTAGATGAAAGTGTCCACGAAATAACCAAGATTACGAGCACAGCAGCTGGGGCAATCGTTGAAAATTGAGGGATAATTTAAATATTTTTGTCAATTGATGTGGTAGACTTATGTATATCAGTTCCGTCTTATCATAGTACAATTTAAGGAGGTTTTTCTCATCTATGGCAAATGTGATTCCTCTTGTATTTAATACATATCAAGGACGTAATCCAGCGTGGTTAGTGTACGTTATTTTCCAAACATACTCGCACAAAATGGCCTATTTTTTATCGCATGAAAGTAGATTGTTGAAAACTGGTACCCAAATTCCAAATACCCAACGCATATAAGTTGTAGTTGCGTCAACCTCGATCTACCGAATCCCACAGTGTTTATACCCCACGACCTCACATCGAAATCCATGCTAGATTTCAGGTGTATTGTGACAGTAGCGCAGGTGTGTGGCAATGTTATGACGCCATTGCCAGAGAGAGCGAGAGATACGTGATGTCAGAGAGCAAGCTCCACACGTGCAGCGAGAATAATACCCGCATACCTTTGTCCATGTCGGAACACCGAGTCAATGGTTCAACGAGGTTGCTATGATGATGGCTTTCATTGGGTAGAGATATTTTCTAAATGCTTATGCAGTGGGAATACACTGTTTGATACACTAGGTGTAGATAATATGTAATTATTGTATCGTAGTAAAATAGGGTTATATATAAATGTGACCCTCGCTTATAACGCTGAAATGTGCTCGCTCCACGGGATTGTTCTGAACGAGATTGACTGCGCGTTTGTACATGGGCCATCCGTCTCGATACCATGCATTCTCATGTCGAATTATACATATTTCTTTCTTATGTTCCACTGATGTTTTAACTCTTAACCCGCTGAGTATTTTAAAGATAGGTTTCATAAAATCTGGTCATGGCTGACTAGCATTCTTCTAAATTTAATTCAAGAAAAATTGGTGAAAAAAATCCATTCAATTCACAGAGTAGAAATTGGATTAAATATCCCCAGATTTTACATATTTCAAAGTCAAGACAATATCATGTCCTGGTCAGAAATATCTTACAGCAGCATGCAAGGAGTTAATAATGTACCTGTCAATGATTCCATCGTTTCAACTATTTTTAACTCTAATTGCCATACTTATAATGTGGACTCTTGCAAATGATATTCCGTGAATCCAATCCCCCATATTTATGTGTTTGATGCTGTTCATCGCAATAACATTGATGCACATATATTGATGTCGACAAGAGAATTATTTACTGGTGCCTTTAATGTTTACTGATGCCACGTATTGTATTGGTTCCATAATATTTGATTTTATTGTACTGAATTGGTATACTGATTAATTGTGGTTATCTTCTTTGAGCGCCTGCTGATATGATCATGTCAGGTATAATTCTATTTTGCATGCTTACAATTTCCTACTATATCCTTATTCTTTAATTTTATTGCCTGGGATATGCAGCAGGGACAACAGTATCTTTGAACAACCAGGTCGAATGTTTCATTTACTTCCACCCAGACCACGTAAACTAGTCAAATTTCTCATCACGTTCCATAAAATCACCTGACCTAGTCAATAAATATATTCACTGCGTTCTTACCAGACCATGTGACACAGTCAAATGTCTTAGTGCCCTCTGACCAGATAATGTGACCAGCACATGTTAGCCAGGTCGTGTAATCTCGCCCTTCTGAAAAAAGAAGTGCTCAGGCAAATGTTCTCAATCAGTGTGTCAATTTAGCGTGACGGGCTACTGATGCATCTAGTTCAAATTCCTGTATTATCTAGTCAGTTTTTGGTATCACTGAGAACAAATTCAAATAAGGGACACGATACGTCATAATTTCGTTGAGTTGAATGGCTGCTAAATGAATGCGTGGGGGAGCAATGACTACCTCAAGGCTGAATGTTGGAAGTATGAATTTGTCTAACCCCAGATGATGCATATGGACTGTTCCAATTATTGCCTTGGAACTGACATGGAATATACCACCAGCGTCCAAAGGGTTAATTACCCTTGTAGTCAAGATCCAATTTTGGAGGTGTCTCCCGTTATTTTTTTCGCATATGTTACATGCGATCACATTTAGCTGGGAATTATTCTCGATGCACCTCCAAGACTGGTTAAAACACCGGTTTGAATAAGGTGGTAACACAGATTAATGGTAAGGTGTCACTTCTTCAGTACTTTTTTTAGAGCAGTGCAGCGGAACGAGAATTGGAGAGGTAGACAAAGACAGACGGACGTGAAGACAGACAGACCGAGCCAGACAGACATTAGCATTTAATATATTATTTTAACTTTGAAATAACCCCGATCAACCTTTTTTCAAGAATTTATGAGGCGATGAACACGGGTGAAAAGCGAATATTTAAAACAGAAATGGAACCACGAAGAGCAGAACAAAATATATACATTTAATTCCATTTTAAATAGAGTGTCATGACCTATTTGGCTATATATTCTGCTGAAAAACTTTTTGTGGAAAATCAAAGTGATCACAACTCTGATACATGCGCATGCAATGGGGTAATAAGACAGAACACAATGATGGTGGAGTTCAGGGGCCTGGAGTCAAGGACCCGGGGTGGTGATTTTCCTGTATTTCACGGCGCCAAAGACTCAAGAAAGGGTCGTTGATCTGTGTGTCTGGACACATTTCATTCAAGGTGAGACGCGACCTGGTGATTTGTATTCCACATGTTATCGGAACAATATTCGTAAAGGTCAACCTTGGAAAAAAGATGCTCACGTGTAGTAGGCTATATCTATAGGTCCAATTCCGCACCCCTGGCAAACGTCAACTTCTTCATGTCTTCTGTTAGTGACATCTTAAAAAAGATAAGTCCAGAGCACAAGAAGGCATTACTCACACGGGACTTTAACATCGATCTACTGAACATAGACAATCATAGCAAAACACATAACTTCATTGGCAATATGGTTATAACACGACCTACAAGAATTACAGAACATTCTGCAACTCTAATTCATATTTATTCAAATAAGGTTCCCCAAAACTACCATGCTTGAATTATTACAACAGACATCTCCGATCACCTCTCCATATTTTATTTAGAAGAAGCCACAAATGAGCCGAAGACACAGAAAGCAAGCAGACCTTTATTTGGAAGATCATTTAGTAGACCAAATTCTTGAAATTAACGAATTTATTACAAAACTGCAATTTCGACACAGCTTTCCAAACACTTTGCCCAAACGCAGCATATGAACACTTTATGAACATTTTTCGACATGCCTTTGCTGAAGCATTTCCCCTGAAAAGAGTGAAAAACAAACACAAAAAATTCATCAAACGCAACCCATGGATGATATTTGGGTTTTTGCAATCATCTCTTCATGAAAACAACCTTTACGTAAACAAGATTAAAAATCCGTCAGAATATAATGTGAGAAAATACAATGCCGTCAATGTAATTTTCAATAGACTCAAGCGACAAAGTAAAGACATGTACTATAATGATATTTTGCGAAAGAACCAACACTATTTGAAGAGGACCTGGCAAGTATTACGTAGTAAAGTAAGTAATAAGCTGCAAACCCCACAACCATTATTGAAGACATACATCTCCAACAGAGAAGAGATAACAGACCCGGATCAAATAGCAACCGAAGTTAACTCATATTATAAGCGCAACTCCTCCTAAACTGTTTGAAGAATTTTCATGAAACTTTACACAATGACAGAACTCCATATGAAGATGTGCATGAAGCAATATAATTCCGTTCTGACATTTCCAAAGGGAGATAATCTAACTTATACATTTTAATGTACCAAAAAGGCTACAACTGAGGCGGGGGGGGGGGGTATCACTTTGTGAGCTTGCTCACAGTACCTCTAGTTAAATCTACTCTCCTTTGTAGGTGATACAATCTTGTATACATCTAATCATAAAATGACCTTACTGCAAACTAAGGTAAATGCAAAACTGGCCAAGGTATTTGACTGGGATTGATGTAACAAGCTATAGAAAAATGTAATACAAATCTGCATTCATGTTACTACAACCCACAAAATAATACACACAAAGTTAGTCCATTAACACAATTTCTCAACAATAAAGAACTGCTGGTCGTGTGAAATACCCAGTCTGAAAAAACGGTCAAAGTTCTGAGTTCATCTCGATAAAAACTTAACATTTAAAACTCACGTATCCAGTGTATGTTCCAAAATGTCTTGAGCAATATACTGCATCAACAAAGTAGCAAACGTTCTTCCAAGAGACACCCAACAATCACTATACAGCGCACTCGTTCATAGTCATTTATTATATGCCACCCAGATTTGCGACAATTCAACTGCTGCTAATAAATTAATCCAACTACAGAAGCGAGCCTTGCGTGTAATTGATCTAAAGAGATTTAATAGTCACACAGACCCTTTATTTATGAAGAATGGAATTTTGAAATTGAATGACAAATACAAACTGAATGTTTTATTACTTATGTATGATTGGCAGCACAAGAAGCTACTGCAATCGTTTGGCAACATGTTTAACACTCTTTCCACCCACACTACATATTCTAGATATTCCAGACAGATAGATACGAGAGCGAAAGGCTAGACCACAATTTTCCGCGAATCTCCCCAAACATAATTTTATCAAAATCTGGAATGTAATAGCAAACAATGTCAGAACACTAACTCACAGATCCTTGTTCAAAGACACTATTAAAAATCAAATTGTCGAAAACTTTTTTCTGATTAGGACTTGAAATAACAGATCGTGTCCGAACTGTAGAAACAATATGAGTCAAGTATGTGGAAAAAACTGGATACGTGGTACGGGGGTGCATATTTTTAGGACGTTACCCCAATAACCTCGTGACCGAAAGGCGGCGGTTGGGGAGTGTGTTAATGGTGAAGTGGTGAAAGTTATCCGGTTTCTCCAACTCAAAGTCCGCTTCCCGTTCCAATTTAATGAGCATTGTCGTCACGTTGTTTCTCGGTGTTCAGATTAATCTCAGACACTGGAACTATACTATACGTGACAAGGAAGAAATTCGTTACCGTGCCCCATTCTGAGTGCATAGACTCGAAAATGTCCGATTTGTCGGATTCGAAAGCGAAATGAATCGAATTGCAGGAGCACCTCGGATTTGGGGTTGCAACATTTCAAGGTGGAATCCTCGCAGATATGCCTGGAATTATCTTAACTAAAGGTGAAGCCAGGATCTCTACGACAGGGGGGAAGGTCTTTTGATACCGACAGGTGGCGAGGGTATTCCATCGACGAGCCCACATTAATGAGCCAATCTTCTTGATGGGGGAAATAGACCTACCCCTCTCTGGACCTCCTTGCGCCACCACTAACTGAATTCTAGTATCTCATCCATCGCGACCCTCCACGAATTAAAGTAGTCGGCCATCACACATAATTTGGGTACCGATCCTATCTGTTAATTGAAGCAGGGACTGCGACTTTCAGCCTACAGCAAAAGGTCTGCTTCGAGAAAGAGAGTCATTGTGAGTAATATGGAGACGTTAGGAAGACAGACAATCCGGCTATGGTGTCTCCAAACAATGTGCCTACTCACATTCAATATGTATAATGTATACCACTGCATCCTTATGGTATCACGGAACTAAATATTTATTATAACGTTCAGGAGGAAACAAATATGATCGCATCACTTTAATTTTAGCATTCGAATATCTCTGTCAAGTATATCCCTTCAGACAACGTTTTCTGTTCCGAAAACAGGGTGTGTGTGGGGGGGGGGGGGAGTTCATGCAACAAATAAGAGAGAAAAACTGACGCAAAGGGAAGTACCGATCACGTGCACATATTTTCAGGGAATTCCCCACAAAAACACACAAAAAGTAAATTGTATTTTTAGGTCCAAAAGTCACCAAATTATCCTTTTTTATCAGGAATATTTAACAATAATGCAAGATGTCAATAGAATGTTTCAAACGTTTATTGAAACAATATATTTTCCCAATGCTGTTTATGTTTAGAGATTGTATCATTTCGGCGTGCAACATTTCAAGGTGGGTAACTCTAATTCAAATATTTAGTTCCGCAATACATTATATACACATCTCCACAATTTTCGATTCTTCATTTTGTTATTATTAATTTTTGATATTGTTGGAGAGATGGTATATTGTTGAATTAATTCCATTTCATTTCGTTTCATTTCATTTCGTTGATTTCTGTTTCACATACTCTACCCTTGAATAAAGGAATGAAGCTTATATTTTTGAAGTAAAATATCACCTTCGATGTTCTGATAACTTTCTTGGTTCGTACTCTTTCATGTTGAAGCATTTCATTCACGCCGTAACGTCAACCAATCTCGTTCTTACATAACTTTCTTACGCGTAATCCAAATTTCACGCATAGTGTACCTAGAACACTTCTCAATGCCTATATTGTATCGTGTAACACCGAATACACGCAACAATCGTGGTATAATACTACTTATATATGTATTATTTTTTGTGATTTATCAAGTTCCTGAACAAAAGCTGTAAGCAGAAGACTTCGGTATGTATGCACTCATTTGAAAATTAAGAAAGTTTAAGTGGGGGCTAACACCGAACCCGGTCCCTCTTGAATCTGCCACTGGACACTTTTTGTGGGAGGTGGGGTATCGGTTGTAAATGCCACAGTTAGCAGGTTCGCGTTTTAGGTTGCAGGGATCATTTATCCGTT
Source organism: Pictodentalium vernedei (assembly GCA_031216915.1). NCBI lineage: Eukaryota > Metazoa > Mollusca > Scaphopoda > Dentaliida > Dentaliidae > Pictodentalium > Pictodentalium vernedei. The sequence continues at coordinate 337,515,695 of CM062296.1, forward strand.
TCGTGCAGTGTTGAGGAATGTTTTCTGTTCAGATATTGAACTCAGGTGTCTCACCCTTTCCGCTATCTACTCCATCAGTGAGCAGCGTATCTTTTTCTGCCGATGGGTAACATTACGACATTTTCTCAGCAAATTAGAAGTTTTCCCTCGGTTAGTTACACTTTATTAATACGCTACGTTCTCACTGTGTTAAAACGTAAAGTAAGTGGGTCAATACACAAACAATGCAATGAAAAACGTAGTTTACAGTTAGCGTCTTCATTCTTGTAGTTGGCGCTTTCATGCTTCCAGTTGTTTGCTGTAGGCACTCTCATGCAGTCAACGGACGAAGAACCTGCTTTGATAGACTGGATATAAATTTATACAATCCACACAACAAATTTAACAGATTTGCTTGCAGTTTCATGTTCTCGGGAGGGGAGAATGGTGGTCTCTGCACAATTTCCTCCATAACACTCAAATCATACATTAAGGTTATTGTTATGATCTCGTGCTTTTAACTTGCGTACTCTATATTAACTCTTAACCAGATGAGTATTTTCAAAATATTTTCGTAAAATCTAGTCACGTTTCTGTGAAATTAGATTTAATAAGCCCAAAATATACTTATCCCAGTGCTCGGAGAAATTCTGTCCTGGCAGGAAATTACACCAGAACGATGACGCCTCTAGCTGAGCAAGTTTCTTTATACTGCATTATATTCCTTTCTGCAAATTATCAGACTGAAGAGACCAGCTTTTAAACACGGGAATCTCAATTAATGGAAGATCAGCTTTAATTTAATTATATAATATATATATATATATTGAGTAATTGATCGGTTCTACATACTGCACTGCAAGAAAATCCAAATAAATGAATAAAGAAATAAATATGGAAGGAAACACGATTAATAAGATCCATGTTTCCCTTGTTCCCATTTTTACGCTTGTTTACAAATTCGAAAATTCTTGGGAATAAAGAATTACTGGAAGGTCTGACCGAGTGGTCTGTATGAACAAAGTTGTTCCATCCAAAATGTTTCTGTAGAAACCAGCTCAATTTTAGTCCAATAGGGTTTCGAGCCAATAATAAATGCCTTGAATGAAGGGAATGAGTGGACGGTGGATATGCAATGTCGTGTGATGGGACAGTCACGTTCCGTCGTCTTGAATGGCCGTGGCTGTTCGCACGTTTATGAAATGGACGATAGATTTCACCAACATACTGAAATTCACAAACACCACAGTGGTGCAGGTAAGCCAAAGTAGAGGTTTGGAGAGGTCAGAGGTCATGCAGAGCTGTGTGGATGCTTGAATTTCATGGCAATCAAATATCACTTCTTTTACAAAATTCTACTTTATTTAGTGAAATGTCTGATTGGAGGTGTTTATAGAAAACATGTAGATTGTGATTTAGTAACTTTCACATTCGTATTATCCCTTAATTAAGGGAATAGGTGGTGATTGAATTGGTGGTCGAAGTTTCGACGATTAGGAGAAGAAGGCAATATGGCGACCTCCATTGTTTACAAAGAGAAAAATACCCCTTTGAGTTCAAAGAGTATTTTGAAATCAGTTGTGTACAAGAAGGACTGTACCGTTCGAATATTAGTAGGTGGCAATCAGAAAACAAAAGTACCAGAAATATTGAATTTAGTGAATAAATCTTGTGGAAAGAATTCAATTTTAGCCTGCGTCCCGGTGTGTGGTGATTCATTTGATATAACTCTAGTAGACAGATGTTCAGCAGAACTGCTAATAGATAATTTGAGAGAGAAAAAACAAAGCCATAATGCTAAAATAATATTTTCTGAAACTGTTGTAGTGTCGTTTCTGCATTTACCAAGTTACATTGAAGACACGGATATTATTTCAAAATTAAATGGGTTAGGCATTGAAATGTTGCAATCAGTATAGAGGAGGTTTTATCCTGGGACATATGTGAAGGATGGTACGAGATATGTGAAGGTGAAATTTCCCCCACAAGTAAAGTCGTTGTTTTATAGTATGCGGTTTAATACGGTTGATGGATCAGCTTATTTCTTATCAACCTACCTTACAACTGTTTACTACAGTTACTATTATTTGTCTGGTGCAGAGATGCCTGGTTCCGGGGTTGTGACTCCTCCTTTGAGGTCGAGCTCGGTTGCTCTTTCCCCTTTTCCACCAGTTTCAACAGGTCCCGTCGTATTTGCTGCTACTGCTGTTCCGTCTGCAACGTCATCGGTCACCATTTCAGCGGGCCTCGGCTTATCCCTGCAGGGGTCAGCAGCGATGTTTGGTTGTAGGGTATCGGCCTCAGCCTTCCGTGACTTCAACCCGGCGAAGTCGGAAGTGGCTGCCGACCGAACCCCCTGCTGTGGCCTCTCAGCCATTGAGCACAGCAGTTTAATCCCTGCAGGAGTATGCAGAGATGGCTGGTAGTGTAGACGTGAGGTATCGGCCTCAGCCTTCCCTGACTTCAGCTCGGCGAAGTCGGAGGGGGCTGCCGGCCGAACCCTCTGCTGTGGTCTTTCAGCCGTCGAGCACCGCAGTTTTCTAATTGATTTCGGATGTTCATGGTGGGGCCACCATAAGCTCCGTGGCGTTTCCGTCCACGCACTCTGGTCCCATGGCCAGTTTTGAGGGACCAACGCCTTTTGTGCAGCCTGGACCTTCTATCCCTCAGAGGTCCGCGGCGACTCTCCTGAGTTTCCGCTCTGTAGATCCTCGGAGTATGTCATACCTCTATTCACATCTGCCTTCAGATGCTTCGGCTGCAGCCCGTCGCCCCGCGTAGGGTGTATTTGAGGATCGTGGCCCTTCGCTGGTTAAAAGGGTCAGGAATAAAGCCACTTTGCCGGTTCGTTCCCACGTCGAACCGGACGGCACGGTCAGTGAGCTTAGGGAGGCCCTCACCTTGCTCACAAAGGTTCTGTCCGAGAGCCTTTTCCGTTGCTTCCAGCGAGGCTACGAGTGGTTTCCGAGCGCCTCCTGTGGTGCCTCCTCCCGAGATTGGAAACAGGCTGCTTTATGATCCCCCTGGTGTGCCTACACCATGGGAGGCGTCGGCTGGTTTTCCCATGATGGGCTATGTGTCTCCCGATTCAGGGGATGAGTACGACATACCTGACGTCGAGAGCCAACAGTCTTCTGACTTGGGGGAAACTTTTGTGTTTGTGTTCCTTCCTGATCTCAAACCGTGAAACCAGCCGACAGTGTCAGCCCGGCCGCTATCATCGGTCGCGCGCCTACAGCATGCGGAGCAACCTGCTTCTGGGCGCCTTCGACCGTGCCTGTCGGTACAGGAGGTTGAAGCGTTTACAGCTTTGGACTCTAAGCTGAGTTCCAAGGCTATGAAGACGTCGTTCTTCACCAGGGTTGACACTTTTTTTTTGCCTCCGGCGCGTTATCGTTCCTACGATTCCGTCAGTCTGCCAGACTTTGACGGCCTTGGATCAGGACTCCAACTCCCAAGTCGGCCGTTATTCATATGGAGACTCTGGAGTCCGTGCTGGGCTTATCGAGAGAGATGCTGTACATGCTTTCTCTCTTGGATCACGTTGTCTCTGCTTTAGCTACTTATCTGCCTCCAGATAAGTTTGACGACGTACAGGCTCCTTTGCGTGTGTTTTCCAAGGCGCTTGTGCATCTTACTCACACACATGCCTGTAACACGGCTAACTTGGCATTAGTTCACTGGGACGCTGTGTTGAACACAAGTCGTCCCCTTTCTGAGGGGCAGCGCGCTGCTCTTCGATCTGCTTCTTCCGCGGGTCCGCAACTATTCCATGGTCCATGGTTCCGTGGCGACGGTCCGGGATGACGCCCTATGTAATTCGATAGACCAGCTGCTGCTTCGTCAGATTGATCAGCTTTCTGTTGGAGGCAGGGTCCGCCCAAAGCCTAACAAGTGCCATTCTGCTTCCTCTGCGAAGCCAAGGGCTGATCCTCCTGCCGCAGCTTCTACTTACTCACAGGGTAAGGGTAGTAGTCACCTCGATTCGTCCCAGGTTGGGGCATCCAACTCAGTCGAGAGTGCCTCTTCTAACACAAGTCCCTTGCAACGTTACACGTTGGGAACTTTTGATCACGGAGATAGACAATCTCCTGTCAAAGGGGCCATCGAGGTCATCAAGAACATTCATTCAGTGGGATTTTATTCCCGCCTGTTCTTGGTGCCAGAGAAGGACGGCCGACTCCGACTGGTTATCGATCTGAGTTTCCTGAACCAGTCTATCATTGCACCTAAGTTCAGCATGGAAGCTTTCAGGTCGGTTCGCCGCTCCATTCGCCAGGGAGTTTTCGCTTCCAGCATCGACCTGCGAGACGCTTATTTTCACGTTCCGATTCATCGGACATCGCGAAAGTATCCCAGGTTCGCTTTTCTAGGGCGAGTTTACTAGTTCAAGGCCATGCCCTTCGGCCTCAACCTGGATCCTTGGGCCTTCACCCGCCCGATGTCGCATGTGTTAGCCTTACACCGCACACAGTCCAGGGTGTCTACTTCGGTATATCTAGACGATTTCCTCCAGAGGCATTCCAATGCTGCCTTTCTGGAGTCGGATGTCGACACACTGTTGAGCCTGCTCACGTCACTAGGGCTCAGAGTCAACGAGGAGAAGTCGGACCTAGACCCTTCTCCATCACTTTGTCATCTAGGGATGGGCTTCCGTACTCAGCTGAATCCGGTGGAGGTTTCCCGGGCAAGGGCTGTGATTCTGTCAGCCTTTGCCCCGACTCTGTCCCAGTCCACGTCCGCAACAGCACGGAGTCTTCCCCGGCTGCTCGGCCTCTGCGGTTCGGTGACGGATCTCATTCTTCTGGGTCAGCTGCATGTCAGACCTCTCCAACTCTTTCTGCTATAGTCGTTGGAGGCCGAATGTCGATCCTCTGGATCTGGTGCTTCAATTACCGGAGTCTCTTCCACGTCACCTTCTCTCCTGATGGATGTTCAGTGGGTTATGCAGGGAGTTCCGTCGGACTTCCCCACTTCCGATCGTGTTCTGACGGTAGTCGCCATCGATTTCGGATGGGGTGTGACGTTGGATCCTCTAGGTCTTTCCCTTCACGGGCCGTGGGACCAGGATCAAGCAGCTCTTCACGTCAACCAGAAGGAGCTTCTTGCTCTTCTGAGTTTCCGTCAGTGGACCCGCACCTTTCGAATCGTCAGGTCCTTCTATTGTCCGACAATTCGACAGTGGTTGCTTACAATCGGAACCAGGGCGGCACGCACTTTGTTCCCATGTACGAATTGGTTTGGGATCTTCTACTACTCGCTCAGGATGTCAACGCTGGAGTGGTGGTTCGTCACATTCCCGGTCGTCTGAACGTCCTAGCAGACCCCCTGTCCCGATGGGGCAGGTTCATTTCCACCGAGTGGATGCTCCACATGGCAGTCTTCCAGTCGCTTTGCGATCTCTGGGGTCGTCCCCACATTGATCTCTTTGCGACTCGTTGGAACCATCAGGTGGACACTTTCGTGTCCCCGTGTCCAGATGCTCTGGCTTTTGCCGTGGACGCTCTGTCATTCCATTGGAACGGTCTTGTCGGCTACGCCTTCCTGTCGGTCCCGATTCGGCCTCCGGTTCTAGCCAAAATCTGAACCTGCTGTTGTCGAATTATTTTGATCGCACCCCTGTCGCCTCAGTGGATGTGGATCAATCTGCTCCGCTCTCTGATGGCGGCGGTTCCGGCACGTCTCCCTCTACGTCGCGACCTTCTTTGCCAAGGTCACCCGAGGAGGTTTCACGGCAACCCGACTTCATTGTGCCTTCGCGCATATCTTTTGTCAGGTCCTGTCTCCTCGGTAGAGGTTTTTCGAGACGATCAGTGGAGTTGCTTTTCTTGTTTAGCCTATGGGGCTAAGTGGAGGTCCTTTTCTGGTCAAGAATCAGATACCAGAAACTACTCCGCCTCCTATCTGTATCGGGGCTCTTCTTTCTGTTTGGGGTACACACCCTTTGCTCTGTCCGATTCGTGCAATTCGCTTTTATCTCAATCGGACGCTGTTCATTAGAAAGGGTAGGAACGTCTCTTATTCCTGGTCGACAGAAGTTCTCTCCTCAGTCCATTTCTCGGTGGATTTGTCTTGCTATTCGTGCAGCTTATGCTCGTCTAGCGACTGGCGATTGTATTACCAATCGTATTTCTGCCCACGAGGTGCGTGCATTGTCTACCTCTTGGGGTTTATACTAACTCCGTCATGTTGTCGGATGTTATCCTGGCAGCCTACTGGAGAAATGCTACTTTCTCCACTTATCTGCGACAGTTGCAGGAGCAGGCAGAAGACCTTTGTACTACGGGCCCTCTTTCTTCTGCTCAGCCTGTTGTCTACCCCAGCCATTCAGCTTCTTACAAGGTCAGTTCCAGCTCTGTGCTGTTACTGTCCTTTCTGTCTGTGCGTCGCACAGAACCATACGCCTCATCTCTCAGTGTATTTTACTAATGTTTGTGATGCTATGGTTTGATAGGCCTAGGGACTTCTTCCTCTGTCCACGGTTCCAGTGCAATTGGGTTATGTGTGGGTTGGTTATGTGATTTCCTCCATCCTATTGTCTATTCAGCCTGTAGTAAACAATTGTAAGGTAGGTTGATAAGAAATTTCAATTTTATAGTAAATTTCCTTTCTTATTATATCAGCCGCAATTGTTTACATGGAGGCCCTCCCGTCTTCTTATTCGGGTAAGAATCCTTCCTCCCCGCTGATCACATAACTTCTATGTTGGCGGACTCAAAAGAATGATTCATTGGTGACTGCCATGCGCACTGGTTCCGGAAGTCGTGGAACTGTACTAAGACAAGAGCGTCCCCTACTGGGTGTGCGCCGATGGCGCTCGAGTCAGTTTTGACTTATTTTTTCTTGGTGCTTTTGCACCACTTTTCTTTCCCAAATCTCTTGGGAAAGATCATAATAGAGAGTATATTCTCCGAGTATATTCTCCGAGTTGGTAGTGCAATCCTGTAGGAAACAATTGCGGTAGCTATAATAAGAAAGGAAATTTACTATAAAATTTACATTTTCGTGTTTTATATAATGACCAGGTGAAAGTGTGCTCAAAATGTCTCAGTGACCAACATATTTTGAAAAACTGTCCCGAAATCTTTTGCTTCAAGTGTCATCAGAAAGGACATATGGCGAGATTGTGTATGGAACCCAAATGTGAAAACTGTTGCAAAATATTAAAATTTTGTGAATGTACAATCGAAAAAAAAACTGAGATTGAAGTTGGTCAGCACCCATACTTTGATCAACTGTGTGATAAATGTGGTTTGAAATTCTCTGATTGTTCATGTTCAATGTTCAATGATTCAGTTTGGGGTTCTTCAGAGGTAAATATTTCAGAGGATACTAACAAATGTGCCTCAAAAATTGTTGAAAATAACAATCTGATGAGGGTGTAAGTGATTTATTATCAAATTGAAAATTCTAGTCACGATTTGAAACAAATTGTAGATCCTGATACACAGATTGTGGGAGGTTCTGAAGAACACTCAGTTGAAAATTTGGCAGATGATGATGCAGACCTGATTTCTTGTGATGTGGAGTTATCTGCAAATATTGATTGTGCAGATGAAATATCACATCCCAAGGAGGATGGCATGGAAGTTGATCCAACATGTATGAAACAGAGGTCTAAAATGCGTTTTGTGCCCAGTTTAGAGAATGCAAAAAAATCGAGAACACTACATAAAACTAACTAGTGATTTTCAGAATCTTTCAAAACTATGTATTTCCCATTTTGTTCAATTATAGTCATAATGGCAATATTATGTAACCTCAATACTAATTGGTTAAGAGATGTAGATAAGTTCAAAAAACGTTCTTGTCTGCTCAAGGAAAAAAGATGTGATATTGTCAGCCTACAGGAGGTGCACTTTGATCAAGATTTACTTAAAAAACTTGAAAACATCTGGGGAGGAAAAATAATTTCAAACAGCATAAGTAACACCTCCTGTGGGATGGCAGTTTTACTCTCCAAACAGTTAGGGGCCTCTGTTATTAATATATATAGATGCAATGAAGGGAGATTATTAATAGTAAAGATAAAATTAGAGGAAATATTTTATAATACTATTTCTGTGTATGCACCAAATAATTTAAAAGATAGGCTAGTGATTTTGCCAAACTTGAAACAAAAATTAAAACGTTTAGAAAATGTAATAATGATGGGTGATTTCAATACCTATCTGGGCCCTTCAGACTCCAAGAATTATATTCGGAATAATGCCACCAGAGCTCTTGGAGCCATTGTATATAATAATGGTCTCTCGGAGCTTTGGAGACATAATAACCCAGATAAAGTGCAGTTTTCATGGCACAGATTTTGCAACCGAACCATACAACAGAGTAGAAAAGATTTTGTAATCAATTCCACTAATTTAACTGTTTTGAACCAGTATTGTTACATGCAAACTACCACACTGAGTGACCATGGTTTAATTGTATCTAAATTCAACTTGGATAGAATTCAAAGGGGACCCAGGGTATGGATATTTAATAATCATTTGTTAACTAATATAAACTTCATTGAAGAAGTGAATAACCTTATTGAAAAAGAGAAATTGTGTTTCCTTTTCAGGAACGAGTTGCTGACATGTTGGGATAATTTGAAATTTAAAATTAAGAAATATTCTGTTATGTTTGTGACTCGTCTCAGTAGAGAGAGATTCGAGAAAGAAAATAATCTTAGAAATCAGTTGCGAAATGAGTGTGCTAGGGCCTATCGATTGGGGAATTTACCATTCATTAATGAAAAAATCCAAATGATTGAAAAGGAATTGGATCAATTAGAAAATATAAAATTGAAAGGTGCTGTACTCAGGTCAAAGGTTAAAACGATCGTAGAGGGTGAGAAAAACACAGCGTTATTCCTTCGAAGTGAAAAAGACAAACAAGATTCAAATTCAATTCATGAAATTTTGGGCCCATTTGGCCAGATAGTGAAAGGTTATTTTCGTATTTTGGACACTGCAAAAAACTACTACCATGACCTATATCAATCCGAGCTGGTTGACAAACAATGCCAAGATATTTTAATTAACTCCCTTGAAAAGAAATTAAACTCAAATGATTCAAGTTTCACTGATGGGTCTATCACTTTGGATGAAATGAAAAAAAAACTATTTTCCATGCCAAACAGTAAATCCCCTGGATTAGATGGGTTAACATGTGAATTCTATAAACATTTCTGGAATTCTCTGGGTCCAATTTTATTTGAAGTTTTCAAAAAATCATATTTTTGTGGAGAATTACCAAATTCCACGAGAAAGGGGTTAGTTGTTCTTATTTTCAAAAGACGTGGTAATAAAAGTGAGTTAAAAAACTGGAGACCCATAACTTTACTTAAAATTGACTATAAACTTATCTCCAAGTCTTTGACTAAAACAGGTTATACAAAGCATTGTATCAGATACTCAGACCTGCTGTGTTTCTGGTAAAGACATAAGTGAAAATGTTCTTAGTATAAAATGTATTATAGAATATATAGAGCATAGAAATTTAGAGGGTGCCCTGATAAAACTGGACCAGATGAAGGCTTTTGACAGGGTTAATCATGATTATCTTTTCAAAGTTTTAGAAAAATTAGGTTTCGGAGCAAATTTCATTTCATGGATTAAAATACTATGCAATGGGGCATGAAGCTGCTTAAAGATAAATGGGCACACAACTGGGTTTTTTTGATATTGAAAGATCTGTGAGACAAGGCTGCACAATCTCAACAATGTTGTATGTACTTTCTGCCGAGCCTTTTGCTGAACTCATTAAAAATTCCAGTGATATTGAGGGTATTACACTTCCTGATAACTCTACTGCCTCGTTGTTCCAACTCGCGGATGATGCTGAAGTCTTCCTAAAAATGTAAAAACGATTTTTCAAATCTGTTATTTAAACTTGACATTTACAGTCAGGGCTCAGGGGAGAAAAATGTGAAATGTTACCCTTGGGAAAATTCAGGAATACAGATTTTGTCAACTGCCCTTTCAGAATCCAAACAGACATTATTGAAATATTGGGCGTTTATGTGGGTCCCAATACGAAAATGTGTCACGAAATGAACTGGAATCCCCTAATTCAAAAATTTAGGAAAACTCTCAGTCTTTGGAAGCAAAGGTATTTAACATTGAATGGCAGGGCAATTATTCTCGAACTCCCTGGCTCTATCAAAGATTTGGTATATATTAAATGTGTGCCCAACTCCAGTGAAGTATGAGGACGAAATAAAACACATTTTGGCAAACTTTCTTTCTAATGGATTCCCTCCCTTGATTTGCAGAGAAATCTTAACATTCAAACCCAAGAAATGGGGTTAGGTATTCCTGATATTACAAAAAGGAAATATACATTAAGACTGAAGTGGGTTAAATGATTAAACTTTAGTCGCTTCCCGTAGATTTCTGTAATGACTTACTGGTTTAAAACCCAAAAGAATTTAAATTTAGAAAAAGGGATTTTTTATATAATAACAGAAAACCGATTTTTGAGAGATTTACCAGAATTTGTAAAAGAAATTCTTACTGCATGGGATAAAATTCAAAAAGCCACAAAATATATTATTATTCCAGATTGTGATATATCAGAACTGAGTTTACTTAGTAATCCACTAATGCCTTATGATTCAAAACTTCTCTCATTTCCAGAATGGATAAAAGCAGGAGTTACGAAAATCCAGGATATTTCTCACGAAGTAATCCCTGGTTTTCTACCCGAAGAAGCGATATGTGAATTAATTAATTCAATAATTGTATGTAACCCCCAAACATTAGTTCGTCAATGCAACATGATCCTTGATTCGATCCCTGTAGCCTGGAAATCATTTGTGAATGACCCTATTGGATGTGAACCAGATAATACTATGTATTGCATAAACTTTTCACACAAAATTCTAGTACACTCTATCATTTTCATAACAACACTAACATACTGCAACTTGCCGAACACTTGCTAGAAACGGCTAGCGTGACTTTTATTAACAAATTTGATTATTGTATCTAAATGTAAGCTCAGTTATACAATACTGCTCTTTTTTAAAATTGTGAACCAATGTTGGCACTGAATGAAGTATCAAGCATTAACAATACACACTGAGATATGACCATCGAACTTTAAAGAACCGCGCGTCGTGCGGAAAGACCACTGATAGCGTATTTTAGCGGTAATAAAGTATCGCCTCAAAAACAAGTTGACTTCCTCATGTGACCAAACCTACCACCCAGGAAAAAACAGAGATAAAACTCTGGAAACCTGTAGTCGGCGTATGTAAGATTGGCCTCGGAACTCTGGATGCCGACTTCCACCCAACTTCGCTGCACAACTGTTCGAATGACAGACTCGAAACGATGTCTGGCCGTTTCGCGCGTTTCGGCTAGAATGAAGCCTGCGACCGCATGTCACCCACGTGACAATAAAATCTCCCTTTCAACCAATGATTTCATACGTCTAATAACGCGTGACTTTATCGACAGACGACTAAGACACCTGAACACTTCGCACCGGCGAATTGGCGTACCTTCAGTACAACATTTTCTCGCTATACTTCGAACGGCGAGAAAAGTAATTTACTACATCACTGGTGGTGAAATTCATTCAGCTGACAATCTTTCCACAAAATTGGCATATCACTTTCTAAATGATAAATCCACTGAAATCCCACCTGGGGTTAAAGTCTGGACGACCATTTACCCCAAGCTTGATTTTGATATTATTTGGCGCAATATAATTATGTTAAAAACTCCAGACATGTGGGAAATCGATTTCAAGATAGCACATAACATTATCTTTACAAAAGAAAAACAAAAACCGGTTGGCCACTGTGAGGTCGACATTTGTGAAATGTGTGACACAGAGACAGAAAGTGTCAAACACATGTTTGTTAATTGTGCACTCGTGTTTGACCTATAAACCAAATGCAGATGATTGATATTTTGTTTGTCAGTGCAGTCCCACTGACTGACGAATTATTTATTCAGAGTGTCCTGTTTGGTATGACCTCACATGTTGAAAATGTAAATATCATCTTCGTAAATTTCGTGCTGTCACTATATAGAACAGCTAATTTCACGAGAAGGAACTTCTTTATAAAGTAAAACAGACTAATTCCATTCATCAAATTATTTGAAACTTTATTGAACAAAACCGTTTTTCATTTCTACACACATTTTAAAGATTCTCGTGAATATTATAAGTTTGAAAAACTTTTCCTCAGAATGAATAAAGTAGTCTTTATTCTGAACAATTATGTAGCTATTGACATCACTTGACATAAACATTGGGTGTTTCCAACCCTGTTGTGATTCTAACCTCAACAGTATTGTGGTTGACATGCTTTCATTCTTTGTATTAAAGGCGTTAAAAAGTAGTTTTGTCCCGATACCAACCGCAATACCTTGCAGTGATTGGTCAATGCCTCGTTGATTTTATTTTATGTCGCCGGGCCGGGCACACGCATATGTCTACTGTCAGCGATTCTTATGTCCACTGTCAAGGAAAGCGTCTCGTTGCCATGAGCAACGGTTCATCCCAATGTCTTTTTTCACTTGAAATCAACTGAGACAAATACATTTAACTGAAGTAAAATACACACAAAAGTACCGTTATTACGTACCAAAAGATTAGTTATGTAAACATGGGTAATTATTTATGAAACCGATTAGATTATAAGGTCTCTTTTCATTTATTTACTGTAACATAAACTGAAACGAATCGAGAGCATCTCGCCCCGTTGATTGCGTACGTAAACATTGAATAAAGATAAATCACTCCAGTCTGTTATGATAAAAGTTAACACCTCACCGAAACAACGTCTGCTTTCTAATATTCACTGTACAACAACAAATTTTAAATTGATTCTTTTCTCCAATTCAATTTTACTTGTGTAAGAACGGGACATATACGTTATTCTGTTTGTTGACAGGGGATATGGTCTCAAGTTCCCTGCATGAAACATATATTCAACCTCGGCTGACGCCTCGGTTGAATATAAATTCCATGCAGGGAACGTGAGACCATGTCCCCTGTCAACAAACAGAATAACTTATATTGTCTGTCAGTCACTTGTCGGAATAATATTTTCTTTTATCATATGACTCGTCGTTTTGTTCACTTTAAAACATTTGATATTTTGTTTTCATATTAATCAGTGATAAATAAAGCCTTCCGTCAATTTCATTGGCCAATTTCAAAACAAGACAGTTTGATTGGATGAACAAAATACAACTGGGCCACATTTTCATAATTTGCATAATTACAGTTGGGAGCTTTCATTGGTCAATTTCAAAACTGGACAATTTGATTATCTAAACAAAATACAACTGGGTCACATTTGCATAATTTCAGTCGGGAGAATTTATGTTATCTGTCCTATTTAGGGTGGATTATATTGTATTAATATTTTACCTACAAGAAAAACGCCATTCATTTTTCTTTTATATTTTCACTTTTCGCTTCTAAAACATAGGTTATTACCTCTCATTGGAACGAGCTCGACGAGCTCGTTCCAATGAGGGGTCATAACCTATGTTTTGGAAGCAAAAAATGAAAAATTTTAGTTATACGAGGATGTTTTTTCCAAGTGCCGTCTGTAACTCAAGTTAGGTGATGGGTTAAAAAGTCATACTGAGTGGCTAATTTGTGCGTGTGTGTGTCATATGATAAATAGAATATGAAAGGAGTGTTTTTCTCATATAATAATTATGAAATATGACCACATATTCGATGTCATAAGTTGTCAACCTGTAATCTAGACTTAGACATTGGGAACTTCCCACGGTAAATCGGATTGAGAACAGAGCTTGTTTATTCTGGTAAATAAATTTTGTTTTGATGGTAAATAGAAGTAGGTCTCGATTGTCTGTGATGGAAGGTCTCTTAATTAGCAGAGGGTGCAAATGATTGTTTTGTCTAGACACCTTTTTTGTAGGTAGAATTTGCCGTCGTCTCAAAATATACGTGTCCATAAATACCAATGAAAAAACAACTAAAAATAAAGAAAACACATGCACAAGCAGTTAATTCAAGAATTATGGGTTTGGGGATAAGGGGAGGGTACATGCGATAGTACGACTAAAACGTCGGTCTTACTGTCAGAGGTTGGGAACATGTAACGACTTATAAAAGGTTTTCCATTTTTATGTAAAATTATGCGTCTCTGTGTTATTTGTAAATATTTGTGAAAATATCAACTCATGATTTTATTAATTTAAAAAAAAAAAAAGTAGAGGTTTCGCAATCTACTCAGCAGAAAAATCTAATTTTTTCTCGAGTACTGGTGTGGAGGAAGGAATCGGCTGTAGGCATCATACCACATTTGATGCCGATTTTTCGAGTACCCCAGAACCTGTCGGAAACACTGGGACTCATCGAGAATGACAAAGCTTTAGCAAAGATTTTTCGCAAGCCACCTGTTGTTGCTTATAAACGACCAAAAAATATTCGCGACATCCTTGGGCGTGCTAGTCTCAAGCCAGCCAACGCCAAACTTGGAGTCAGTCAAGCTTGTGGAAAGGCCGGTTGCTCTGCCACCATACCAATTGAGCTAATGCCAGTTCTCAAAACCTTTGAAGAATTATAATTAGTGGCGTGATTGGTAATTGTTTCCATAGCGCTTGTATTTATTGTAAGATTCACAAGATTTTAGTTTGCCTTAACACTCGATGCAACTGGAAAGAATATGGCTATATATATATATATATATATATAACTATGTAAACAACATTTCGGCAACTTCTTGTCATTTGGGCAACTTACGACATTTGGGCAACCTCATAGATATTTATCAATATATTTGTCACAAACGTCTATATTTATTAAAACATCTCTTATCACTTCTATTTTATCAATAAATAATGCATTTGTTTATTAAAATTGAAAATATATGCATTTTTGAATGATATATGATTCGCGTTGCCCAAATCCGGTTGCCTTAATGTTGGTTGCCTAAAGGTCAGAAAGTGTTTACAATATAAACGTCCTTTGGGCAACTTTCTGTATATATTTATTTTCATATGGGAGTCATTCAGGCAACGTTATATATATGTTCGCTTTCTATATGAACGCCATTTAGGCAACGTTTTGCATTATTATCAATAATAAATAGACGACATCTAAATAACAAGTATTTGTTTTTTAAAAGTGCGAAGTGGATCAGAATCTTGAATATCTGTCACAAATACAACATCAGAGTTGCGTTTGCGAAGTGCACTTTCCAAATAAATTCAACCACGCCGTCTGTTTTGATGAAGGGGATAAATTCAACCACGCCGTCTGTTTTGATGAAAGGGGACCTCGTCTGCAATACATCGTCTTCTAACGAGGACTGTGTGTATGTGTGTGTGTGTGTGTGTGGGGGGGGGGGGGGGGGGTCCAGATATACACTATTTTCTGGGGGCAGATCGGCCTGCATTTAAATTACCTTTAAAAGCACGATCGCTTTTACAGATTGTAAATGCGTGTGTGTGGGGAGGGGGTGATGGTTGTGGGGAACCAACAGCTGCCGATCTTACCAGGACGGCTGAAATCTTCGATAAAGGGAGTGCTGCTCGCGTGCAAAGCACTCCGCTTGTGGACGAGGGGTGTGGGCATTGTGCACTCTCAAAAATTCATCCAACCGCGCTCCCAGTGAGCAAGAAAATTATCTTCTAAAGAGAGTACTACTTACTACCGTTGCTTTCACGCGAGTACTTAACTATCGCATTGCCATCCACCGTCCACTGCAAAATACCGCCCATGGTCTGATGAAAAGGCCCTCGTCTGAAATGCATAACTGGCGACACTCTCGTCCTCCGTGTGCTAAAGTTCAACAGGGATGGGAGGACTCTTCTTCAAAGACACTCCAAAAAATTACTCATCCCGTTTACCTGCTAGCGCATTCTTGACGCGATCCATACACACACTTATGTGGGTAGGATCCCAGTTCAACATATTCGGTGTTAACAAAAGGGTGTTTAACAGGAAGAAAAGTTCAACTGCAGGCTCGGATTTTAATAAACTCTCTATCATGAGAGCCTGGATTGCCCCTAACGAATAGAGTCCTATTTGGTTCCCAAAATCATTTTTTTAGAAATATTTGAGTGTGGACTGGTCTCAAATGCAACTAATGGCTCGTGTATTCATAATTTGGACAGTTCTTCGCGAAAGCCAGAACAAATCAAACATATCCGAATATCACAAAAAGGTTAGCAAATTATAATCAGAATCCTGAATATCCTTCACAAATGGAATATGAGAGTCGAGTTAGTGAAGCGCAATGGTTCATTGATGGCACGGTGATTTTAAAATTAAAAGATCACGGTGACTGTTCGCTGATGATCCTCATTCATCATCTGCCATCCGTGAGCCCTTAGACAAGGTTCTTGGAGTCTTTTTCCCATGCACTATGTGGTACAATTGCGTACTAATGCACAGAGCACAACAGAACAGCATGCGGGGTACACTGGCTTCTGACACTTTCAACACGGTATCCACCAGATTAAAATGTTGGGGAGTCTAATAGTTACTTGTCGCAGCTCGGTTGTTTTTTTTTTCGGCTGCGTTAACCAGCGAAATAGTCGCGTTCGTGTGTATGTATGCGTGCCAATGGTTTAAATGAAAGTGTCAATGGCACTTTAGCATAACCTGACTTTGTCTTGTGTTTTGTGAAATGGATAATGTTGTCTATGAATTGACTATGAAATACGACAAGAAGTTTGATAAATGAGAATATGTTAATTTCTGTTCCCTATATGCTATGTTTCCAATAAGAATAGTTTGAAGTTTAGACTGTACTAAAGAAATGAGGCCTGGGTTAATGTGACACTCACAGTTAATGCATGGCGACCAAAGTTACCAAGTTTCAGTAAACTTATTCCAAAACAAGCCATTTTACCAAGTTGCAATGAACTCCCTTGTTAAACACAGCTCGAAGACGTTGCTGAAGGAATCTTGTTCACACGACAGCTCGGCGGTCACGGTTGGCCGATCATGCCCAAAATAGGAAAGACTCACTTAGAGATCATACCACGCTATCCTACCAACTTGCAATGGAATCCTTTCATAAAAACAACCTGTAGACAGTACTAAAGGAATATAGGTCAACTGACCAGGCGGGATAACGGCTGAACGATCGTGACCAAAACAGAGCAGACTCATCTAAACATTATACCGAGTTATCCATCCAAGTTAACATGAAATCACTTAACAAATATGAACTGTAGACTGTGCTAACAAATCTACGTCATAGGCGTCGCTCATGACATTATACTGAGTCATCCTACAATTTTGCAATGGAATTCCCTTAATAAGGGCAATCTGTAAACTGGGCCAAAGGAATCTGGGTAACGCGCCTCTGCGATAGTCACGGTTGACTGAACCCAACCAAACAGGACGTTCTCATCCAGTAATTACGCAGAGTCATCCTACGACGTTAAAATAAAATCCCTTCATAAATATGACCTGTGGAGTGTGGTAAAGATTTTCGGGCTTCGGGACTTGTAGCCGTCACGGTGGACCGATCGCTATCAAAAGGGCGCGTTCTTGTCTAGACATCATACGGAGTCATCCTATAAAGATTCAATGAAATCCCTTCCTAAATACGACCTTTAGTCTATGTTAAAAGTTTTTCAGGCTTCGGACCCGCGTAGCCGTCAGGGTTGACCGATCACGACCAAAATAGGACGTTCTCGTCTAGACATTATACGGAGTCTTTGTACCGAGTTACGATGAAATCCCTTCATAAATACGACCTTTAGACTGTACTAAAAGTTTTGGGGTTTCAGCCTCGGGCATTTAACACGGCGTACTATTTTCTGGGGGCAGGTGGGCCTGCATTTAAAATACCTTTAAAAGCACGATCGCTTTTACAGATTGTAAATGCGTGTGTGTGGGGAGGGGGTGATGGTAAAAAAAGACCACATCTTGTGAGCACGGAGTGACCCAAATGGCAACAAATCGTTATTTGGACTTGTTTGGAGAAAAGCAGACAGAGACTGAAATCCGGTTAAACGTCATTTGGGCAACGTGTTGTATATATTTTTATCATATGGGAGTCATTCAGGCAACGTTATATATATGTTCGCTTTCTATATGAACGCCATTCAGGCAACGTTTTGCATTATTATCAATATTAAATAGACGACATCTAAATAACAAGTATTTGTTTTTTTTAAAAGTGCGAAGTGGATCAGAATCTTGAATATCTGTCACAAATACAACATCAGAGTTACGTTTGCGAAGTGCAATCGTTCCTTGATCAGCACAGTGAACTTCAAATTGAAAGATTACGAGGTAGGTTCACTCATGATCCTCATTCCTCAACTGCAATGTGGACTTAAACAAGGCTCTTGGTGTCATTTACCCATGTGAGGAGTGGTGCCATTGTTTACTAATGCACAGAGCATGACAGTACAGTATGTAGTGATATATTTGGCTTCTGACACTGTCAACCCCGTTTCCACCGGAATAAAATGTTGGAGAGTCTGAGAGTTACTCGCCCCAGTTCAGTGGTTTCCTCGGTCTTATAAAGGAGTTCCTCGTTCTGCAGTGTACCGTGCGTTTTTACCGAGAGGAAACACACTGTCCATTTTTGCGAGGGGTAGGGAGCCCTCCGAGCAGAGCCAGCTACTTCAGATACTTTTGACGAGCGGCCTCAACTGCGATTGTCTGGGAGGCTTCTGTCGAGTGGGGCTCGTGAGATACACGTCCCCTTTTACGAGAGAGGAGGTTCATTTGCAAGTCACTGTCCAGATAAATTCAACAACGCCGTCTGTTTTGATGAAGGGGATAACTTCAACCACGCCGTCTGCTTTGAAGAAAGGGGACCTCGTCAGCAATACATCGTCTTCTAACGAGGACTGTGCGTATGTGTGTGTGTGGGGGGGGGGGGGGGGTCCAGATATACACTATTTTCTGGGGGCAGGTCGGCCTGCATTTAAATTACCTCTAAAAGCACGATCGCTTTTACAGATTGTAAATGCGTGTGTGTGTGTGAGGGGGTGATGGTTGTGGGGAACCAACAGCTGCCGATCTTACCAGGGACGGCTGAAGTCTTCGATAAAGGGAGTGCTGCTCGCGTGCAAAGCACTCCGCTTGTGGACGACGGATGTAGGCACTGTGCGCTCTCAAACATTCATCCAACTGCGCTTCCAGAGAGAAAGAAATTATCTTCTAAGCAGAGTGCTACTTACTACCGTTGCTTTCACGCGAGTACTTAACTATCGCCCTTGCTATCCACCGTCCACTGCAAACTACGGTCCATGGTCTGATGAAAAGGCCCTCGTCTGAAATGCATAACTGGTGCACTCTCGTCCTCCGTGCGCCAAAGTTCAGCAGGGATGGGAGGACTCTTCTTCAAAGACACTCCTATAATTACTCTCCCCGTTTACCTGCTAGCGCATTCTTGACGCTATCCATACACACACTTATGTGGGTAGGATCCTAGTTCAACATATTCGGTGTTAACAAAAGGGTGTTTAACAAGAAGAAAAGTTCAACTGCAGGCTCGAATTTTAATAAACTGTCTATCTTGAGGGTCTGGATTGCCCCCAATGAATAGTCCTATTTGGTTCCCAAAATCATTTAAGAAAAATTATTTGAGTGTGGATTGGTCTCAAATGCAATTAATGGCTCGTGTATTCATAATTTGGACAGTTCTTCACGAAAACAAGAACAAATCAAACATATCCGAATATCACAAAAAGGTTCGCAAATTATAGTCAAGTCTGACTGAGGGTTTGAATTCCAATTAAACCCACATCTTAGGGGTGGGGTGGTGAGGCGTGTACTTTGCAGTGCCCCCAAAGGCAACTATGACTCGTCTTACCATGAGGTGGGTCCATTTGGATGAAAACCAGGCATGGTCGGACGCAGAGTGTGCACATCCAAAGTGCGCAAGGGTATGGCAAGAAGGAAAAGTCAGGTTTTTGGCTCGAAATTACAATAATGATCATTATCATAATTTGTGCTCGACGGCATAAAGACAAGGCCCATTCCGACCTTGGCGGAACACATTCGGTGTTGGTAAGTGGATGGCAAATAAGAATTGTTCGATTTCAGGCAGGCCTAGATTTCAATAAAAATCTATATTCTTCAGAACCTGGAGTGGTTTTAAGGGTGCTAATTACACTTTATATTAAGTAAAATGCATGAAAATCACGGCGGGTCGGATCCTAATTGAACACGCCCGCAAAACACAGAGATGGCAAATAATGAAGGTCCCACTTTAGGTCCACATTTCAATAGAATCCTTATCTTGAAAGCCTGTAGTTGTCTCAAAGATAAGAGATGATTCAGGTGAACACGATTTGGGATCATTGGCATGAAAACCAGTATGCCTCGGTGCTTCTCTAACGCATCCACAATTCACAGGAGGATGGGAAATTTAAGAAAAATATGCATTTTGGCCGGATTTAAAAAAAGACCACATCTTGTGAGCACGGAGTGACCCAAATGGAACAAATAACATGTTTATCGTTATTTGGACTTGTTCGGAGAAAAGAAGACAGAGACTGGAATCCGGTTAAACGTCATTGGGGCAACGTGTTGTATATATTTTTATCATATGGGAGTCATTCAGGCAACGTTATATATATGTTCGCTTTCTATATGAACGCCATTCAGGCAACGTTTGCATTATTATCAATATTAAATAGACGACATCTAAATAACAAGTATTTGTTTTTTAAAAGTGCGAAGTGGATCAGAATCTTGAATATCTGTCACAAATACAACATCAGAGTTGCGTTTGCGAAGTGCAATCGTTCCTTGATCAACACAGTGAACTTCAAATTGAAAGATTACGAGGTCGGTTCGCTCATGATCCTCATTCCTCAACTGCAATGTGGCCTTAAACAAGGCTCTTGGTGTCATTTGCCCATGTGAGGTGTGGTGCCATTGTTTACTAATGCACAGAGCATGACAGTTCAGTATGTGGTGATATATTTGGCTTCTGACACTGTCAACCCCGTTTCCACCGGAATAAAATGTTGGAGAGTCTGATAGTTACTCGCCCCAGTTCAGTGGTTTCTTCGGTCTTATAAAGGAGTTCCTCGTTCTGCAGTGTACCGTGCGTTTTTTACGTAGAGGAAATACATTATCCATTTTTGAGAGGGGTGGGGGCTCTCCGAGGAGAGCCAGCTACTTTAGATACTTTTGACGAGCGGCCTCAACTGCGATTGTCTGGTGGGCTTCTATTGAGTGGGGCTCGTAAGATACACAGCGAAGGTCCCACTTTAGGCCCAGGTTTAAATAAAATCCTTATCTTGAGAGCCTGTAATTGTCTCAAAGATAAGAGATGATTCAGGTGAACACGATTTGGGGTCATTGGCATGAAAGCCAGTATGCGTCGGTGCTTCGCTAACGCATCAACAATTCACAGGAGGATGGGAAATTTAAGAAAAATATGCATTTTGGCCGGATTTAAAAAAAAGACCACATCTTGTGAGCACGGAGTGACCCAAATGGCAACAAATAACATGTTTATCGTTATTTGGACTTGTTCGGAGAAAAGCAGACAGAGACTGAAATCCGGTTAAACGTCATTTGGGCAACGTGTTGTATATATTTTTATCATAAGGGAGTCATTCAGGCAACGTTATATATATGTTCGCTTTCTATATGAACGCCATTCAGGCAACGTTTTGCATTATTATCAATATTAAATAGACGACATCTAAATAACAAGTATTTGTTTTTTAAAAGTGCGAAGTGGATCAGAATCTTGAATATCTGTCACAAATACAACATCAGAGTTGCGTTTGCGAAGTGCAATTGTTCCTTGATCAGCACAGTGAACTTCAAATTGAAAGATTACGAGGTCGGTTCGCTCATGATCCTCATTCCTCAACTGCAATGTGGCCTTAAACAAGGCTCTTGGTGTCATTTGCCCATGTGAGGTGTGGTGCCATTGTTTACTAATGCACAGAGCATGACAGTACAGTATGTGGTGATATTTTTGGCTTCTGACACTGTCAACCCCGTTTCCACCGGAATAAAATGTTGGAGAGTCTGATAGTTACTCGCCCCAGTTCAGTTGTTTCCTCGGTCTTATAAAGGAGTTCCTCGTTCTGCAGTGGACCGTGCGTTTTTACCGAGAGGAAATACATTATCCATTTTTGCGAGGGGTGGGGGCTCTCCGAGGAGAGCCAGCAACTTTAGATACTTTTGACGAGCGGCCTCAACTGCGATTGTCTGGGGGGCTTCTATTGAGTGGGGCTCGTGAGATACACAACGAAGGTCCCACTTTAGGCCCAGGTTAAAATAAAATCCTTATCTTGAGAGCCTGTAATTGTCTCAAAGATAAGAGATGATTCAGGTGAACACGATTTGGGGTCATTGGCATGAAAGCCAGTATGAGTCGGTGCTTCTCTAACGCATCCACAATTCACAGGAGGATGGGAAAGTTAAGAAAAACATGCATTTTGGCCGGATTTAAAAAAAGACCACATCTTGTGAGCACGGAGTGACCCAAATGGCAACAAATAACATGTTTATCGTTATTTGGACTTGTTCGGAGAAAAGCAGACAGAGACTGAAATCCGGTTAAACGTCATTTGGGCAACGTGTTGTATATATTTTTATCATATGGGAGTCATTCAGGCAACGTTATATATATGTTCGCTTTCTATATGAACGCCATTCAGGCAACGTTTTGTATTATTATCAATATTAAATAGACGACATCTAAATAACAAGTATTTGTTTTTTTAAAAGTGCGAAGTGGATCAGAATCTTAAATATCTGTCACAAATACAGCATCAGAGTTGCGTTTGCGAAGTGCAATCGTTCCTTGATCAGCACAGTGAACTTCAAATTGAAAGATTACGAGGTCGGTTCGTTCATGATCCTCATTCCTCAACTGCAATGTGGCCTTAAACAAGGCTCTTGGTGTCATTTGCCCATGTGAGGTGTGGTGCCATTGTTTTCTAATGCACAGAGCATGACAGTACAGTATGTGGTGATATATTTGGCTTCTGACCCTGTCAACCCCGTTTCCACCGGAATAAAATGTTGGAGAGTCTGATAGTTACTCGCCCCAGTTCAGTTGTTTCCTCGGTCTTATAAAGGAGTTCCTCGTTCTGCAGTGTACCGTTCGTTTTTACAGAGAGGAAATACATTATCCATTTTTGCGAGGGGTGGGGGCTCTCCGAGGAGAGCCAGCTACTTTAGATACTTTTGACGAGCGGCCTCAACTGCGATTGTCTGGGGGGCTTCTATTGAGTGGGGCTCGTGAGATACACAACGAAGGTCCCACTTTAGGCCCAGGTTTAAACAAAATCCTTATCTCGAGAGCCAGTAATTGTCTCAAAGATAAGAGATGATTCAGGTGAACACGATTTGGGGTCATTGGCATGAAAGCCAGTATGCGTCGGTGCTTCTCTAACGCACCCACAATTCACAGAAGGATGGGAAATTTAAGAAAAATACGCATTTTGTCCGGATTTAAAAAAAGACCACATCTTGTGAGCACGGAGTGACCCAAATGGCAACAAATAACATGTTATCGTTATTTGGACTTGTTCGGAGAAAAGCAGACAGAGACTGAAATCCGGTTAAACGTCATTTGGGCAACGTGTTGTATATATTTTTATCATATGGGAGTCATTCAGGCAACGTTATATATATGTTCGCTTTCTATATGAACGCCATTCAGGCAACGTTTTGCATTATTATCAATATTAAATAGACGACATCTAAATAACAAGTATTTGTTTTTTAAAAGTGCGAAGTGAATCAGAATCTTGAATATCTGTCACAAATACAACATCAGAGTTACGTTTGCGAAGTGCAATCGTTCCTTGATCAGCACAGTGAACTTCAAATTGAAAGATTACGAGGTCGGTTCGCTCATGATCCTCATTCCTCAACTGCAATGTGGACTTGAACAAGGCTCTTGGTGTCATTTGCCCATGTGAGGTGTGGTGCCATTGTTTACTAATGCACAAAGCATGACAGTACAGTATGTGATGATATATTTGGCTTCTGACACTGTCAATCCCGTTTCCACCGGAATAAAATGTTGGAGAGTCTGATAGTTACTCGCCCCAGTTCAGTGGTTTCCTCGGTTTTATAAAGGAGTTCCTCGTTCTGCAGTGTACCGTGCGTTTTTTACCGAGAGGAAACACATTGTCCATTTTTGCGAGGGGTGGGGGCTCTCCGAGGAGAGCCAGCTACTTTAGATACTTTTGACGAGCGGCCTCAACTGCGATTGTCTGGGAGGCTTCTATTGAGTGGGGCTCGTGAGATACACGTCCCCTTTTACGAGAGAGGAGGTTCATCTGCAAGTCACTGTCCAGATAAATTCAACCACGCCGTCTGCTTTGATGAAGGGGATAAATTCAACCACGCCGTCTGTTTTGATGAAAGGGGACCTCGTCTGCAATACATCGTCTTCTAACGAGGACTGTTTGTATGTGTGTGTGTGGGGGGGGGGGGGGGGGGTCCAGATATACACTATTTTCTGGGGGCAGGTCGGCCTGCATTTAAATTACCTCTAAAAGCACAATCGCTTTTACAGATTGTAAATGCGTGTGTGTGGGGAGGGGGTGATGGTTGTGGGGAACCAACAGCTGCCGATCTTACCAGGACGGCTGAAGTCTTCGATAAAGGGAGTGCTGCTCGCGTGCAAAGCACTCCGCTTGTGGACGACGGGTGTAGGCACTGTGCACTCTCAAACATTCATCCAACTGCGCTTTCAGAGAGAAAGAAAATTATCTTCTAAGCAGAGTGCTACTTACTACCGTTGCTTTCACGCGAGTACTTAACTATCGCACTTGCTATCCACCGTCCACTACAAACTACGGTCCATGGTCTGAAGAAAAGGCCCTCGTCTGAAATGCATAACTGGTGACACTCTCGTCCTCCGTGCGCCAAAGTTCAGCAGGGATGGGAGGACTCTTCTTCAAAGACACTCCTATAATTACTCTCCCCGTTTACCTGCTAGCGCATTCTTGACGCTATCCATACACACACTTATGTGGGTAGCATCCTAGTTCAACATATTCGGTGTTAACAAAAGGGTGTTTAACAAGAAGAAAAGTCCAACTGCAGGCTCGAATTTTAATAAACTCTCTATCTTGAGGGCTTGGATTACCCCTAATGAATAGTCCTATTTGGTTCCCAAAATCATTTAAGAAAAATTATTTGAGTGTGGATTGGTCTCAAATGCAACTAATGGCTCGTGTATTCATAATTTGGACAGTTCTTCACGAAAACCAGAACAAATCAGACATATCCGAATATCACAAAAAGGTTAGCAAATTATAGTCAAGTCTGACTGAGGGTTTGAATTCCAATTAAACCCACATCTTAGGGGTGGGGTGGTGAGGGGTGTACTTTGCAGTGTCCCCAAAGGCAACTATGACTCGTCTTACCATGAGGTGGGTCCATTTGGATGAAAACCAGGCATTGTCGGACGCGGCGTGTGCACATCCAAAGTGCGCAAGGGTATGGCAAGAAGGAAAAGTCAGGTTTTTGGCTCGAAATTACAATAATGATCATTATCATAATTTGTGCTCGACGGCATAAAGACAAGGCCCATTCCGACCTTGGCGGAACACATTCGGTGTTGGTAAGTGGATGGCAAATAAGAATTGTTCGATTTCAGGCAGGCCTAGATTTCAATAAAAATCTATATTCTTCAGAACCGGGAGTGGTTTTAAGGGTGCTAATTACACTTTATATTAAGTAAAATGCATGAAAATCACGGCGGGTCGGATCCTAATTGAACACGCCCGCAAAACACAGAGATGGTAAATAATGAAGGTCCCACTTTAGGTCCAGATTTCAATAAAATCCTTATCTTGAGAGCCTGTAGTTGTCTCAAAGATAAGAGATGATTCAGGTGAACACTATTTGGGGTCATTGGCATGAAAACCAGTATGCGTCGGTGCTTCTCTAACGCATCCACAATTCACGGGAGGATGGGAAATTTAAGAAAAATATGCATTTTGGCCGGATTTAAAAAAAGACCACATCTTGTGAGCACGGAGTGACCCAAATGGCAACAAATAACATGTTTATCGTTATTTGGACTTGTTCGGAGAAAAGCAGACAGAGACTGGAATCCGGTTAAACGTCATTTGGGCAACGTGTTGTATATATTTTTATCATATGGGAGTCATTCAGGCAACGTTATATATATGTTCGCTTTCTATATGAACGCCATTCAGGCACCGTTTTGCATTATTATCAATATTAAATAGACGACATCTAAATAACAAGTATTTGTTTTTTAAAAGTGCGAAGTGGATCAGAATCTTGAATATCTGTCACAAATACAACATCAGAGTTGCGTTTGCGAAGTGCAATCGTTCCTTGATCAGCACAGTGAACTTCAAATTGAAAGATTACGAGGTCGGTTCGCTCATGATCCTCATTCCTCAACTGCAATGTGGCCTTAAACAAGGCTCTTCGTGTCATTTGCCCATGTGAGGTGTGGTGCCATTGTTTACTAATGCACAAAGCATGACAGTACAGTATGTGGTGATATATTTGGCTTCTGACACTGTCAATCCCGTTTCCACCGGAATAAAATGTTGGAGAGTCTGATAGTTACTCGCCCCAGTTCAGTGGTTTCCTCGGTTTTATAAAGGAGTTCCTCGTTCTGCAGTGTACCGTGCGTTTTTTACCGAGAGGAAACACATTGTCCATTTTTGCGAGGGGTGGGGGCTCTCCGAGGAGAGCCAGCTACTTTAGATACTTTTGACGAGCGGCCTCAACTGCGATTGTCTGGGAGGCTTCTATTGAGTGGGGCTCGTGAGATACACGTCCCCTTTTACGAGAGAGGAGGTTCATCTGCAAGTCACTGTCCAGATAAATTCAACCACGCCGTCTGCTTTGATGAAGGGGATAAATTCAACCACGCCGTCTGTTTTGATGAAAGGGGACCTCGTCTGCAATACATCGTCTTCTAACGAGGACTGTTTGTATGTGTGTGTGTGTGGGGGGGGGGGGGGGGGGGTCCAGATATACACTATTTTCTGGGGGCAGGTCGGCCTGCATTTAAATTACCTCTAAAAGCACAATCGCTTTTACAGATTGTAAATGCGTGTGTGTGGGGAGGGGGTGATGGTTGTGGAGAACCAACAGCTGCCGATCTTACCAGGACGGCTGAAGTCTTCGATAAAGGGAGTGCTGCTCGCGTGCAAAGCACTCCGCTTGTGGACGACGGGTGTAGGCACTGTGCACTCTCAAACATTCATCCAACTGCGCTTTCAGAGAGAAAGAAAATTATCTGCTAAGCAGAGTGCTACTTACTACCGTTGCTTTCACGCGAGTACTTAACTATCGCACTTGCTATCCACCGTCCACTACAAACTACGGTCCATGGTCTGAAGAAAAGGCCCTCGTCTGAAATGCATAACTGGTGACACTCTCGTCCTCCGTGCGCCAAAGTTCAGCAGGGATGGGAGGACTCTTCTTCAAAGACACTCCTATAATTACTCTCCCCGTTTACCTGCTAGCGCATTCTTGACGCTATCCATACACACACTTATGTGGGTAGCATCCTAGTTCAACATATTCGGTGTTAACAAAAGGGTGTTTAACAAGAAGAAAAGTCCAACTGCAGGCTCGAATTTTAATAAACTCTCTATCTTGAGGGCTTGGATTACCCCTAATGAATAGTCCTATTTGGTTCCCAAAATCATTTAAGAAAAATTATTTGAGTGTGGATTGGTCTCAAATGCAACTAATGGCTCGTGTATTCATAATTTGGACAGTTCTTCACGAAAACAAGAACAAATCAGACATATCCGAATATCACAAAAAGGTTAGCAAATTATAGTCAAGTCTGACTGAGGGTTTGAATTCCAATTAAACCCACATCTTAGGGGTGGGGTGGTGAGGGGTGTACTTTGCAGTGTCCCCAAAGGCAACTATGACTCGTCTTACCATGAGGTGGGTCCATTTGGATGAAAACCAGGCATTGTCGGACGCGGCGTGTGCACATCCAAAGTGCGCAAGGGTATGGCAAGAAGGAAAAGTCAGGTTTTTGGCTCGAAATTACAATAATGATCATTATCATAATTTGTGCTCGACGGCATAAAGACAAGGCCCATTCCGACCTTGGCGGAACACATTCGGTGTTGGTAAGTGGATGGCAAATAAGAATTGTTCGATTTCAGGCAGGCCTAGATTTCAATAAAAATCTATATTCTTCAGAACCGGGAGTGGTTTTAAGGGTGCTAATTACACTTTATATTAAGTAAAATGCATGAAAATCACGGCGGGTCGGATCCTAATTGAACACGCCCGCAAAACACAGAGATGGTAAATATTGAAGGTCCCACTTTAGGTCCAGATTTCAATAAAATCCTTATCTTGAGAGCCTGTAGTTGTCTCAAAGATAAGAGATGATTCAGGTGAACACTATTTGGGGTCATTGGCATGAAAACCAGTATGCGTCGGTGCTTCTCCAACGCATCCACAATTCACGGGAGGATGGGAAATTTAAGAAAAATATGCATTTTGGCCGGATTTAAAAAAAGACCACATCTTGTGAGCACGGAGTGACCCAAATGGCAACAAATAACATGTTTATCGTTATTTGGACTTGTTCGGAGAAAAGCAGACAGA
Organism: Pictodentalium vernedei; assembly: GCA_031216915.1. NCBI lineage: Eukaryota > Metazoa > Mollusca > Scaphopoda > Dentaliida > Dentaliidae > Pictodentalium > Pictodentalium vernedei. Next base: position 337,544,201 of record CM062296.1, read on the forward strand.
GACTGGAATCCGGTTAAACGTCATTTGGGCAACGTGTTGTATATATTTTTATCATATGGGAGTCATTCAGGCAACGTTATATATATGTTCGCTTTCTATATGAACGCCATTCAGGCACCGTTTTGCATTATTATCAATATTAAATAGACGACATCTAAATAACAAGTATTTGTTTTTTAAAAGTGCGAAGTGGATCAGAATCTTGAATATCTGTCACAAATACAACTTCAGAGTTGCGATTGCGAAGTGCAATCGTTCCTTGATCAGCACAGTGAACTTCAAATTGAAAGATTACGAGGTCGGTTCGCTCATGATCCTCATTCCTCAACTGCAATGTGGCCTTAAACAAGGCTCTTCGTGTCATTTGCCCATGTGAGGTGTGGTGCCATTGTTTACTAATGCACAGAGCATGACAGTACAGTATGTGGTGATATATTTGGCTTCTGACACTGTCAACCCCGTTTCCACCGGAATAAAATGTTGGAGAGTCTGATAGTTACTCGCCCCAGTTCAGTGGTTTCCTCGGTTTTATAAAGGAGTTCCTCGTTCTGCAGTGTACTGTGCGTTTTTACCGAGAGGAAACACATTGTCCATTTTGGCGAGGGGTGGGGGCTCTCCGAGAAGAGCCAGCTACTTTAGATACTTTTGACGAGCGGCCTCAACTGCGATTGTCTGGGATGCTTTTATTGAGTGGGGCTCGTGAGATACACGTGCCATTTTACGAGAGAGGAGGTTCATCTGCAAGTCACTGTCCAGATAAATTCAACCACGCCGTCTGTTTTGATGAAGGGGATAAATTCAACCACGCCGTCTGCTTTGATGAAAGGGAACCTCGTCTGCAATACATCGTCTTCTAACGAGGACTGTTTGTATGTGTGTGTGTGGGGGGGGGGGGGGGGGGATCCAGGGATACACTATTTTCTGGGGGCAGGTCGGCCTGCATTTAAATTACCTCTAAAAGCACGATCGCTTTTACAGATTGTAAATGCGTGTGTGTGGGGAGGGGGTGATGGTTGTGGGGAACCAACAGCTGCCGATCTTACCAGGACGGCTGAAATCTTCAATAAAGGGAGTGCTGCTCGCGTGCAAAGCACTCCGCTTGTGGACGAGGGGTGTAGGCACTGTGCAGTCTCAAAAATTCATCCAACTGCGCTTCCAGAGAGAAAGAAAATTATCTTCTGAGCAGAGTGCTACTTACTACCGTTGCTTTCACGCGAGTACTTAACTATCGCCCTTGCCATCCACTGTCCACTGCAAACTACGGTCCATGGTCTGATGAAAAGGCCCTCGTCTGAAATGCATAACTGGTGACACTCTCGTCCTCCGTGCGTCAAAGTTCAGCAGGGATGGGAGGACTCTTCTTCAAGGACACTCCTATAATTACTCTCCCCGTTTACCTGCTAGCGCATTCTTGACACTATCCATACACACGCTTATGTGGGTAGGATCCTAGTTCAACATATTCGGTGTTAACAAAAGGGTGTTTAACAAGAAGAAAAGTTCAACTGCAGGCTCGAATTTTAATAAACTGTCTATCTTGAGGGCCTGGATTGCCCCCAATGAATAGTCCTATTTGGTTCCCAAAATCATTTAAGAAAAATTATTTGAGTGTGAGATGGTCTCAAATGCAACTAATGGCTCGTGTATTCATAATTTGGACAGTTCATCGCGAAAGCCAGAACAAATCAAACATATCCGAATATCACAAAAAGATTAGCAAATTTTAGTCAAGTATGACTGAGGGTTTGAATTCCAATTAAACCCACATCTTAGGGGTGGGGTGGTGAGGGTGTACTTTGCTGTGCCCCCAAAGGCAACTATGACTCGTCTTACCATGAGGTGGGTCCATTTGGATGAAAACCAGGCATGGTCGGACGCGGCGTGTGCACATCCAAAGTGCGCAAGGGTATGGCAAGAAGGAAAAGTCAGGTTTTTGGCTCGAAATTACAATAATGATCATTATCATAATTTGTGCTCGACGGCATAAAGACAAGGCCCATTCCGACCTTGGCGGAATACATTCGGTGTTGGTAAGTGGATGGCAAATAAGAATTGTTCGATTTCAGGCAGGCCTAGATTTCAATAAAAATCTATATTCTTCAGAACCTGGAGTGGTTTTAAGGGTGCTAATTACACGTTATATTAAGTAAAATGCATGAAAATCACGGCGGGTCGGATCCTAATTGAACACGCCCGCAAAACACAGAGATGGTAAATAATGAAGGTCCCACTTTAGGTCCAGATTTCAATAAAATCCTTATCTTGAGAGCCTGTAGTTGTCTCAAAGATAAGAGATGATTCAGGTGAACACGATTTGGGTTCATTGGCATGAAAACCAGTATGCGTCAGTGCTTCTGTAACGCATCCACAATTCACAGGAGGATGGGAAATTTAAGAAAAATATGCATTTTGGCCGGATATAAAAAAAGACCACATCTTGTGAGCACGGAGTGACCCAAATGGCAACAAATAACATGTTTATCGTTATTTGGACTTGTTCGGAGAAAAGCAGACAGAGACTGAAATCCGGTTAAACGTCATTTGGGCAACGTGTTGCATATATTTTTATCATATGGGAGTCATTCAGGCAACGTTATATATATGTTCGCTTTCTATATGAACGCCATTCAGGCAACGTTTTGCATTATTATCAATATTAAATAGACGACATCTAAATAACAAGTATTTGTTTTTTAAAAGTGCGAAGTGGATCAGAATCTTGAATATCTGTCACAAATACCACATCAGAGTTGCGTTTGCGAAGTGCAATCGTTCCTTGATCAGCACAGTGAACTTCAAATTGAAAGATTACGAGGTCGGTTCGCTCATGATCCTCATTCCTCAACTGCAATGTGGCCTTAAACAAGGCTCTTGGTGTCATTTGCCCATGTGAGGTGTGGTGCCATTGTTTACTAATGCACAGAGCATGACAGTATAGTATGTGGTGATATATTTGGCTTCTGACACTGTCAACCCCGTTTCCACCGGAATAAAATGTTGGAGAGTCTGATAGTTACTCGCCCCAGTTCAGTGGTTTCCTCGGTCTTATAAAGGAATTCCTCGTTCTGCAGTGTACCGTGCGTTTTTACCGAGAGGAAATACATTATTCATTTTTGCGAGGGGTGGGGGCTCTCCGAGGAGAACCAGCTACTTTAGATACTTTTGACGAGTGGCCTCAACTGCGATTGTCTGGGGTGCTTCTATTGAGTGGGGCTCGTGAGATACACAACGAAGGTCCCACTTTAGGCCCAGGTTTCAATAAAATCCTTATCTTGAGAGCCTGTAATTGTCTCAAAGATAAGAGATGATTCAGGTGAACACGATTTGGGGTCATTGGCATGAAAACCAGTATGTGTCGGTGCTTCTCTAACGCATCCACAATTCACAGGAGGATGGGAAATTTAAGAAAAATATGCATTTTGGCCGGATTTAAAAAAAGACCACATCTTGTGAGCACGGAGTGACCCAAGTGGCAACAAATAACATGTTTATCGTTGTTTGGACTTGTTCGGAGAAAAGCAGGCAGAGACTGAAATCCGGTTAAACGTCATTTGGGCAACGTGTTGTATATATTTTTATCATATGGGAGTCATTCAGGGAACGTTATATATATGTTCGCTTTCTATATGAACGCCATTCAGGCAACGTTTTGCATTATTATCAATATTAAATAGACGACATCTAAATAACAAGTATTTGTTTTTAAAAGTGCGAAGTGGATCAGAATCTTGAATATCTGTCACAAATACATCAGAGTTGCGTTTGCGAAGTGCAATCGTTCCTTGATCAGCACAGTGAACTTCAAATTGAAAGATTACGAGGTCGGTTCGCTCATGATCCCCATTCCTCAACTGCAATGTGGCCTTAAACAAGGCTCTTGGTGTCATTTGCCCATGTGAGGTGTGGTGCCATTGTTTACTAATGCACAGAGCATGACAGTACAGTATGTGGTGATAAATTTGGCTTCTGGCACTGTCAACCCCGTTTCCACCGGAATAAAATGTTGGAGAGTCTGATAGTTACTCGCCCCTGTTCAGTGGTTTCCTCGGTCTTATAAAGGAGTTCCTCGTTCTGCAGTGTACCGTGCGTTTTTACCGAGAGGAAACACATTATCCATTTTTGCGAGGGGTGGGGGCTCTCCGAGGAGAGCCAGCTACTTTAGATACTTTTGACGAGCGGCCTCAACTGCGATTGTCTGGGGGGCTTCTATTGAGTGGGGCTCGTGAGATACACAACGAAGGTTCCACTTTAGGCCCAGGTTTCAATAAAATCCTTATCTTGAGAGCCTGTAATTGTCTCAAAGATAAGAGATGATTCAGCTGAACACGATTTGGGGTCATTGGCATGAAAGCCAGTATGCGTCGGTGCTTCGCTAACGCATCCACAATTCACAGGAGGATGGGAAATTTAAGAGAAATATGCATTTTGGCCGGATTTAAAAAAAAAGACCACATCTTGTGAGCACGGCGTGACCCAAATGGCAACAAATAACATGTTTATCGTTATTTGGACTTGTTCGGAGAAAAGCAGACAGAGACTGAAATCCGGTTAAACGTCATTTGGGCAACGTGTTGTATATATTTTTATCATATGGGAGTCATTCAGGCAACGTTATATATATGTTCGCTTTCTATATGAACGCCATTCAGGCAACGTTTTGCATTATTATCAATATTAAATAGACGACATCTAAATAACAAGTATTTGTTTTTTAAAAGTGCGAAGTGGATCAGAATCTTGAATATCTGTCACAAATGCAACATCAGAGTTGCGTTTGCAAAGTGCAATCGTTCCTTGATCAGCACAGTGAATTTCAAATTGAAAGATTACGAGGACGGTTCGCTCATGATCCTCATTCCTCAACTGCAATGTGGCCTTAAACAAGGCTCTTGGTGTCATTTTCCCATGTGAGGTGTGGTGCCATTGTTTACTAATGCACAGAGCATGACAGTACAGTATGTGGTGATATATTTGGCTTCTGACACTGTCAACCCCGTTTCCACCGGAATAAAATGTTGGAGAGTCTGATAGTTACTCGCCCCAGTTCAATGGTTTCCTCTGGTCTTATAAAGGAGGTCCTCGTTCTGCAGTGTACCGTGCGCTTTTACCGAGAGGAAATACATTGTCCATTTTTGCGAGGGGTGGGGGCTCTCCGAGGAGAGCCAGCTACTTTAGATACAAATATATATGTTCGTTTTCGAAATGAACGCCATTCACGCAACGTTTTGCATTTTATCAATATTAAATAGACTACATATAAACAACCAGTATTTTTTTTTCTTTTAAATAACGAAGTGGATCAGAATCTTGAATATCTGTCACAAATGGAATATCAGTCGAGTTTGAGAAGCGCAATGGTTCATTGATAGGCACAATGATTTTAAATTTGAAAGATCACGGTGACTGTTCGCTGATGATCCTCATTCATCATCTGCCATCCGTGAGTTCTTCGACAAGGTTCTTGGAGTCATTTCACCATGTACTATGTGGTACTATTGCGTACTAATGCACACAGCAAAACAGAACATCACGCGGATGTTTACCTGGCTTCTGACACTGTCAAACCCGGATCCAGCGGGTTAAAAAGTTGGAGAGTCTGATAGTTACTTGTCACAGCTAGGTTGTTTTCTCCGACTGCGTTAACCAGCAAAGTAGTCGCGTTTGTATGTATGTATGCGTACCAATGGTTCAAATGGAAGTGCCGATGACACTTTACCATAGCCTGCATGTGTTGTTTTTTGTGAAATGGATAATGTTCAATGTCTCTGAAAGGATTTTGAAATACGACAAGAATTTTGATATGTTGTTTTCTGTTCCCTGTATACTGTACATAGATTTCAATAAAAACCTATCATCTTTAGAAACATGAGCGGTCTCACAGGTGCTAATTACGTGTGTTATCAAGTAAATTGCATGAAAACCACATCGGATCAGATCCAAATTGAACACATGCGAAGTACACAGGGGTGGCAAACAAGGAAAGTCACATTTTAGGTTCAAGTTTCAATAAAATCCTCAACTTGAGAGCCTGTGATTGTCATCTTGAGAGCACGGGGTGACCCAAATAGCAACTAATAACACCTTTATCGTTATTTGGACTTGTTTGGGTGAAAAGCAGGTAGAATCTGAAATACGGGTAAACGTCATTTGGACAACGTGTTGTATATAGACAGAACGCGATGTGTGTTTGAATCGGTGGGCGACTTACATAACTCATTGGAATGGCGTAATGATATTTCGCTCGAGCCAAATCGGTGGGTGTTTTGCATAACGAGTTTGAATGGCGTAGGCATATTTCGCGAGAGCCGTAGGCTCGAACGAAATGTGATTACACCATTCCAACGAGTTATCGACGCATGAGTGCAATAATGTTCTATCTACCATTTTACCTTTTTGTGGGAAATTGGATTTGAAGTTTTTGACCTTCAGTTCATATATCCCCAGAAACATTTCATATAAAACCACACCAGATTTTGGTCGGGCATTCAAAATAATGTAGATTTGACAAATGTTTTTTACAGATAATTATATTATAAAAGTTGGCATGTCGGTTCCAATGTAATAAGCATTTTTCTGTTTGCAGAATGACGCAGATAGAACATTTTTTAAACAAATTTACCATTTTTGCTCAGTGCTATAATGTCCGAGTACATACTGAGAAAATAGAAAGGATAGGAAGCAATAACCTTATTGTGTTTATTATTATCTTAGCTGTATGTACATACCCGGAAATAGCTATAGGTTGGTGTTGATGGATGAGATAGCGGGGGTTCCCCCGCATTCTCGCTAAACCATAATCTCTTAGGTATCGACATCCAAGTTCAGGAAAATGCATTTGCACCCTCCCCCCGTGGTGTAGCGGGTGTGTGGGGGGGGGGGGGGGTGCTGAGGGAACCTGTACACCCCAAAATTTGAGCTCCCCCATTGACCCAGTGGAAGTTTCACATAACTTAGAGCCCCAAAGCTGCTCTCCACTTTATGCTTTACATGCTACAATTGCTTCAGATGCGATCTTCGAGCGCTGAATTTTGCAACATTCTCTCGGGAGAGGACTTGTCTTAACTAGGACCCACCGGTCGCTAACCCCTCCTCCCACTTATCTTACCTAACTCAGACCATTCGTCGTTACTCCTTCCTCCCACTTCCCTGACGGGATGTGGGAGGAGGGGGTAACGATGGAGGGTCCTAGTTAGGACTAGGGGAGGATCCCCGAAATCCTACATCAACATTCATGGTAAAATGGCTAGCCCCCCCCCCCCCCCCCATTATAGAATCCTGGCTACGCCCCTACCCGACCCATAAACGGCTGTACACTTGACCAACCTTGTAAAGGGGAAGCTAGTGAGGACAGAAAGAGATGATAAGATATCAAAATGTTTAATAAGAACAAAGAAAAACAAAGTACGCAAACTACTTTCATTCAACTAATTGGTCGACATGCAGGGATATCTCGCAATGCAGTACCTTCTGAACCATCTGGCTTCGGTCACTAACAGTTACTGTCATTCGCAGCTGATATACATTCTTAACCCTTTAACAATGTGAGTTGCAGACGACACTTGGAAACAAATCCTGCTATAACTAAAACGTTTCATTTTTTACTTACAAAACATATGTTATGATCCCTCATTGGAACGAGCGCCTTATAAACAAATTGAATGGCGATTTTCGTGGGTAGCGCTGGCCGGTTTTTGCCGTTACATTAGGTAAAGGGTTAACACGACTTAAACAACAATGTGCTCGCTGATGCTGTCACGTATATAAGGGCACAAGACTGCATGTGCAGTACATACAGAGTCATTTGGAACTTTGACTCTCACTGTGTGGACATCCATCATTGTGCATTCCTGTCAGTCTAGTAGAGCTTGAAAACTAGGCTACAAATTTGTACACCGTGTGTCAACGGTAAACTATCCTGTGGGCCACGGTGTGCAAAGTTGCTATTGAGTTACCAAGTTCCCCCTGGAACTTCAGTGAAGTCGTGTTGAAAAGGCGCTAGGCAATAACAACGCAGATCAGTCACGCTGTTACTATTTTGAAGTAATAAAGGATTAATTAGAAGGGTCATGCGGGCTTCAGGAAACGCCTTTTTACCAAACGTGATCTATTTGTTTTATATCGCTAGAAGGCAAGAGGAAGAATTATCTCGCTCATCATCTCTATAAGGGCATTCCGAAGAGGTAATTGGCAATCGAATCCAGAAATATCAAATCGAATGGATGAGCAATTCACTCCATCGCTCCAAAAAGTGAGTAACAGTTTGAATCTAACCCGAGGACTCAGAACGAGAAACACATCTGCGAAAGTAGTCGTTTGATGAATATAACACCTCACTTTGGACAATTTTGGCAAAGATAATGCCACAAGCAGAATTCGTATGATGGTGCAATGCAGACATTTCCGCATCCTGGATTACTTTCAATCTGAATTCTATTTGCCACAGTATAAACTTTATATATGCCCCAGTTGTTCAAGATGAGGTGTTCGATTCTTCAGGCAGGTGCAAAATGTACTTCTCAGACTGTTTTCGTTTCATCTTGAGCCTGCAGGTTATAGACACAATTTGGTTTTGCACTGATGACCTGCACGGTAAAGCAGACCAGAGGATATGGGGTCTAATACAGAAAACGATATAAAACTCTAAAAATCGTTAGGCGGTACACTAATTCATGTGAGGTTATCTGGCACGAACAATCAGAATATTGAAAATAGAAATAGATTACGATGCAACAGTATTGCCAAAAGCTAATGGGCAAACTTTCGAATGTAAAGCGTCCTCAAAGTGGTCAAAATTATATATACGAGTGGTGATCCTAATGTTTAATGTTTTGGTTGGTATTATTTTCTGCATTGTTCTGATTGGTCACATCAGACATCGTACTTTGAGTTCGTGTAACCTATTCAAGACTGGTCTGAGCCAAAAGTGTCCTCTCAGCGGTGGAGTTAAACGAATACATTGAGGGCACAAAACATCTTCACCTGAAGTTTAGCATATTAAAAAAACTCCCATTTACTTAGAATGCTAACACATGCACATGAAATGAAACAAAATTATGAACAAGGTTCACTCCTAGAAATTCGCCGTGAAAATCGGCAATGCCATGGTGAGAGGTCTGGCATCCAGCCACGGCTCTTACCATCGCATTGGCGATGGCCGTGGCGAATTTCTAAGGCTGACGGTTTACCTGACGGCGAATAATTGTCGTTTAACTGAACGCAACTCTGAGGGCGAAAACCATGCCCACTAAAATTGAATTTTAACATGTAACAAACCAAAAATGAACCAACAACCAAGCTCATAAAAAGAAAAATAAACAAGACTTGAAGGCTAAACCTATGCCTTCTCAAAGTTCAGGTCATTAATTGAAAATGAACAAAAAACAAAGGAATTTCGCCTTTGTCCCCAATCGAACACAAGAGATAAATCAACATTTTGCCTTTTAGAAATCGCGTAGATGAACAACGGAAATCATTTATTTAAAAAACAATGTGTGGAAAAGATGTTGGTAAACACATTTTCGTTGACCATCTTCACGAATTCTAACTGTGTGACATCTGTAACCTTAATGTCACTATTGTCATGTCAGTACCATGGAAGCAATCTTCGCGTCCAAAAAACGAAAAAGGGCCTAGTGACATCACTTTTTAAGCTTATGGACGCGAAGATTGCTTTATAGAACTCCATATCCAGTAACGGCATAAACATGGGTATAATGTCCGTTGTCTTATTCTTAGGCAGAATTCGGCGTCTGCCGATCACAGTGACCCCTGGCAAATCACGCGGTCACACATAGACTTGTCGTTGCTCTTCGCGTATCAGGAAAACTTCCATGAACTCTGCTGAAGAAATGGTTTTCCCTTCTCGAGCACCAAATGTTTTATTTGGGTAAATAGGACTTTCGTGAATTTCATTTGACACGCAACCTTCTGGAAGTCCATGAAATCCTTCTCTTTTAGTTGCACGACTCTGGTATGATCAGGTCTCACAGTTGTGAGTCCACGGACCAAACCAACTGGGCTGAAAATTTCAGAGACAGATAACGCTTTCTGGTTGTGGGAGTTGCACACTCGATTGCCCAGGAGTTGAAAGCTTCTGCTCTATAGTATCTAAAGTTAAATCTGGTGGCAAATCCATCAACAAATCCGGGGTTTTTAAGTAAAAGTTGTTCGACAAAATAATAAATCCCTGTATTGCCCGGGCCGCACAGTACGTCACATTGCATTTTGCGACTAAAATATCGACTATTTATCTATTTATCTGTGTTAAGGTTACTTTGAAGTAAAGTAAAGCGGTGCTTGTTTACTGTGGTGAAAAAGGTCTCTTTTACCGGTAAAATGTTAACCGGTAGCCAGTGTCGGGGGTTGGAGTCCTTTAAAATGGGCAACAGGGGTATAAACGATTGGAAAAACCTGACTTTAAATCTTCTCTTGTGGCCACAATTAAAAATATCTGCTCCGATAAGTAAATATAAACACATTCCATCCATTTTAGAGGACATCCATCACAGGCAATAGTTACCGGATTATTTTACCAGTGAAGCGGAACTTGTTTACCACAATAAAGAGTACTGCTTCACCTACCATGGCTCTCGCCGGGGCGGGGGGGGGGGGGGGGGGTATCGACTAAAACCTACTTGAAACACAAAACATTTAGAGCAAGCCCAATCTCCCATAGCGCACCGACACAGTCCATCAAAATTGGCAGATCGTGTAAATTTATTTTGTACGAGCGGATTCAGCTGGTAAGCACCCTATGCGGGCCCCTCCTTTTTAACTCCACTTTTCAAGCCCCAGGACAAGAGGGTATAATATTATCCACGATAAAACTTAGGCGTCGGGTGCCTGGGTAGTGGATGTCTGTGTAATATCGTGGACAATACCTATCCCAGTAGACAAACAGAGATCCTGTGTGTTGCCAATGTCGTATGAGCCGTTATTGACCCACCATCACGTCAATTTTGAATCCGCAACCATGCATTCGAAATTTCCTTATGAAATTACAAGCGATCAGATTCTCCATATTTGAAGTTAAGAACAGATGCGTTCCAACTACATATCGCGTTTGTAAAACAAATACTGTAGTCTTCAATACTAGACTGTTCTATCATACACGGGTGTATGGCAGTTAGTAATTTTGTTCATGCTAAAAAGTTCTATCTCCGTGCTGCCTCAAAATAAATGTTATACAGAAAATTTAACATTCATATATATCTAAATTACAAGAACACGATATAAACTATACATTTGTGGAGCAACTTGGTTACATTGTGTGAATACTGGGCGCAATATATTACCGATTTGAGATCTTAATAATATTTATCTTTCGTTCTGTAAATTCGCATACGCCATTCGTTAGCTTTCAGCATGTGATCCAATTCGAAGAGTTTCATTGGGCAAGCACATAAAAAATTTAAGCACGCATGATTTTGCCATTTTCTGGAGATAGAATAATTTCGCATAGCGTTTTGCGTGAATACGAACCAATAAACCCCAGATATTTTTTCATCTGCCGGCGCAGAATGGAGCGGCCAATATGATGACACCAATATCTCATTTTCGCGCCAAAGTACAGATAGAACATCATCGCACTCATGCGTCGTTATGTAAAACATCCACCAATTCAAACACACATCGCGTTCTGTGTTTATTACACAACCCATGCATTAAAATTAATTTAAATAAACAAATTTTAATTTTAAACCCAAAGGTGAAGAGTCTGTTTGTTTTGGCTGAAGGATCGATAAAAAATAATAAAAAAACCTTTTCGGAACCAGTGTTTGTTGAAAATCGTATCGCTGTTTCTCTTCGGTTTGTGCCCATTCACGCCTAACAATTTGGTGGCTATTACTGTTAGTAAAAATATAAGTACAAATTTGATTTGCAAAACAGCTGGGAGAAACATTTTTAAAAGAAGTTCGAAGCATGTCAAGATGTACGATGATTTACCGAAATTAATTTGACCAATTTGGATGTAACGGATCCACAAAACCAGACGGCCACTGGACTGGGTTAATGTTCTGGTTGGAAATGATTGGGGTTTTTTTGGTTTTTTTCTTATCTAATTTTTTGTTAACTAATTTTTTTGTGAACCGACTTAATTTTGCTTTGGACGTTTTCATTTTAACGCTATGCGACAGACTGTCGATAATAATTGTATGACAACATTTGGGAACTTTTCGAAGCGTAACTGATGACTCGACGGGAAAGGAACTACTATAAACGGTGCAGGGGAAAAAAATGTTCCGGCTTGTACACTACCCATTGAATACATAGTAATTTATGCCATAGCGGCCAATCCGTTAAATACAGGGATTTAAAGTTGATTGGATGTGTAATAAATATTTCTATCATATTGGAGTCATTTAGGCAACGTTATATATAAGTTCGTTTTCTAAATGAACGCCATTCACGCAACGTTTTGCATTTTATCAAAATTAAATAGACTACATCCAAGCAACCAGGATTTGTTTTTTTTTTAAGTACGAAGTGGATCAAAATTTTGAATATCTGTCACAAATGGAATATCAGTGTCGAGTTTGAGATGCACAATGGTCCATTGGTGTGCAGAGTGATTTTAAAATTGAAAAACCAAGGTGACAGTTCGCTGATGATCCTCATTCATCATCTGCCATCCGTGAGTCCTTGGACAAGGTTCTTGGAATCATTTTCCCATATACTATGTGGTACCATTGCATACTGATGCACTCAGCACGACAGAACAGTACACGGGGGTATACTGGCTTCTGACGCTGTCAACCCGGTATCCAACGGGTTAAAAAGTTGGGGACTCTAATAGTTACTTGCCGCAGCTCGGTCGTTTTCTCCGGCTGCGTTAAACAGTAAAATAGTCGCATTTGTATACATGTATGTATGTTTGCCAATGGTTCAAATGAAAGTGTCACTGACACTTTAGCATAACCAGACTGTGTGTTGTGTTTTGTGAAGTGGATAAGGTTCAATGTCTACGAAAGGATTATGGAATACAAGAAGTTTGATAATTGAGAATATGTTAATTTCTGTTCCCTGTTTGCTATGTTTTCAATAAGAATAATTTGAAGTTTAGACTGCACTAAAGAAGTGAGGCCTGGGTTAATGTGGCACTCACAGTTAATGTATGGCGACCAAACTTACCAAGTTTCAGTAAACTTATTCCAAAACAAGCCATCTTACCAATTTGCAATGTAATCCCTTGTTAAATATAACTTGAAGATGTTGCTAAAGGAACCTAGTTCACTCGACAGCTCGGTGGTCATGGGTGGACGATCATGACCAAAATAGGAAAGTCTCACTAAGAGCTGGTACCATGTTATCCTACCAACTTGCAGTGGAATGCCTTCATAAAAAACAACCTGTAGACAGTACTAAAGGAATCTAGATCAAGTGACCAGGCGGCGATAAAAGCTGAACGATCCTGACCAAAACAGAGCAGACTCATGTAAACATTATACCGAGTTATCTGTCCAAGTTAAAATGAAATCGCTTCTTAAATATGAACTGTGGGCTGTGCTAAACAAATCTACGTCATAGGTCTGTGTGCCGTCGCGGCTGATCGATCACAGCCAAAATAGGATGTTCTCATCCAGACATTATACTGAGTCATTCCACAATTTTGCATCGAAAATCCCTTCGTAAATGCAATCTGACTGGGCTAAAGGAATCTAGGTAATGAGCCCCTGCGACTGACACGGTTGACTGAACCCAACCAAAAAGGACGTTCTCATCCAGTTTTTTTTCAGAGTCATCCTGCGATGTTAAAATCAAATCCCTTCAAAAATACCACCTGTAGAGTGTGGTAAAGATTTTCGTGCTTCGAGCCCGCGTAGCCATCATGGTAGACCGATCGCGACCACAAAGGCGCGTTCTCTTCTAGACATTACACGGAGTCATCCTAAAAGATTCAACGAAACCCCTTCATAAATACAACCTTTAGACTATGTTGAAGGTTTTCGGGCTTCGGATCCGCGAAGCCGTCAGGGTTCATCGATCGCGACCAAAATCGGACATTGTCGTCAAGACATTACATGGAATTTTTTTTTACCGAGTTACGATGAAATCCCTTCATAAATACGATCTTTAGACTGTACTAAACGTTTACGGGTTACAGGCTTGGGCATTTGACAAGTCTGCATGATCGCCATCAAAAGGAGAAAGTCTCTTCCAGACATGACCGTGAACCCGCATATGAAATTTCGTGGTGATCGGACAAGAACTACGAGTTGTTTCCTGTGCTAAAGGAAATCTGAACAGATAGACTGACTTCCGTGCGCGTGGTGGCAATAGCTTATCTTGACATTGTCAAGTTAAGTTAAAAAGCAGTATGAACGAACAATCCAATGGAACAAATATAGATAGGATGTGGTGCTAGGGCAAAGTAAAAGGGCAAAAAATATTTTATGCAGTTTAGCAAACGTAAGCTATCATCTCTTCATTGATTCCTACTGAAAGTAGAATCATGAAAAATATGGCTAAAGATAGGTGGTGCTCGAAATATTTCCCACAATATAACCGATAAGTGTAGACACCTGTCAAAGTACCTGCCGGGGACCTTGCTCACACATTAATTTGGGTTTAAATTGACAGACTGGTCGGCGAGTTGATTTCATCTGGTCAACGTGTCTCATACCGCGTCGAGGATACACCACTCAGTGAAGAGAGTGTGAATTCACATCTACACTTACAGTCAGTATAGGTTTATGAACTGACAGATACCTCCTCCCCCCACCCAACACACCCAAGCATACACATACCCTCATTCAAACACACCAACCTTTTTCCTTGTTTACCTTGAGAAATGAAGAAATTATTTTACTTAATGATATTGGACGAAACGTTTTATTTTACAATAAGAAACAGAGAAATAAATTTATTATAAATGAAGAAATCTGTTCTGGTACAGGGTGGTTAGTTAGCATTGTCCACGTTACATCAGGAAGAGTGAGGTCGTACAGAAACGCGCCATATTCACTCAACACAGTTGATTGTGGATTAATTTTTAACCCAATTGATTTTAGAGTGTAATTTTGCAATGACCCGTGGGCTTTTTACCTAACGGAATCGCGTCTTACAAAACGCTTTCGGACAGTCCACTATTTGTCGAGAGGGAGGGAAGTTAGAACTGTATCGATCCGCTTTTGATGGCAGGGTCCTCTCCTGTAATGCGTGGTTCGTTTTTATGGGCTGAGGCGATGGGAGGTATTTGCATGCATTCAACTCTGTCCGCGTCTCCGCTGCACTGTCCACGTCTTATAAAGGGGTCCTCGTTCTGTAGTGTGTCGTGTGCTTTTTACAGAGAGGACCTATGACTGAATGTACACAGTGCCCATATTTGTGCGAAGAAGGAGGGCGGAGGAGGGGGTGGGGGGGGGGGGGTGCTTATCCGAGGAATGCCAGCTACATTCGACCTTTCTTTTTATACGAAAAGCCTCATCTACGATGGTTTGGAAGGTTTTTGTCAATGGGCCTCGTCGAGAGATGGCGGTCCGCTTTTACCAGAGGGGAAGCTCATCTGCTAGTCACTGTCCCAATAACGTCAAATACGCCGTCCGTTTTTGAAGAGAGATGCCCTCGTTTGCAAAGCATCGTGTTAGAACGAGGGGGGTGGTGCTTTTTTCTATCCACCAACTGTTTTCACTTTTCACTTCAACGATTGTGGGGGGGGGGGGGGGGGGGCGTTTAATTACCTTCAAATAAAAGATCGCTTGTATCGACTATGTACAAAGTACTCCGCATTCTAACGAGGGCTGAGAGCACTGTCCACTCTCAAAAACTCATTCAACTGCGTTCACTGCTTGTAAAATACTCATCTTCTGAAGAAAGTACTAGTTACTACCGTGGCTTTACCGCTCGTGGTTAGCTACCTATCGACCTTACATTTCACTTTGTTAAGAAGAAGCCCTCGCCTGAAAGTGCGGTCCGTGTTCTGATGAAAAGGCCCTCACCTAAAATGCACAGTTCGTGGTCAAAATCGGTGAAGCTCTCGTACTCCATTCGCTAAAGTTCCCGAACGACACTCCAATTCTCCCGTTTTCCTGCTATCGCATTTTTGACACTGTCCCTTCGCCTGCTATGGTGAGTAGGATTCCAATTGAACATATCCGGAGTTAACATCATGGGGATGTTAAATAAGAACCGTTCGATTTTACGCTCTGATTTAAAAAAAATCTTTATCTTTAGAGTCTGGAATGCCCCTATAGAATAGACACTTATCTCAGTGCGAATGGGTCTCAGATGTAAGGTATGACATGTGTATTCATAATTTGGACTGTTCGTTACAAAAACAGGACAGATCCCGTGAATCCGAAGTTCACTAGGGGTTGGCAAAATATAGCCATGTCCGCCTTAGCCATGGTTTACATTCCAATTAAACCCATATCTTGAGAGTCAGCAGTGCTGGCAAAAACTACCATGACTCGTCTTGTCATTGAGGCGGGTTCAGTTGGATGAAAACCAGACATGCTCGGACGCGGCTTGTACACATCCAGAGTTTGCAATGGTATGACACGTGAGAAAAGGCCGATTTGGGGCTCGAAATAAAAATAATGATCGACGTTGTCATAATCTGGGTTTGTTTGTATAAAAACAGACCCATTCCGACCCTGGCGAAATACATTCGGTATTGGTAAGTGGATGGCAAATTAGAATAATCCCATTTCAGGCCCAGCTTTCAATAAAAAGCCTATAATCTCTAGAACCCGGAGTGGTCTCAAGGGTGCTAATTACTTGTGTTGTCAAGTAAATTGTATGAAAACCACGGCGAGTCGGATCATAAATGAACACATCTGGGGTACGCAGGGGTGGCAAACAAGGAAAGGATCCATTTCAGTCCCAGATTTCAGTAAAATCCTTAACTTGAGATCCTGTAGTTGTCTCAAAGATAAGTAATGATTCACGTTAACATGAATTGTGGTCGTTGGCAAGAAAGCTAATCCGCGTTGGCCTCTGGTTGAATCCATTCCCAATTCACAAGAGCATAGAAAATAATAAAATATGCATTTTGGCCTGATTTCAAAAATGACCACATCTTTAGATCATAGAGTGGCCTAAAATAGCAAGCAACTAATGACATGTTTGTCGTGATTTTGACTCATTTGGGTGAAAATCAGCCAGAGTTTCAACCCTGTTTAACGTCATTTGGGCAACGTGCTGTATATGTATTTTTATCATATGGGAGTCATTTGGGCAACGTTATATGTATTTTCGCTTTCTATCAAAGTCATTCACAAAACGTTTTGCATTTTATCAATATTAAATAGACTACATCTAAACAACAAGTATTTGTTTTTTTCAACGAAGTGGATAAGAATCTTGAATATCTGTCACAAACAGAACTTCAGTGTCGAGTTTGAGAATCGCAATGGTTCATTAATCAGCACAGTGATTTTCAAATTGAAAGATCACGGTGAAGGTTCGACCATGATCCTCATTCATCATCTGTCATGTGTTCTTAGACAATGTTCTTTGTGTCTTTTTCCCATGTGGTGCGTGGTACCATTGTGTACAAATGAACACAGCACAACAGAACAGCACGCGGGTGTATAATTGGTTTCTGATACTGTCAGTCCGGTTTTTACAGGGTTAAAATGTTGGAGAGTCTAATAGTTACTTAACACAGCTCGGCGGTTTTCTCCTATTTGTTTTTTCAACAAAGTGGACCAGAATCTTGAATATCTGTCACAAACAGAACTTCAGAGCCGAGTTTGAGAAGCGCAGTGGTTCATTAATCAGCACAGTGATTTTCAAATTGAAAGATCACGGTGAAGGTTCGACCATGATCCTCATTCATCATCTGTCATGTGTTCTTAGACAATGTTCTTAGTGTCTTTTTCCCATGTGGTGTGTGGTACCATTGTGTACAAGTGAACACAACACAACAGAACAGCACGCGGGTGTATAATTGGTTTCTGATACTGTCAGTCCGGTTTTTACAGGGTTAAAATGTTGGAGAGTCTAATAGTAAATTAACACAGCTCGGCGGTTTTCTCCGGCTGCGTTAACCAGCAAACCAATCGCGTTTGTGTGTATGTATGTGTGTCAATGGTTCAAATGAAAGTGTCAATAACACTGTAGCTTAGCTTGGCTGTGTGTAGTGTTTGGTGAAAAGGATAATATTGAATGTTTATGAAAGAATTATGAAATACTACAATGATAGTTGTGAATGTGTTAATTTCTGTTCCCTATATGCTATGTTTTCAATAAGAATAATTTGTGGTTTAGACTATGTTAAAGAAGTGAGGCCTGGGTTAACGTGGCCCTCACTGTTAATGTATGTCTACCAAAATTACTAAATTACTGTCAACTTATTCCAAAACGAGTTATCCTACCAAGTTACAATGAAATCCCTTCATAAATATTACTCGTAGACTTTGCTTAAGGAATCTAGGTAACGCGACAGCTCGGCGGTCAAGGTTGGCCGATTACGACCAAAATAGGAGAGTCTCATCTAAATATCATACCAAATTATCCTACCAAGTTACAATGAAATCCCTTCATACAAACAGTGCTAAATTAATCTAGGTCACATGACCAGGCGGCGGTAACGGCTGAACTATAGTGAACAAAATAGGGCAGTCTCATCTAGATATCATATCGAGTTATCCTTCTACGTTACAATGAAATCGCTTCATAAATATGAACTGTAGGTTGTGCTAAATAAAACTAGGTTAGCGGCTTGAGCGTCCGTCACGGCTAAAATACGACGTTTTCATCTAGACATCATACTGAGTCATGCTAGAATTTTGCAATGAAATCCCTTCCTATTCCAAAATAGCACTCGCGAACTATAGTCTTAACAAAGTCAAGAGGATTCTCCCCCATGGGGCCATGAAAACACTATACTACGCCTTAATACACAGCCAATTGTTATACGAAGTGCAGATATGGGGTAGTTCCAGGGCCACTAAGAAAGTCATGAACATGCAAAAGCGATCACTACGAATAATTTGACGGGAGGCCTCTCACCTGTGATGCGTGGTTCGTTTTCATGGGCGTGAGGGGAGGGGGAAGAGGTGCATGCATTCAATTGTCCGACTTTTATTGGATGGGGACCTCGTCTTCACTGCACCGTCCACGTCTTCTGAATGGGAGGGGAGGTTTTCATTCTACAATGTGCAGTGTGCATTTTATTGTGAGGTTCTATGCCTGAAAAACAGTGTCCATTTTTTCGGGGGGGGGGGGGGGGGGTCTTATCCGAGTTAAGCAGGCTACTTTCGACCTTTTTTGACGATATGCCTCACCTGCAATGGTTTGGAAGGTTTTTATTCAGTGGGCCTCGTCGTAAGATACACGTCCGCTTTTACAAGAGAGGAGGCTCAAATTGCCGGTCACTCTCCAGATAACATTAACATCATCCACGCCGACCGTTTTTGATGAGGGAAGCTCTCGTCTGCAAAACATCGTGTTATAAAGAGGGGGGGGGGGGGCATCTTTTTATTCACAACAACTGTTCTTATCGAATGTGGGGGGAGGGGGGGGGGGGGCGGTGCATTTAAATTACCTTCAAAGACTCAATCGCTTTTACCGAATACATATGCGTGTATGTGTGTGTGTGGGGGGGGGGGGGGGATGCATGCATTCAACTGTCTTACTTTTATCGGACGGGGACCTCGTCTTCACTGCACCGTCCACGTCTTATAACGGAAAGGGGAGGGGGGGGGGGGGGGGCTCGTTCTGCAATGTGCAGTAACTTTTTATGGTGAGGTTCTATGCCTGAAACACAGTCTCCATTTTTTCGAGGTGGTCTTATCCGAGTTAAGCCGGCTACTTTCGACCTTTTTTGACGAGACCCCTCACCTGCAATGGTTTGGAAGGTTTTTATTCAGTGGGCCTCGTCCTCAGATGCACGTCCGCTTTTACCAGAGAGAAGGCTCAAATTGCCGGACACTCTTCCGATGACATTAACATCATCCACGCCGCCCGTTTTGATCAGGGAGGCTCCCGTCTGCAAAACATTGTGTTATAACAAGGAGGGGAGGGAGGGGTGCATCTTGCTATTCACAACAACTGTTCTTATCGAATAGGTGGGGGGGGGGGGGGGGTGCATTTAAATTA
Source organism: Pictodentalium vernedei (assembly GCA_031216915.1). NCBI lineage: Eukaryota > Metazoa > Mollusca > Scaphopoda > Dentaliida > Dentaliidae > Pictodentalium > Pictodentalium vernedei. The sequence continues at coordinate 337,564,247 of CM062296.1, forward strand.
CCTTCAAAGACACAATCGCTTTTACCAAGTATACATGTTGGGAGAAATGCACAGTTCGCGATCAAAATCGGCGAAGCTCTAATCCTCCATGCGCTCAAGTTCAGCTTGTATGTTTGTGTGTGTGTGTGTGGGGGGGGGGGGGGGGGCACTTCTCGAACGACACGCCAATATTTACTCTTCATGTTTTGTTGCTACCTCATTCTTGACGCGGTCCCTTCGCCTGCTTCGGTGGGTAGGATCTAAGCTGAACATATCAGGAGTTAACCCTTTACCTGACACCAAAAGCAGACATCACAAGCAAGCAAAATTATTGAATAATTATTTGTTTTATTTTTTGCATGAAAACATAGCTTATGACCCATCATTTGAATGAATAAACTTAATGAGGTTGTTCCTAAGAGGAGTCGTAAGTTATGTTTTTAAAACAAAAAATGTAAAAATAATGAAAACTGAATGGTGATTTTTGTGAATATTGCTGGCTAGTTTTTGGCGTCACGCTGGGTCAGGGGTTAACATGGGAATGTTACATAAGAAAATCTGATTTTGGGCTCATACTTCAATAAAATCTATATCTTGAGAGCCTGAAGTGTCCGTAATGAATAGTCAGACTTCGGTCCCAGGGTCATTAAAAAAACCACTTAACTGAGTGTGAGGGGGTATCAAATGCAGCTTATAGCTCGTGTAATTCTTCACGAGAAAAGAGGACAGATCAGGCGTATTTGAAGTTCATAAGGGATTGGCAAATTATAGCCAAGTCGACCTTATAGAATCTACATTTTCTTTCCAATCCATATATTGAGTGTCTGCATTGCTCTTAAGGTCAAGTGTACTGTTTTATTCTGCGATCTGCCTCAAGAGGTGTTAATTTCAATAACTTCTTCGTCTTCTACTACTAAAAAAGGAGTCATTTAGGCAACGTAATATATATGTTCGCTTTTCCATGTGAAGGTCATTGAAACAACGTTTTGTATTTTATCAGTATTAATATGCGAGATTTAAAGAACAAGGGCGCCGGAACGATTTTCAAAGTGGGGTTGGGGGCTGGATAGGGCGATCGATGGTCGTCGGTAAAACGGGCCGCGGTACAAAAATTTAAATTCCAGTGTCCCAAAACCCCCATTTCCATGCATCTGAGCGGGTATTTGGAGATTTTTCAGGAGGCGTATTTGAATGATTTCACACTTTTAGAGCCCTTAACAATTTTACGAGATTTTCAGACCTATGCCACTGCTTAACCAGCTGTATGATAGTCACAATTCTGACAAACATCAAACACGCTAACCTTACACCAGTACGAGAGAAACATAGCTGGCGAAAATATGGGGGAGGCTCTGGATCCGCCCCGTGTTTCACCAGGCATTGTTTGTGTTAAAATATATGCATACAACAAAACATGACCCGGCAAAAAAGTGTGTGTGTGGGGGGGGGGGGGGTGGGGGGGGGCTGCTCCCCCCTCCCGGTTCAGCCGTCTCTGAACTTCTTTTTGCACAATTCGAAGCGGATCAGAATCTCGAATAACTGTTACAGCTAGAACATCAGCGTTGAAAAAGCGGAACACAATGGTTCATTGATCAAACTGAAAGATCACGGCGTCGTTTTCGATCATGATCCCCAGTCATCGTCTGCAATGTGTCCTTAGACAATGCTCTTGGTGTCATTGTGTACTACTGAACACAGCACAACAGTACTCGGTAGAATACTTGTCTTCTAACACTATCAACTTCGTTTCTACCGGGTTCAAAAGTTAGAGTCTAATAGTTACTCACCGAAGCTCGGTGGTTTTCTCCGGCTTCGTTCGTAGGCAAAACAAAGTCGCGTTTACAAGTGTGTATGAGTGACAAAGTTTCAAAAATCAGTATGAACTTACGATCCACAAGAGCAAAAATAAATGGGATGTGGTGCAAGGCCAATGTAAAAGGGTAATAAAAATTGGAAATATGTTTTATGCATTTTAGCAAACATTAGCTAACTTCAGTTCCAACTGAAAGTGGTATCATGAAAAATATGCATAAAAATGGGTGATGTTCGAAAAATGTTCCAAAAATATAGCTGATAAGTAGTCATCTGTGGAAGTACCTGCTGGAGAACCTGATAGCACTCAGATTTCGGATTAAGTTGACAAACTGGTCGGCGAGTAGATTCCATCTGACCAACGTACCCCATAGTACACCAGGATCCTCCACTCAGTGAAGAGAGTGTCCCCTTCAATCTACACCTATAGTCAGTATAGGTTTGTGAACCGGCAGATAACCACTCGGCCCAGGTACATACACAATCTCTCAAACACACCAACATTTTTCCTTGTTGACATTGAGATTAAATGAAGAACGTTTTGTGTAGTTAATGATATTGGACGAAACTTTATATTTTACAATATCAGAGAAATTTATTATAAATGAAGAAGCCTGGTAGGTTAAAGGGTGGTTAATTAGCACTGTCCACATTATAGCAAGAAAGTGTGTGTGTGGTGGAAGGGGGGTCCTACACAATCGGGTCATATTCACTCAACCCCGTTGATTTGGGTTAATTTTTAACACAACTGTTGGGTCGCAGCGGCACAGTGGTTGACTGTTGGACTTCCATGGAAGAGGTCCCGAGTTCGATCATCGTCCGGGACGACCCGCGTTGTGTTCTTGGGCAAGGCACTTTATCCCGGTTCCCTACATGGCCGCACAATAACGCCAAGTACTCAGGCGTATTGCACATGTTTTCAATCGCTGTAACCTTGTCTGGGCGGAGCTTGAACAGAGTTGGAATGTTGAGGAGCTGACAATTGCTCGTCGATGCTCGGTGGTTCTCTCCGGTTACTCCAGCTTCCTCCACTTGTAAAACTGCCACGATTAGGCATCGTGCATAAGCATGTGATCTTAAACACCAAAATAAATAAAAAACTCAACTGTATTCAGAATATAGTTTTGTAATGAGCTGTGAGCTTTTTACCTACTGGAACCCCAGCCCTACAAGGCACCGTCAGACTTTCCACTATTTGTCGAGCGAGAGTCGCATCTAAACTGTGCCTATCAGCTTTTGATGACAGAGCCCACTCCTATAATGCGTGATTCGTTTTTTTTTATGGGCGGGGGGGGGGGGGGGGAGGGGGGTAAGATGGAGAGGTTGCGTGCATTGAACTGTCCATCTTTGCTCGGATGGGGACTTAGTTACCTCTACGTTGTCCTCGTCTTGCAATGAAGGTCCTCGTTCTACAATATTCTGTGCGCTTTCAACCGATAGGGCCAATGCCTGAAATACACTGTCCATATTTTTGCGAGGGACGGCGGGAGGGGGGGTGCTTATCCAAATAACGCCAGCTACTCTTGTGGAGAGAGACCTTGAGATGGTTTGGAAGGTGCTGATAAGCCTTCTACTTGGAAACATAGTGAAGTGTATCTCACGACGGGGCACATTCAATAAAAACTTTCCCAACCATCGAAGAATTACCAGAACCGGGAATGGTCGTTTAACTAGTGGCCCGTGTTACGATTCGACCTCGATTGCCTAAACACCAGGCCATGTCAGACCATGGCTTAACACATCTGGAGTTCACAAGTTGTTGTTCAATAATATTACTCTGGTCTCAGGCCTGGATTTCAATAAACAATCTAATCTTGGTAGCCGAGTCCAGTATCAAAGGTTCCTAACGACATATGCTCTTGTGATTTCGGTTAGTTCGCAAGAAATCCAGGGCGGTTAGACAGATCCGGAGGTTACGGGGGATAACAAATAAGAGAAGTCCGCTTTTAAATGTCTAGCTTTTGGGCCCAGATTGCATTGAGACCCCCATTGCATGGCAGCATTTGTAGGGCCCTGCGAAGCTTCGAGTATTCGATTCGATGTCGACATCGCTTTGGTATTCGTATATCGATCTCGAATAGTTTGCCGATTCGTTAGTCAAACGAAGCTTCGAGGAAAATGAATCAGTGTTCGACAATGTCGACATCGGTTGAAATAAGGAGCGAACTCTTCTAGTTTTAATGTTTCTATCAGGAAGATAGTCCACAGGCGCCTGGAAACTCATTATATATAGCCAAATGCTTCAAAATAGCCCTCATATATGCCAGCCCCCTAATATATATAATAACAATAGAAAGGCTGGAAACTTCAAACGCTCAAAATTTCATACCACGAAATTAAGTTACTCTCGTATCAAAGTTTTGAATCGAAAGCGGGGACACATACGTGTGTCTTCTGAAACTGAAATGACTATTCTTTCAGAATCCGGTGCCCTTTGTAAAATTAATTTGCGTTAATAGCTTTTTCTAAGACGTTTTATTTGGAGTTTCATGCTAAAATCTGTTTACAGCCACGCCATTGTTGGGAGTTCTCGGCAGTGAATATCAGTCAGGGATATCGAGTGTTTGACTTGTACTTAGGGCCCTGCGAATCGGGAAATTTATGTTCGAATCGAATCTCGAATCGAATCGGGACTGATGTCGACATCGAATCGAATCTCGAATCGAATCGGGATAAACTCGAGAAATAACTATAACTGGCATCATCTTGTGCAGAAATGTCCGGAAAGCACTGCGAGAAGAGAGAGTTGACATAACTTGGCGTAGTTTTAATTTTCTTTCTCGTTGAATGGCCATCCAGATGTTCACTTGGCCCGACAATAAATTCAAGACATAAATATGGACAAATTAAGGTGTTACTGCCCAGAGACATTTAAGACAAACCACTAAATTGAAACATGAGACTTAAAAGCACAAATGTAATACAAGTGGCACATTAATTCCCATGGGTTGAAGTCGGCTACGGCCGCTTACTTCATGTACATTAGCATGCCTAAATACATTATTGTAATGTTTGGTTGTTTTTGTATTATCAGAATTTGGGTCTTGTAGATTTCGGTCCGTTCTCAACTCAATAACACAGTATACATCAAAAGCAGCGAAGGCGTTAGACTGTGTTAGTTTCTGCATTAGTTACCTCGAATAGTGACGCAGTGCTCATTCACACAAATTGCTTTTACTTCATTCCAACTTCCAAGTACCAACTCCGAACAATGCAAAGAAACTACAGAGGTTTTCCTCCCACAGTTTTCTGACATAATAATGGGAGCGCTCCAGGCGACATGTCCCCATTATTGTGCTAGAAGATTCCGGGACTGGGAGCAGGCCTTAGGCCCATAGCTGGATATTTCGGTTGTATGGATTCCGCGAATAACTCTCACACGAATTCCTGGAAATCTATAAATAGCGAATTTGCGGTGTGTGGTTTTCTGGGAATCTGAAACTGAAAGTGAAACGACAGAATTTTGCAATGAATTTGACTATCCACAGGCGCCTGGAAACTCATTATATATAGCCAAATGCTTCAAAATAGCCCTCATATATGCCACCCCCTAATATATATAATAACAATAGAAAGGCTGGAAACTTCAGACGCTCAAAATTTCATACCACGAAATTAAGTTACTCTCGTATCAAAGTTTTGAATCGAAAGCGGGGACACATACGTGTGTCTTCTGATGCTGAAATGACTATTCTTTCAGAATCTGGTGCCCTTTGTGAAATTAATTTGCATTAAGAGCTTTTTCTAAGACGTTTTATTTGGATTTTCATGCTAAAATCTGTTTACAGCCACGCCATTGTTGGGAGTTCTCGGCAGTGAATATCAGTCAGGGATATTGAATATTAGCAACGTCTCTCTAAAATTCTCAATTGCATCATTAATGTAAAAAAAATATTATATTAATATTAAACACAGTCTTTTGAAAAAATATACGATCGTTTATTTTTTTCACAAAGACTAAAAACCTGACGCCAGAGAAAGAGTACAAGTCAAACACTCGATATCCCTGACTGATATTCACTGCCGAGAACTCCCAACAATGGCGTGGCTGTAAACAGATTTTAGCATGAAACTCCAAATAAAACGTCTTAGAAAAAGCTATTAACGCAAATTAATTTTACAAAGGGCACCGGATTCTGAAAGAATAGTCATTTCAGTTTCAGAAGACACACGTATGTGTCCCCGCTTTCGATTCAAAACTTTGATACGAGAGTAACTTAATTTCGTGGTATGAAATTTTGAGCGTTTGAAGTTTCCAGCCTTTCTATTGTTATTATATATATTAGGGGGCTGGCATATATGAGGGCTATTTTGAAGCATTTGGCTATATATAATGAGTTTCCAGGCGCCTGTGGACTATCTTCCTGATAGAAACATTAAAACTAGAAGAGTTCGCTCCTTATTTCAACCGATGTCGACATTGTCGAACACTGATTCATTTTCCTCGAAGCTTCGTTTGACTAACGAATCGGCAAACTATTCGAGATCGATATACGAATACCAAAGCGATGTCGACATCGAATCGAATACTCGAAGCTTCGCAGGGCCCTACTTGTACTCTTTCTCTGGCGTCAGGTTTTTAGTCTTTGTGAAAAAAATAAACGATCGTATATTTTTTCAAAAGACTGTGTTTAATATTAATATAATATTTTTTTTACATTAATGATGCAATTGAGAATTTTAGAGAGACGTTGCTAATATTCAATATCCCTGACTGATATTCACTGCCGAGAACTCCCAACAATGGCGTGGCTGTAAACAGATTTTAGCATGAAAATCCAAATAAAACGTCTTAGAAAAAGCTCTTAAATTGCTGCATTTGGTGGTTTCAAGGGCAATTAATGACTCGTGTATTCATAATTTGAACCAGTTGAGATGAAAAGCAGGTCGGGTCGGACACTTGTTGAACAATTCGGAAGTTCACACAGGGGTGGCAAAATTCAAAAGATTCCACTTTTAGACGAATTTCAATAAAGCCAGCTTCTTGAGAGTCCGGGAGGGCTCAGAATTCAGTAGTGACTACTGTTATTTTATGTTGGGCACATTTACATCCGTAGTTCACATGACAATGTGAAATAAAAAAGTGTGATTTTAGGCCGCGAGTTCAATAAATCCATATCTTGGGTGCCTGCATGAAAACGAGGTCTGATCGGACCCTAGTTAAGCATATCCGTAATACATAGGGTGGGGGGGGGGGGGTCTTGGAAGGGGGGAGAAGGCGGGGAAAATAAAAATAAATGTCCACTTTTCGACCAGGATTTCAATAAAACCGATATCTTGGAGAACTGGGAATGATCTCAAAGGCAACTAAGTATCCGAATCATTATGATTCGCTAGCTTGGGTGAAAAAAACCCAGGTCGAATCAGCTCTTAAAAAACACATCTTAAGTTTGCAGGGGTATAAGAAAATCTGTTTTATAGGCTCAGATTTCAATTCATTCATATCTTGTGTGTCTGGAGTGGTCTGAAAGATAACAAACCATTCACGAAATTATAATTTCAGCTGATACCCATGATAACCAGGCCGGGTCAGACAATGGTTTAACATATCTAGAGTTCACATGGGAATGATAAATCGGAAAATCCGCTTTTTGGTCGGATTTTATCAAAACCCATATCGAAAGTCTGGGGTTTTCTTAAAAGTTATAAGTGACATGTATTTTCATGATTGAGGATTGCTTCGATGAAAAAGCATGCTAGGTCGGAATCATCCTATGTTCACAGGGGGTGAGAATGCCAAATAAGAAAAGCCCTCTGTTTGGCCATATTTCAATAAAACCCATATGTTGAGAGCCTGTGGTGCCCGTGAAAGTCTTGCTGGCTTGTGTTGTCCCGATTGGGGCTCTTTGGAATAATAACATGCCGGGTCAGAGACTGGCCGTACACACCCGGAGTTCAGGGGATTTGAAATAAGAAAGGACTTCTTTGATGCCCAGATTTCGATACAACCTTTTAAGGACGAACCAAACCAAAACATTAAAATATGGCATTTCAGGTCATGTTTGGACAACGGACAAGAGGTGTAAGGAAACACTAATGCACAGGTGGATCGTGATACTTCGCCTGACGATACACGCATCGGTGATAACAGTCAAATACCGTTGATCGCGATACATGCAAACCGAGTTCAGCTGAGGTCACAGACTTCTTTTTGGACAGGGAATCAGACTCTCGTAATATTTTCGTAAAACCACAATATTCCCGTATTCCCGTAAAATCGAATTGGATTGCAGCTATTCAAATGTAAATAAAGATTTGTTTATATGTGCGCGTGACAAACGTAATATCCGAATTATCAAAAGAAAATCAATATCCAGGTAATTGCGAACGCAGTCACGCAACAGTGGTTTGTTACAACGAAAAGGGCAAGTTGGGTCCGTTGAATTGAGCTCACGGAGTCTCCATGTAATAGAGATTCACATTCTAAATTCGATATATCGTCCCCTGAGTTCCAATGCGTTCTTTGTGAGAAATGACACACAGAACACTTTGGAATTCAGGGGACGGTATGATCAAATGATTTCTGTGCGCCGAAGGCACGTAAGGACGGTGTGGGGCACGCTCCTTGAGACCCTCCACAGCTGCCTACTTTTGTGGTACATGGGCGTGGAGAAGGAGGGGAAAGTATGAAGAATTTGGAGGAAGATCCGCGGTTTAAATTCTGGTTTCGTTTTTTATGGTATCTTATTTGTTATTGAAACAGTTCAGGGTCATGTGCTGGTTTCTGGCATATGTGATCTTAAGTTGTCTTGATATTGTTCCATTGTGCCGATGGAGTTGATTTTTACTGAGCCGTTTTCCGTTGTCAAGCAGTCGTCTGTAAGGTTGGTAAATTCATCCCAGGACATGTTCTGGAAGTCGTATGGTGGTCTGTCCTCCTCCATCTCCTCGGGTACCTAAAAAGTGGATTTGAGGGATGGGTGGTTGGATTGATCAGAACCGGTAGGTGATCCAGGTTTAAGTCGGTTAACTTCCATCTCGTCGACCTTCTTCCCGCCTTCTGTCCTGTGTGATGCAAAGGGGTGGGGCGGGGGCGAGAGTGTGGACTGTGTTGGGGATACTGCAATCATGATGATTATTATCATGATTTGAGCTCCTTCTGATGAAAAGTGGGCCGGGACGGACCCTGGTGGAACCCACCCGGAGTTCTCAAGAGATAGCTTACAAAGAAAACCATTTTTTCGAACCGGATTCCAATAAGAAACAATATCTGAAAGTCTGGTGTGGTCTCGGTTACTAATGATTCACTGATTTCGGCTTGGATCAAGGAATACAAGGTCGCATCAGACGCTGGTTGGCCATAATTACCCGGAGTTCAAAGGGTATGGCAAATACGAAAGGTCCACTGTTACCCCCAGATGCCAATAAATTCTCAGGTCTGCCCCTACCCCTTAAATTTAGTGTCCCACTCAAAATGGGAAAATTAAAGCACCAGAGGCGCCCAGATTCACTCTGAGAGTATTTTCAAAATTTTCTCGGGTAGACCCCTTCCCGAAACCCACCAATGGGAGGAAATAACGTAGGCCTGGGGTGTGATGAGTATGACCCTCCAATTGGCGGGGTGGGGATTGGGAGTAGCCCTTCCCCCCCCCCCCCCCCCCACACACACAACAATGGGAGGTCCATACAAGTTAAGAGTCTAATAGTTACTCGCCGCAGCTCGGTGGTTTTCTCCGACTTCGTTCACCGGCAAAACAAACTCGCGTTTCATGTGTGTATGAGTGACAAAGTTTCAAAAATCAGTATGAACTTACGATCCACTAGATCAAAAATAGATGGGATGTGGTGCTAGGCCCATGTAAGATGGCAAGTAAAAATTGGAAATATGTTCTATGCATTTTAGCAAACGTAAGCTAACGTCCCTTCAGCAATTCCAACTGGAAGTGGTATCAAGAAAAATATGCCTAAAAATGGGTGAATTTTAAAAAAAAAAATTTCCCACAATATAGCAGGTAAGTAGTCATCTATGGAAGCACCAGCTAGAGAACCTGACCATACACAGGTCGACGAGTGAAGTCCACCTGGCCAACATACCGCGTCGAGGATACCCCACACAGTGAAGAGAGTGTGTCTTCCCTTCTGCACCTTCAGCCAGTGTGGGCGTATGAACTGACAGATAACCCCTCTAACCACGCATACACATACCTCACTTATTGTAGCACTTCCGCGTTACATCTAGGAGAGCTGGGGGTCGTACGGAACGAGTCGAACTCACTCAACTCTGTTGATTTGGGGAAATTTTTAACCCAAATGATTTTAGTGTATAATTCTGCAATGGGCTGTGAGCTTTTTACTTAACGAAACCTCGTCCAGTAAGACACCGTCGGACAGTCCACTACTTGTCGAGCGGGAGCCACCTCTGAACTGTTCCGATCCGCCTTTTACGGGAGAGCTCTCACCTGTGATGCTTGGTTCGTTTTTATGGGCGTGTGGGGGGGGGGGGGGTGCATGCACTCAACTGTCCGCCTTTTATCGGATGGGGACCTAGTCTCCACTGCACCGTACACGTCTTATGAAGGAGGAGGAGGGTCCTCGTTCTGCAATGTGCAGTGTGCTTTTTACCGTGAGGTCCTATTCCTGGGATAAAGTGTCCATTTTTTCGAGGGGGCGGGGGGGGGGGGGGGGTTCTTATCCGAGTTTAGCCGGCTACTTTCGACTTTTTTGACGAGACGACTCACCTGCAATGTTTGGAAGGTTTTTATTCAGTGGGCCTCATCGTGAGATGCACGTCCGCTTTTACCAGAGAGGAGGCTCAAATTGCCGGTCACTCTCCCGATAACATTAACATCATCCACGCCGTCCGTTTTTGATGAGGCAGGCTCTCGTCTGCAAAACATCGTGTTATAACGATGAGCAGAGGGAGGAGTGCATCTTGCTATTCACATAAACTGTTTTTATCGAATGGGGAGGGAGGGGGCATTTAAATTACCTTCAAAGACACAATCGCTCTTACCGAGTATATATGCGCGTGTGTGTGTGTGTGTGTGGTGGCTGTGTGTGTGGGGGGGGGGGGAGGTTATATGGGCGGGGGAGCCGTTTTCGATCTTGGGGAGGCGGCTGAAAGTTTCGTATAAAGCACTCAGCATTTTATTGAGGGCTGGGGGTCACTGTCCACCCTCAAAAACTCATCCAGTTGCGCTTTCTGTGTTCAAAAACATCATCTGAAGAGAGTCCTAGTTACCAGCGTGGCCTGTCCGTACACAGTGAGCTACATCTCGACCTTATCTTCCACTTTTGTAAGAAGAAGCCATCGCCTTCAAAGTACAGTCTGTACACCGATGAAAAGGCCCTCGCCTGAAATCCACATTTCGCGATCAAAATCGGCGAGGCTCTAATCCTCCATGCGCTCAAGTTCAGCTTGGTGGGGGAGGGGCACTTCTCGAACGACACTCCAATAATTACTCTTCATGTTCTGTTGCTATCTCATTCATGACGCGGTCCCTTCGCCTGTTACAATAGGTAGGCTCTGAGGTGAACATATCCGGAGTTAACCCTTTACCTGACACCGAAAGCAGACATCACATGCAAGCAGAATTATTGAATAATTCTTTTTTTTCATTTTTTGCATGAAAAACATAGCTTATGACCCATCAGTGGAAGGAATAAGCTTAAAATGAGCTCGTTCCAAAGAGGAGTCGTAAGTTAGGTTTTTTAAAATCAAAAATGTAAAAATAAAGAAAATTGAATGGTGAATATTGCTGGCTAGCTTTTGGCGTTACCTTGGGTCAGGGGTTAACATAGGGATGTTACATAAGAAAATCCGATTTTAGACTCATACTTCAATAAAATCTATATCTTGAGAGCCTGAAGTGTCCGTAATGAATAGTCAGATTTCGGTCCCAGGGTCATTAAAAAAGCCCACTTAACTGAGTGTGAGGGGGTATCAAATGCCACTCATAGCTCGTGTACTCAAAATTTGGACGGTTCTTCGTAAGAAAATAGGGGAGACCAGGCGTGTTTGAAGTTCACAAGGGGTTGGCAAATTATAGCCAAGCCGGCCTTAGAAGTTTCTTTTGCTTTCCAATACATATCATGTGCGTCTGCATTATTCTCAAGGCCAACTGTGATTGTTATATTATATCGTCTGTACTGTGTTTCATTCTGCGATCTGCTTCAAGAGATGTTAATTTCAAATAACTTCTTCGACTTCTACTACTACTATGGAAGTCATTTAGGCAACGTGATATATGTGTGTCGCTTTTCCATATGAAGGTTATTCAGAAACGTTTTGCATTTTATCAATATTAATATACAAGATTTAAAGAACAGGGGCGTCGTAACGATTTTCAAGGTGTGTTCAGGGGGTAGGGGTGGGTACGACGGACCGACCATGTTTCAGCCCTCGTTACGAACATTTTAAATTCCAGAGCCCCCAAACACCCCCATGCATCTGAGCAGATATTTTGAGATTTCTCGGGAGACGCGTTTGAAAGATTTCATACTTTCAGAAGTCAGAATCTTGAATAACTCTTACAGTGTTATGATTGGGGTTTGGCCTGGAATTACAACTCGTTTATACGGCATTTAATGTAACTCTAGCACAGCATGACAGGAACACTTTCTATGGACTCATTGGTAGACCTGAAGTAAAGACGAATGAACGATATAAATGATTTATTTTACATGACTGGAGTATCTGCCAGTTAAAGAAGAAACATTTATATCCTCCAGTGTGGCCCAAACAACGGTAAACAAATCAAACTCAACATCATGGCAAATGGGAAAGCTCAATTAACAGGCACAGATTATTTATTCAAGGGGGAGGGGGGGGGGGGGCGTTGCGGTAATTGGTTCTCGTCAGGTCACCGAAGTTAAGCCACGTCGAGCCCGTTAGTCCTCAGATGGGTAACCGTCTGAGCGATCGATTCGGACTCCCGCGTTGTGTCCTTGGACAAGGCATTTAACCCCGATGGTCAACATGGGGGCACGATGACGCCGTGCACAAAGGCGTACTGCACATCGATAGTGCGCATGTGTTCAATTAATCTAACCCTGCCTGTGCTGCAGTGCTGAGTAACGATGTCGGGGAGTTGGCAGCTGTTAAGCAACGTCGAGCGCGGTTAGTAGTTTGACGGGTGACCATTTCAGCGACTGCTTCGCTCTCCCGCGTTGTGTCATTGGGCAAGGCACTTAGCCCCGATTGCCTACATGGGGGCACGATGACGCTGTGGACTAAGGCGTACTGCACGTCGAAGGTGTGCATGTCTTCAACCAATCTAACCTTGGCTGTGCCGCGGTGCAGAGTTCAGAGTTACGATGTTGGAGAGCTGGCAGCTGCTCGTCGTTGCTCGGTGGTTCTCTCCGGGTACTTCGGCTTCCACCACCCGTAAAACTGTCACGATCATGATTAACCATCGTGCATAAGTATGTGACCTCAACGCCAATAAATAAATAAATATTTATCTATTCAAAGCGCCATAATCATTTACTAACTGAGAACAACAATACGCGATTTACTGGCTAATCGTCTGCTCTGCTTAATAATACAATGACGCTCGCTGATTGAGTCGAAGGGATTAATTACAAAATACATGTTTCTATCACCTGATTTTCAGCTTACAACAATAGATAGAACATCAGAGTCGAGTTTGATCAAACTGAAGGATCACGGCGACGTTTGGCACAGTGGATCACCGTTGGACTTCCATGGTAGAGGTCCCGAGTTCGATCCCCGTCCGAGACGACCCGCGCCGTGTCCTGGGGCAAGGCACTTTATCCTGGTTGCCTACATGGGCGCACGATAACGTCAAGTACTGCACATGTTTTTAACCGCTGTAAAAAGTTGGAAAGTTGAAAAGCTGACAGTTGCTCGTCATTGCTCGATGGGTCTCTCCGGTTACTCCAGCTTCCAAAATCTGTAAAACTGCAACGGTCACGATTAGCCATCGTGCATAAGTATGTGACCTTAAACAACAATAAATAAATAAATAACTCAACTGATTTTAGAATATAGTTTTGTAATGAGCTGTGAGCTTTTTACCTACTGGAACCACGCCCTACAAGGCACCGTCGGACTTTCCACTATTTGTTGATCGGGAGCCACGTCTAAACTGTGCCGATAAGCTTTTGACGACAGGGCCCACTCCTATAATGCGCGATTCGTTTTTGTGGGTGTGGGGGTGCATTGAACTGTCCATCTTTGCTCGAATGGGGACCTAGTTACCGCTACGTCGTCCTCGTCTTGCAATGGAGGTCCTCGTTCTGCAATATTCTGTGCGTTTTCAACTGATAGGGCCTATGCCTGAAATACACTGCCCAAATATTTGCGAGGGACGGCGGGGTGGGGGGGGGGGGGGTAAAGCCAGCTACTCTTTTGGTGAGAGGCCTCGTCTGCGATGGTTTGGAAGGTGCAGATAAGCCTTCTAACTGGAAACATTGTGAAGTGTATCTCACGACGGGGCCCACTCAATAAAAACTTTCCCAACCATCGCAGTATTACGAGAACCGGGAATGGTCCTTTAACTAGTGACCCGTGTTACGATTCGACCTCGATTGCCTAAACACCAGGCCATGTCAGACCATGGCTTAACACATCTGGTGTTCACAAGTTGTTGTCCAATAATATTGCTCCGGCCTCAGGTCTGGATTTCACTGAAAAACCTAATCTTGGTAGCCGAGTCCGGTATCAAAGGTCCCTAACGACATATGCTCTTATGATTTGGGTTAGTTCGAAGGAAATCCAGGGCGGGTGGATCCTAGTTAGACACATCCGGAGTTCACATGGGGTGACAAATAAGAGAAGTCGGCTTTTAGGTCCCGTCCACAGTTGAACACATTAAATGTCCACAAAGGGTGGCAAATAAGAATAGTTAGCTTTTGCGCCAAAATTGCATTGAGACCCCCATGACATGGCAGTCTGTGGTGGTTTCAATGGCAATTAATGAGTCTTGTATTCACGAATTTGAATTTGAACTAGTTAACATGAAAAGCAGGTCGGGTTGGACACCAGTTGAACAATTCGGAAGTTCACAAGGGGATGGTAAAATTCGAAAAATTCCACTTTTTAGGCGAATTTCAATAAAGCCTACTTCTTGAGAGTCCGGGGGGGGGGGGGGGGGGGCTCAGAGTTCACTAGTGACTACTGGTATCTTGTGTTGGGCTCATTTACATCCGTAGTTCACATGATAATGTGAAATAAAAAAAAGTTTGATTTTAGGCCGCGCATTCAATAAATCCATATCTTGGGTGCCTGCAAGAAGACGAGGCCTGATCAGACCCTGGTTAAGCACATCCGAAGTACACGGGGGGGGGGGGGGGGGGGGGGGGTGAGGGGTGTGTGAAGGCGGGTTAAATAAAAATAAATGTCCACTTTTCGACGAGGATTTCAATAAAACCGATAACTTGGAGAACTGGGAGCGATGTATGTATTTATTGGTGTTTAAGGTCACACATTTCTGCACCATGGCTAATCATGACCACGGCAGTTTTATCGGAGTCCAGGAGAGAACCACAGAGCAACGGCGAGCGACTGTCAGCTCCCCAGCATACTGGAGTGGTCTGAAAGGAAACAAGCCATTCAGGAAATTATAATTGCAGCTGGTATGCATGATAACCAGACCGGGTCGGACCCTGGTTTAACATATATAGAGTTCACATGGGAATGATAAAGAGGAAAAATCCGCCTTTTGTCCGGATTCTATCAAAACCCATATCGAAAGTCTGAGGTTTTCTTAAAAGTTATAAGTGACATTTATTTTCATGACTGAGGATTGCTTCGATGAAAAGCATGTTGGGTCGCAATCATCCTGTGTTCACAGGGGGTGAGAATGTCAAATAAGAAAAGCCCTCTGTTTGGCCATATTTCAATAAAACCTATATGTTGAGAGCCTGTGGTGCTTTTGAAAGCCTTACTGGCTTGTGTTGTCCCGATTGGGGGCCTTTTGGAATAAAAACATGCCGGGCCAGACTCTGGCCGTACACACCCAGAGTTCAGGGGATTTGAAATAAGAAAGGACTTCTTTGATGCCCAGATTTCAATAAAACCTTTTAAGGACGAACCAAATCCAAAAATTAAAATATGGCATTTCAGGCCACGTTTGGACAAGGGGCTGGAGGTGTACGGAAACACTGATGCACAGGTAGACCATGATACTTTGCCTGACGATACACGTATCGGTGATAGCAGTCAAATATCGTTGATCGCGATACATGCAAACCAAGTTCAGCTAACGTCGCAGACTAATTTTTGGACAGGGAAAGAGATTCTCGAAGTATTTTCGTAAAACTACAAAAAGCCCGTATTCCCGTAAAATCAAAGTGGATTGCAGCTATTCAGATGTAAATAAAGATTTGTTCGTATGTGCGTGTGACAAACTTAATATCCGAATTATCAATAGAAAATCAATATCCCGGTAATTGCGAACTGCAGTCACGCAACAGTGTTATGTTACAACGAAAAGGGCAAGTTGGGTCAGTTGAATTGAGCTCACGAAGTCTCCATGAAGAGCTTCGCATTCTAAATTCGACATATCGTCCCCTGAGTTCCAATGTGGTCTCTGTGCCAATTGACACAAAGCACACTTTGGAATTCAGGGGACGGTATGATCAAATAATTTTTGTGCACCGAAGGCACGTGGGACAGTGTGGGGCAAGCTCCTTGCGACCCTCCCCAGCTGCCTAATTTTGTGGTACATGGACGTGGAGAAGGAGGGAAAAGTATGAGGAATTTGGAGGACGATCAGCGGTTGAAATCCTGGTTTCATTGTTTAAGGTATCTTAATTGTTAGTGAAACAGTTCAGGGTCATGTGCTGGTTTCTGGCATATGTGATCTTAAGTTGTCTTGATATTGTTCCATTGTGCCGATGGAGTTGATTTTACTGTGCCGTATTCCGTTCTCAAGTAGTCGTCTGCAAGATTGGTAAATTCATCCCAGGACATGTTCTGGAAGTCGTATGGTGGTCTGTCCTCCTCCATCTCCTCGGGTACCTAAAAGTGGATTTGATGGATGGGTGGCTGGATCTCATTCCTGTCGTGGCGGGGGGGGGGGGGGGGGGGTGACGAGAGTGTGGACTGTGTTGGGGATGGTGAATTTATGATGATTATTATTATGATTTTGGTTCGTTCTGATTAAAAGTAGGCCGAGACTGTGATAATCCCCATTTCATCGTCTGCAATGTGTAAGGCTCTTAGTGTCATTGTGTACTACTGAACACAGCACAAGAGTACGCGGTAGAATACTTGTCTTCTGATACTATCAACTCCGTTTCTACCGGGTTCAAAAGTTAGAGTCTGGTGGTTACTCGCCGCAGCTCGGTGGTTTTCTCCAGCTTCGTTCAGCGGCAAAACAAAGTCGCGTTTACATGTGTGGGTGTGTGACAAAGTTTCAAAAATCAGAATGAACTTACGTCCCACAAGAGCAAAAATAGATGGGATGTGGAGCTAGGCCAATGTAAAATGGCAAATAAAAATTGGGAATATGTTTTATGCATTTTAGCAAACGAAAGCTAACTTCCCTTCAGAAATTCCAATTGGAGGTGGTATCATAAAAAATATGCCTAAAAATGGGTGAAGTTCGAAAAATTTTCCAACAATATAGCTGGTAAGTTGTCGTCTGTGGAAGTACCTGCTGGAGAACCTGACCACACACAGATTTGGGATTAAGTTGGCAGACTGGTCGGCTAGTAGATTCCATCTGGACAACATGCCCCATACCGTGTCGAGGATACCCCACACGGTGACGAGAGCGTGTCTTCCCATCTACACCTACAGCCAGTATAGGCGTATAAACTGACAGATAACCCCTCTACCAACGCATACACATACCTCACTTATTGCAGTTATAATGATTCTGGGCGAATATATACATTGACAAATAGATAAATTTACTATAAATGAAAAAGTCGGGTCGGTTACAGGGCGGTTATTTAGCACTGTCCACGTTACATCTAGGAGACGTGAGGGTCGTACAGAAACGAGTCGAATTCACTCAACTCTGTTGATTTGAGGTTATTTTTTTACCCAAATGAATTATATGGGTGGGAGAAGCCGCTATCGGTCTTAGGGTGGCGGCTAAAATTTTCGACAAAGAGGGCGATGCTCGCGTACAAAACACTCCTTTATCGAGGGCTGGAGGCACTGTCCACTCTCAAAACTCATCCAACTGCGCTTTCTGATTTCAAGAAAATCATCTTCTGAAGAGAGTGCTAGTTACTAGCGTGGCTTGTCCGCACATAGTGAGATACCTATCGACTTTATCTTCCACTTTCGTAAGAGGAAGCCCTCGCCTTCAAAGTACAGTCCGTGCACCGATGAAAAGGCCCCCGCCTGAAATACACATTTCGCGATCAAAATCGGCGAGGCTCTAATCCTCTAGGATCTCAAGTCCAGCTTGGTGATGGTGGTGGTGTGTGTGTGTGGGGGGGGGGGGGGGGGGAGGGCACTTCTCGAACGACATTCCAATAATTACTCTTCATGTTTTGTTGCTACCTCATTCTTGACGCGGTCCCTTCGCCTGCTATGGTAGGATCTCAGTTGAACATATCCAGAGTTAAACCTTTACCCGACACCAAAAGCAGACATCGCATGCAAGCAAAATAATTGAATAATTTTTTTTTTTTTTTTTTTTTTGCATGAAAAACATAGCTTATGACCCATTTTTGGAATGAATAAGCTTAATGAGCTCGTTCCAAAGAGGAGTCGTTAGTTATGTTTTTAAAGCAAAAATGTAAAAATAATGAAAATTGAATGGTGAATATTGCTGGCTTGTTTTTGGCGTTACACTGGGTCAGGGGTTAACATAGGGATGTTAAATAAAAAAAAAATCCGATTTTAGGATCATACTTCAATAAAATCTATATCTTGAGAGCCTGGAGTGACTGTAATAAATACTCCGATTTCGATCCCAGGATCATTAAACAAACCCACGTAACTGAGTGTGAGGGGGTATCAAATGCAACTTATAGCTCGTGTACTCATTCATAATTTGGACGGTTCTTCACAAGAAAACATGGAAGATCAGGCGTACTTGAAGTTCACAAGGGGTTGGCAAATTATAGCCAAGTAGGCCTTAGAAGTTACATTTGCTTTCCAATCCATATCTTGAGTCTCTGCATTATTCTCAAGCCCAACTGTGATGGTTATATCGTCTGCATACTGTATACTGTGTTTCATTTTGTGATTTGCTTCAAGAGGTGTTAATTTCAATAACTTCGACTTTTACTATTACTGTGGGAGTCATTTAGGCAACGTAATATATATGTGTCGCTTTTCCACATGAAAGTTATTCAGAAACGTTTTGCATTTATCAATATTAATGTAAGAGATTTAAAGAACAGGGGCGTCGTAACGAATTTCAAAGTGTGTGTGTGTTTGGGGGTGGGTGGGGGGTGGGGGGTGGTTAGGGCGATCGATGGTTGTCGGTATGACGGGGCCGACCATGGTTCAGACCGCGGTATAAAAATTTTAAATTCCAGGGTCCCAAAACCCCCATCTCCATGCATCTGAGCGGATATTTTGAAATTTTTCAGGACACGTATTTGAAAGATTTCACACTTTCAGAGCCGTTAAAAAATTGTCAAGATGTTCATACCCAAGCCACTGCTTAACCAGCTGTATGATAGTCACAGTTTGTGACAAACATTAAACACGCTAACCTTACACTAGTACGAGAGAAACATGGCTGACGAAAATATGGGAAGGCTCTAGATCCGTCCCTTGTTTCACCAGTCATTGGTTCTGTTAAAATGTATGCATGGCCTGGCCCCAGCCAACCCCCCCCCCCTCCCCCGGTTCCGCCGCCCCTGAACAAGAACTTCTTTTTGCACAATGCGAAGTGGATCAGAATCTTGAATAACTGTTACAGTGTTATGATTGAGGTTTGGCTGGGAATTACAACTCACTTATACGTCCTTTATTGTAACTCGAGCACAGCATGACAGGAACACTTTCCATGGACTTATGGTAGACCCGAGGTAAAGACGAATGAACGATATAAATGATTTATTCAACATGACTGGAGTATCTGCCCCAGTTAAAGAAGAAACATTTATATCCTCCAGTGTCGCCCAAACAACGGTAAACAATTCAAACTCAACATCATGGCAAATGAGAAAGCTCAATTAACAGGCACAGATTATTTATTCAAAGGGGGAGGGGGAGGGGGCGGTGGCGTTGCGGTAACCGGTTCTCGTCAGATCACCGAAAAGAAGCAACGTGAAGCCACGTAACCCCGATTGTCCACATGGGGGCACGATAACGCCGTGTACTAAGGCGCACTGCACGTCGATGGTGCGCATGTCTTCAACCAATCTAACCCTGCATGTGCCGCAGTGCGGAGTTACGATGTTGGGAAGCTGGCACTTGCTCGTCGTAGCTAGGTGGTTCTCTCCGTGTACTCCGGATTCCTCCATCCGTAAAACTGCCACGATCATAATTAGCCAATGTGCATAAGTATGTGACCTTAAACACCAATAAATGAATAAATAAATATTTATTCAAAGCGCCATAATCATTTACAAACTGAGAACAACAATACGCGATTTACTGGCAAATCGTCTGCTCTGCTAAATAATACAATGACGCTCTCTGATTGAGTCACAGGGATTAGGTTAAACATATTTTTATTTGCCAAACAAATAAGTTGCAAATTGGGATAGGAGGACAAGTGCTTTCCACTTAGTGTACCCTCCGCTCCCTGAACATGATACAAATGAAAGTGTCAATGACACTGTAGCTCAACTTGACAAACTTGAACTTGGTAAGTTATAAATGAAATGGCAAAATTGAAGATCACTGGGACCAATGTCAGTTTTTTTGCCAGTGGCAACATTTTTTGACAGAAACCGAAGAAAATCGATAGCTCCCATCTAGAGGCCTCTCCAAACAAGCATGCCAGGTTTCAAAGCAATCCGATCATAAATGTGCCCTGTAGGGTGTACAAAAGGGAAATATTGTGGTCTGACTAGACTAAATTCTAAGAACGTTGGCCGTGGCAACATTTTTTGACGGAAATGGACGAAAATCGATAGCTCCCATCTAGAGGTCACCATAAATAAGCATACCAGGTTTCCAAGCAATCTAATCATAAATGAGCCCTGTAGGGTGAGCCAAAGGGAAATATTGTGGTCTGACTAAACTAAGTTCTAAGAATGTTGGCTGCGGCAACATGTTTTGATGGAAATTGAAGAAAATCGATAGCTCCCATCTAGAGGTCACCCCAAACAAGCATGAAATGTTTCAAAGCAATCCGATCATAAATGTGCCCTGTAGGGTGTGCCAAAGGGAAATATCAAGTCTTCTGACTAAACTAAGTTCTAAGAACGTTGGCCGCGGCAACACTTTTTGATGGAAATTGAAGAAAATCGATAGCTCCCATCTAGAGGTCACCCCAAACAAGCATACCAGGTTTCATAGCAATCAAATCATAAATGTGCCCTGTAGGGTGTGCCAAAGGGAAATATTGTGGTCTGACTAAACAGAGTTCTAAAAATGTTGGCCGCGGCAACATTTTTTGACGAAAATTGAAGAAAATCAATAGCTCTCATCTAGATGTCACCCCAAACAAGCCTGCCAGGTTTCAAAGCAATCCGATCATAAATGTACCCTGTAGGGTGTGCCAAAGGGAAATATTGAGTCTTCTGACTAAACTAAGTTCTAAGAACGTTGGCCGCGGCAACATTTTTTGACAGAAATTGAAGAAAATAGATAGCGCCCATCTAGAGGTCTCCCCAAACAAGCATACCATGTTTCAAAGCAATCTGATCATAAATGGGCCCTGTAGGGTGTGCCAAAGGGAAATATTGAGGTCTGACTGAACTAAGTTCCACGAACGTTGGCCGTGGCAACATTTTTTGCCGGAAATTGAAGAAAATCGATAGCTCCCATCAAGAGGTCACCTTAAATAAGCATACCAGATTTCAAAGCAATCAAATCATAAATGTGCCCTGTAGGGTGTGCCAAAGGGAAATATTGTGGTTTGACTAAACTAAGTTCTAAGAACGTTGGCCGCGGCAACATTTCTTTACAGAAATTGAAGAAAATCGATAGCTCCCATCTAGAGGTCACCCCAAACAAGCATGCCAGGTTTCAAAGCAATCCGATCATAAATGTACCCTGTAGGGTGTGCCAAAGGGAAATATTGAGTCTTCTGACTAAACTAAGTTCTAAGAACGTTGGCCGCGGCAACATTTTTTGACAGAGATTGAAGAAAATCGATAGCTCCCATCTAGAGGTCTCCCCAAACAAGCATACCAGGTTTCAAAGCAATCTGATCGTAAATGTACCCTGTAGGGTGTGCCAAAGGGAAATATTGAGGTCTGACTAAACTAAGTTCTACGAACGTTGGCCGTGGCAACATTTTTTGCCGGAAATTGAAGAAAATCGATAGCTCCCATCTAGGGATCACCCTAAATAAGCGTATCAGGTTTCAAAGCAATCAAATCATAAATGTGCCCTGTAGGGTGTGCCAAAGGGAAATATTGTGGTTTGACTAAACTAAGTTCTAAGAACGTTGGCCGCGGCAACATTTTTGACGGAAATTGAAGAAAATCGATAGCTCCCATCTAGAGGTCACCCCCAAACAAGCATAAGAAGTTTCAAAGTAACCTGATCATAAATGTGACCTGTGAGGTGTGCCAAAGGAAATTGTGGACGTACGTACTAACGTACTAACATACTAACGTACGTACTACGTACGTACGCCGACGGACGAGAAGTGATGGCAATAGCTCAGCTTGACTTTGTCAAGTTGAGCTAAAAATCAATACAATGGCGAAACAAACAAATGAGAGAAATGTAAAAAAAACATGTGCAAGAAAATATAACTTCGCAATAAAAAATAGCGAGAGAGAGAGAGAGAGAAAAAAAAACAAAGTGATTGATTAATTGATTGATGTCCTTTCTGCACCTTGTGTCTGTCTCTGTGAATTTGATTTTCCATGCCGAGGGTCGACCAGGCGCTGCACTGACACTGCACTCACAGGGATTAATTACAATATAGGTGTTTCAATCACCTGGTTTTCAGTTTACAACAATAGATAGAACATTCGAGTCAAGTTTGATCAAACTGAAGGATCATGGCAACGTTTCGATGATAATCCCCATTCATCGTCTGCAATGTGTCCATAGACAATGCTCTTGGTGTCACTGTGTACCACTGAACACAGCACAACAGTACAGCACGCGATAGAATACTTGTCTTCTGACACTATCAACACCGTTTCTACTGGGTTCAAAAGTTAGAGTCTAATAGTTACTCGCCGAAGCTCGGTGGTTTTCTTCGTTCACCGGCAAAACAAAGTCGCGTGTACATGTGTGTATGAGTGACACAGTTTCAAAAATCAATATGAACTTATGATCCACTAGAGCAAAAATAGATGGGATGTGGTGGAAGGCCAATGTGAAAGGGCAAATAAAAATTGGAAATATGTTTTATGCATTTTAGCAAACGTAAGCTAACTTCCCTTCAGCAATTCCAACTGGAAGTGGTATCATGAAAAATATGCCTAAAATGGGTGATGTTCGAAACATTTTCCCACAATATAGCTGGTAAGTAGTCATCTGTGGAAGTACCTGCTGGAGAACCTGACCACACTCAGATTTGTGATTAAGTTGGCAGACTGGTCCAGTGGATTCCATCTGACCAACGTGCCCCATACTGCACCAGGATCCTCCAGTCAGTGAAGAGAGCGTCCCCTTCAATCTTCACCTACAGTCACTATAGGTTTGTGAACCGATAGATAACCACTCGACCCAGGCGCATACACAATCACTCAAACATTTTTTTCCTTGTTGATCTTGAGATTATGAGACGAACTTATTGTGTAGTTAATATTAGACGAAGCTTTATATTTTACAATAAATTTATTATAAATGACGAAGCCTGGTCGGTTACAGGGTAGTTATTTAGCAGAGTTCAAGCTACAGCAAGAAGGCGGAAAGAGGGGTTACGACACAATTGGGTCATATTCTCTCAACCCTGTTGATTAGGGTTAATTTTTAACTCTACTGATTTTAGAATACTGTTTTACAATGAGCTGTGAGCTTTTTCCAAACGAAGCCCCGCTCTTCAAGGCACCGTCGGACTTTCCACTATCTGTCGAATGGGAGTCACGTCTAAACCGTTCCGATCTGCTTTTGACGAGAGGGTCCTCTCTCGTAAAGCGTGGTTTGTTTTGTGTGTGTTTGTGTGGGGTGGGGTGGGGGTATTTGCGTGCAGTGAACCGTCCGTCTTTGGTCAGATGGGGACCTAGTTACCACTACGTCGTCCTCGTGTTGTAATGGAAGTCCTCGTTCTGCAATCTTCTGTGCGCTTCCAACCGAGAGGGTCCGTGCCCGAAATGCACTGTCCATATTTTTGCGAGGGACGGGGCACGGGTGTGGGTGCTTATCCGAGTAAACCCAGCTACTCTTTTGGTGAGATGCCTCGACTGCAATGGTTAGGAAAGTGCGGATGAGCCTTCTATCTGGAAAAGGGGACGTGTATTTCACGACGAGGCCCACTCTAACTTCCCCAACCATCGCAGTACCACGAAAAAGTAACTAATGACCCGTGTTATCATGATTCGAACATCTGGGGTTCACAAGTTGATGTCCACTAACATTAGTCCGGTCTCAGGCCTGGATTTCAATGAAAAACCTAATCTTGGTAGCTTAGATTGGAATCAAAGGTTGCTAACAACATATGCTCTTATGGTTTATGTTAGTTCGCAGGAAAGTCAGGACGGGTGGATCCCAGTTAGACACATCCGGAGTTCACATGGGGTGACAAATAAGAGAAGTCCGCTTTTCGGTCCCGCCCACGGTTGAGCACATTAAAAGTTCACGGAGGGTGGCAAATAAGAATAGTCAGCTTTTGGGCCTACATTGCAATGAGACCCCCTTACATGGCAGCTTGTTATGGTTTCAAGGGCAATTATTACTCGTGTATCCATAATTTGTACTAGTTAACATGAATAACAGGTCGGGTCGGACACTGGTCGAACATTTCGTAAGGTCACACGGGGGTGGCAAATTCGAAAATTCTACTTTTTAGGCGCGGATTTCAAAAAGCCCACATCTTGAGAGTCCGGGTGCTCTCAGAGTCCACTAGGGACTTATGTCATCTTGTGTTGGGCACATTTAGATGCTTGAGCACATCCGTAGTTCACAGAATAATGGGGAAAAGGCGTGACTCTAGGCTGCGAGTTCAATAAGGGGGCGGGGGGAGCGGGGGGGGGGGGGGGCGGCTCAAATGAAAAAAATGAAAATTGTGCGCTTTTCAATAAAACCGTTATCTTGGAGACCCGAGAGTGATCTCAAAAGTAAATAAGTACCTGCGTCATTATGATTCGCTCGCTTGGGTGAAAAAACAATTCGGGTCAGCTCTGGTAAAACACATCTTGATTTTGCAGGGGCATAGCACATCAGAAAATCTGCTTTTTAGGCTCAGATTTCATTACACCCATATCTTGTGTGTCTGGGGTGGTCTGGAAGGTTACAAACCATTCAGAAAATTATAATTTCGGTTGGTATGCGTGATAACCAGACCGGGTCGGACACTGGTTTAACACATCTAGAATTCACAAGGGAATGGTGAAGAGGAAATTCCGCTGTTTGGCCGGATTCTATCAAACCCCATATCGAGAGTCTGGTATTTTCTTAAAAGTAACAAGTGACGTGTATTTTCATGATTGAGGATTGCTTCGATGAAAAGTATGTTGGGTCGGAATCACAGGGGATGAGAATGTCAAAAAAGATAAGCCCTCTGTTTGGCCATATTTCAATAAAACTCATATATTGAGAGCCTGTGGTGCTCTTGAAAGCCTTACTGACTTGAGTTTTTCTGATTGAGGACCCTTTGGAAGGTCACTCCAGCCAGACTCCGGATGTACACATGCGGAGAGCAGGGGATTTAAAATAAGAAAGGACCTCTTTGATGCCCAGATTTCAATAAAACCATTTCAAGGACGGATACCAAACGAAAAATTAAAATATGGCCCTTCAGGCCATGTTTGGACAATGGCTAGAGATAAGGAAACACTGCTGCGTCGGACATCACGATACTTCGCTTGACGCATCGGTGAAGCGGTCAAATATGGTTGATCGCGATATATGCAAACAGAGTTCAGCTCACCTTAAAGACTTCTTTTTGGACAGGGAATCATATTCTCGGAATATTTTCGTAAAATCGTAATATTCCCGAATTCCGGTAAAATCAAAATGGATTCCAGCTATTCAAATTTAAACTGTCAATAGATTTGTTTTTGTTTGTATGTGCGTGTGACAAACTTAATATCCGAATTATCAAAAGAAAAGCAGTATCCGGGGAATTCGAACTGCAGTCACGCAACAGTGTTATGTTACAACGAAAAATGTAATTGGACCTGTTGAGTTAAGCTCACGAAGTCTCCAAAACTGCTTCGCATTCTAAATTCGATACATCGTCCCCTGAGTTCCAAAGTGTTCTATGTGAGTAGTATAACATGTACTCGAAGGGTCCTATTTGACGTCATGTCACGTGACCCAGTGGCGCCAGGTTTGGTTGTTGTGGTAACCCACGTGAGCGGTTATTTTGTGACGTCATCCTCATAGTAATACGTGATGTGAGTGCACACGCGCAGCTCATGTTAGGGTGATACATGTTTCCGTCGTCCATTTTGTACACTTGAGGCCGCCATCTTGCTTTCTATGGTAGCACGTTGTTGCTATGTGACCCAAAACCTTATAATAGGACAGGGGTATGTTCGGAGGGTATGTTCTTTTGTACAGGAGTAATTTCCCGATTCGTAGGATTACCACAAACAACCCGACAATCCCTCCAAATCACCAACAACTACTTTATTTACTACGGATTCCCCATTTTGTCGGCTTAGCACGTAGTGTTATGGTACCGAGGGGGCCCCGGGGGATTTAGCCATTTCTGGTCTGTTCTTGTCAGTTCTGACCCTATTCCGAGTAGTTTTGTGGTTTCATTCATCTAGATCATGGAATCCCATTTTTTTCGGAAACATATGGCCTTCCGAACCCCTTTGTAGTCGTTTGGGGCCCATGAGAAAACCCCTCAATGAAGCCTCATTTACTATCCCAGACTCATCTCGGTATTTAACAGGCATTTCCCATGGAATCCCACTTTTTGGAAAACATCTGGCCTTCCGAACCCCTTTTAGTACTTATGTGCCTACTGACACACAGAACACTTTGGAATTCAGGGGGGTCGATATGATCAAATGACTTTTGTGCGCCGAAGGTGCGCAGGGCCAGAGTAGGGAAAGCCCCGTAAGACCCCCACAGCTGTATTAGTTTGTCGTTCATGGACGTGGAAAATAAGAGACAAGTGTGAAGAATTTTGAGGACGATCAGAGGTTGAAATCCTGGTTTCGTTTTTTATGGTATCTTCTTTGTAAGTGAAACTGTTCAGATTGCCAGAAACCATGTACAGCCATAAAAAAAACAAATATTAACCCAGGGACTCGATTTGAACAAACATGAATCTGACCCCAAAGAGATGTTGTATATTAAATATGACAGGATTCTAAATGGTGAATCTGAAGAACATTTTAAAGAAACTTCCTCATATTGCACCAAGTTAAAATTTGGGCTAACGTAGGAAGCCCAAGTATGAACCCAGGGAATCGATTTCAACAAGTTAAATTGTGACCCCCCCCCCCCCCCCCACCAACCCCAGAGATGTTGTATACCAAATATGAAAGCATTCTGAATGGTGGATCTAAAGACGATTTCAAAGAAATGCGCTCTTATTACACTAATTTAATAATTCGGGCTGCTGTATTGAACCCAAACATGAACCAAGAGGCTTCGTTTTAACACATTTGTATCTGACCCCCCTATGTATACTGTATACCAATATATCAAAAGATTCTGAGCAGTTGCTGTGGAGAAATTTCTTTTAATATTTTTGCAACTATGTTGACTAGCTTTTTTTCGCTGCCCCCACCCCCCGAACCCCCCCCCCCCCCCCCCGCACACACTACAGAACACACTGACACAACCGGTGGTAATTTGTTTTTATCTTTCAATTCGACTGGTCCTAAGATTGCTTCACACCAAATAAACACTCTCTTTCCCACGGAACACGGGAAAATAGGTTTTTTTGCATGAATCAAGTACTTATGACTCAATGATACCACATATCAAATTTGGCTCAAATCGGACCATCGGTTCAGAAAACAGAAATTTTGGGTACGGCCAAAAATCTTGCCCCTCCCATTACGAAGGCAAATCCTGATCCTGAAATTTCGTTTAAACAATCTTGATTCTACATCTTAAAAGGAAGCTGCATGCCAAATATGATGTCATTGTACCCGCTGGTAGATTTTTAAAGAACTTTGGTGGATTTTTCCCCACCCTCTCCCTATTAGGTTGGGCAAGTTGATTTGAAAAAAGAAACCCAAAATGCGCTGTCACAATAAGCAATCACCTCAAATATAACTAAAATTGGTTCAGCGGTTTACGAGGGGCAGGTGCAAACACCATGTTTACGGATGCCGGCGACAGATGACGGACGATGAGTGGTAACTATCGCTCATACTGAAGCTAAGAACTACGTAGACAAGAATATATTTTTTGTTTTGTATGCAGCAGCCTTAGATCCAGCGGAAAACCATCCTATCGGCTTTGTCAGGCGGGGGCGGGGGAGTCGGGGGGGGGGGGGGCGTATGGGGATGCAAATTTTAACAATGGCAACGGGAAAATGCTGAGTCATCTTGTATATTCCCATCAGCTGATTTGAAACTTGCCTTCTTTAAAACCACTGGGCTGAATTCATTCACACATGGTCCAGACTATCTTGGGAGTATACCCTTTCTACTTCGTTCAAATTAAAACCGATTGTCTGAATTGAACTAAATTTGGCATGTAGTATAATAGGGTAAACATACTTTATTGGTGCCAAAAAAAAAAATGCACAGCTCCGTGGGAACCCAGAAGCTAAAAATAGAAAAAAATGAAAGTGTCAATGACACTGTAGCTCAACTTGTCAAGACAAAGACATGTACATGTATAGTATGTGACACAGCAATGACAAACATCTAGGTAATGACCTGATAACAAAGGTACATATAAAGTATTGTAACAGTCTGTACATAAATACTGACCGTTGCCTGTAACAAATGTATAGGTAAAGTATTGTAAAGGTGGGTGACAGTCAGATGCTGAACTAGAAAAGAAATCTTAGTCCCAGAGTGGGTCTGACTGAACCCCAAAATATTTGTTCTCATAGCACAGTGATAACAAAGGCACCCCCAAACACACTCGTTCCTGTCCCAAGGTGAAAACAATGGTACCCAAGAAGTTTTGTGAAGGTCAGTTCAGAAATACAAGCTGTGACAAAAAACTGATTGGACCTAATTTTGGTACAAAATGGCCACTGGCAGCCATCTTGAATTTTGGACCGTACCCAGAAACACTCATTCTCGTCCCAAGGTGATAACAAAGGTACCCAAGAAGTTTTGTGAAGATCGGTTCATAAATACAGTCTCTGCCCTGAGCCATATTGACATGTGTGCTTACATTATGTAAGTAGCACTGAATAAATCAAAGTTCATCTAATTTGCATAATTTCTGCATGAAAAAAAAACCCCTACAATATGTGATGTATTCCATGTTACTAAACATTCATACAAAAATTTATTCAAATCAGAACTTTCATACAGAAGTTCTGTACAAAAGACTGATTGCACTAATTTTGGTACAAAATGGCTGCTGGTGGCCATCTTGAATTTCGGACCACACCCCAAAACACTCGTTCTCATTCCACGGAGATAACAAAGGTACTCAAGAAGTTTCGTAAAGATCGGTTCATAACTACGGCCTCTAGCCTGAGCCGTTTTGAAGTTGTGTTCAAAAAACTGATTAGACCTAATTTCGGTACAAAATGGCCACTGGCAGCCATCTTGAATTTCGGACCACACCCAGAAACACTCGTTCTCGTCCCAAGGTGATAACAAAGGTACCCAAGACGTTTCGTGAAGATCGGTTGATAAATACAGCCTCTAGCCCGAGCCGTATTGACATGTGTACTTACTGTGTGTAAGTAGCACTGAAAAAATCAAAGTTCCTCTAATTTGCATAATTTCTGCACGAGAAAAAAAACCTGTATTATATGTGATGTATCCCATGGTACCAAACATTCATACAAAAAATTATTCAAGTCAGCACTTTCATGTGGAAGTTCTGTGCAAAAATCTGATTGCACCTAATTTTGTACAAAATGGCTGCCATCGGCCATCTTGAATTTTGGACCACACCCAAAAACACTTGTTCTCGTCCCACGGTGATACCAAAGGTACCCAAGAAGTTTCGTAAAGATCGGTTTACAAATACGGCCTCTAGCCCGAGCCGTATTGGCATTTGTACTGACAGTGCTGAAAGTAACACTAAATACATCAAAGTTAGTCTAATTTGCATAGTTTACGTACGAGAAAAAAACCTGTATTATATGTGATGTATCCCATGGTACTAAACATTCATACAAAAAATTATTCAAATCAGCACTTTCATATGGAAGTTCTGTACAAAAAACAGATTTCTGCATCGTCGGTACAAGATGGCAGCTGGCGGCCAACTTGAATTTCATATCGGACCCAAAAACACTCGTTCTCGTCCAAAGTCATAACAAAGGTACCCAAGAAGTTTCGTAAAGATCGGTTCATATATACGGCCTCTAGTCCGAGCCGTATTGAATTGTTGACGGACAGATGGCCAGACGGACGACGGACAACTGGCCATGGCATAAGCTCAAATTTGGCTTCACCAAAGTTGAGCTAAAAAACTGATTGGATCTAATTTCGGTACAAAATGGCCATTGGCAGCCATCTTGAAAGTGTCAATGACACTGTAGCTCAACTTGTTTAAGACATGTACATGCATAGTATGTGACACAGCAATGACAAACATCTAGGTAATGACCTGATAACAAAGTTACATGTAAAGTATTGTAATGGTCTGTACATAAATGCTGACCATAGCCTGTAACAAATATATAGGTAAAGCATTCTAAAGGTGGGGGTGACAGTTAGATGCTAAACTAGAAAAGAAATCTGAGTCCCAGAGTGGGTCTGACTGAACCCAAAAATATTTGTTCTCATAGCACTGTGATAACAAAGGCACCCCAAAACACTCGTTCTTGTCCCAAGATGATAACAAAGGTACCCAAGAAGTTTTGTGAAGATCAGTTCATAAATAGACTCTAGCCCGAGCTGTATTGACATGTGGACTTACATGTACTGCGTATAAGTAGCACTGACTAAATCAAAGTTCATCTAATTTGCATAATTTCTGCACTAGAAAAAAAAACCTGTATTATATGTGATGTATTCCATTCATACAAAAATTTATTCAAATCAGAACTTTCATGCAGAAGTTCTGTACAAATAAACAGCTGTGCAATGAGCGCATGTTACGCCTGTTATTAATTACAAGAGGGAAGCACGCAATATGAGCATACATGTGTACTAAGCATTTTCAAGTTATTGTTCAACATGTGGAAAATTGCTTATATTTTGATGAATAAAGTCCCATAAATCTGGAATGACATATCGGACAGCGACACAAATCGAAAGTGGGAATCCTTCCATCAACATATACTTGCAACCAAAAAATCATGAAAATTGCTCGAAGCGTTTTCGAGTTAACATACGACGTGTGGATGGATGGACGGACAGCAATATACCATAATACAACCGTTTTTTCCAAACGGGCATATAAAAACTGATTGCACTAACTAAAGTAGAAAATGGCTGCTGGTGGCCTCTAGCCCGAGCCGTATTGGCATTTGCAGTTACAGTGCTGAAAGTAACACTAAATAGATCAAAGTTAATCTAATTGGCATAATTTATGCACGAGAAAAAAGCCTGTATTATATGTGATGTATCCCATGGTACTAAACATTCACACAAAACATTATTCAAATCAGTGCTTTCATGTGGAAGTTCTGCACAAAAATCTGATTGCACCTAATTTTGTACAAAATGGCTGCCAGCAGCCATCTTCAATATTCTTGAATTTCAGACCGGACAAAAAACCACTCGTTCTCGTCCCACGGTGATAACAAAGGTACCCAAGAAGTTTTGTAAAGATCAGTTCATAAATACGGCCTCTAGCTCGAGCCGTATTGGCATTTGCACTTACAGTGCTGAAAGTAACACTAAATAAATCAAAGTTAGTCTAATTTGCATAATTTCGCATGAGAAAAAAACCTGTATTATATGTGATGTATCCCATGGTACTAAACATTCACACAAAAAAAAAATATTCAAATCAGAGCTTTCATATGGAAGTTCTGTGCAAAAATGTGATTGTACCTAATTTTGTACAAAATGGCTGCCAGTGGCCGTCTTGAATTTCGGACCGGACCCAAAAACACTTGTTCTCCTCCCACGGTGATAACAAAAGCACCCAAGAAGTTTCGTAAAGATCGGTTCATAAATACGGCCTCTAGCCAGAGCCGTGTTGACGCCGCAACAGGCGGGCAGATGGACGATGGGCCATGACAATACCTCACATTTAGCTTCGCCAAAGTTGAGCTAGAAAGTCTTCATAAATGAAATACTCAAGACCCAGTTATGTACCACATGACAAATTTGATTTACATCTGTCCATTGGATCTGAGAAATTTTGAGTGCAGCCCAAATTTTGACATACTGAGTTTCTTTGAAAAAAAGTGAATTTGCATCTCTAAAGTAAGTTCCAAACAAGAAATCTAAGCATTATTGCAAGCGGCTTACAAAAAGAGGATTTTAAAAGCATTTTAGGCTTATGGAGCAATAACCACAACCCAAAGGATATAGTAATTTATTTATTTTTTTTTTTATTTTTGGGTGGGGGGGGGGGGGTGGGGGAATCAGACGAGTAACTTTCACCAGCCTGAAGATGGCAGCAGCTTCATTTGAACAAAGGAGAAAAGGTTTACTCCGAGGGAGGATGGTAGGTGCCATAAATGAATGAATTTGGCCCAATGGGTTTAAAGAATAAAAAATTTCAAACTGGAGAAACAGAATTTTACTGCCCCTGTAAATTCATGTCTGTGTGAAAATGGTTCAAGCATCAAAAATAAACAAAGCAGAAAGAGAATTTTTGGTGGCTTATTTTGGGGGATAAACTATTTTTAAAGAAATCAGAAAAAAGTTTTCATTAACAGTATTACATGAAATAAAATCTCTGGAACCCACATTGAAGTCTTGAGAGGGTTAAATTAATGACATTCACGCAGGAATCGAAAAAAAAAAATTCCAAGAAAACAGAAAAAACATACAGTTAAAACTAAAAGTCCTGTCACAAACTGTGCACCTATCTAGGCTTAACTACGCATAGGAATTGTGCGCAATTGCCATATTGAGTGGAATCCAAAACATGGCAGGTTCTCCTAGTTACTCATAGCAAGGACAGGCAATGTGTCTGCAAATGGACCTCCGGGTTATCCGGAGGTCCTTTGGTTGAAACAATACTTGTGCACAGGCCATATGTACAGAATTTGATAGCCTGTCTATGGTCATAAGGGCATATTAACATGCAGATCAGTGCAGATCAACGTGCTATTTGTGCGCATTTCATTACAGGACTTCTAGTTTTAACTGTATGAGCATCGAAGAGCAACTGTCAGCACTTCAACATTTCAACTCTGTTCAAGCTCCGTGCAAGCAGGGTTACAGCAGCTGAAGACATGTGCACCATTGACGGGCAGTACGCCTTAGTACACAGCGCCATGTAGGCAACCTGGATAAAGTGCCTTGCTCAAGAACACAATGGGGGTCGTCCCAGACGAGAACGAACTCGGGACCTCTAGCAAAGAAGTCCAACAGTACACCTCTGCACTCCCTTTTCACTCAATTAACCCTTTACCTAATGAATCAGCCTCATCCGTCTGCACAATATGCAAATTCAGCAGTTGAAGAAATATTAATTTTCAGAAAATTCCAACCACACTATATCATGTGACCCCTCACATTGGAACGAGCTCATCGAGCTCGTTCCAATGAGGGGTCACATGATATGGTTTGTTGAAATATTTAGAAAATTCTGAAAACACTATAATTAAAATCATTAAGTTTTTATATCATCTGCTTTGGATAACCGTCAAGGGTTAAGCTTAAACTAATATAGAGAACATGTGTGTTCGACAGGTAACAGGAGTCTCTCCTGTCTCTTGTCGACATTAAGTGATAATAGTAAACAGTCTGAAGAACTTTTAACAATTTGTACAGGGAAAAATATTACAGCAACAATGCTGACTCATCATTTTTTCAATGCCTCCTACCACACACCCCAACATTACCAAGGGCAATAGTTTTTAACCATTCCATTCTACTGGTCCTAAGGATGATCCATATCAAATATCTGTTCTTTGCTCCACGTGGTTTGGGAAATGTGTGCTTTTGAATTTTATTTGGTTTGTAGCCCCTCGCGTTCCCACGAGGCTGTGAAAATTTTTTTTTTTTGCATCAATCATTTACTTGGGACCCACTTAACTATATGCCAAATTGGGTTGAAACTGGCCCATCAGTCCCTCAAATAGAAATTTTGAGCGGAACCCAAAATGGATATGCCCACACAGAGCCCAAATATTGACTTACCAACTTCCCTTGAACAAACTTTAATCTTCAACACTAAAGCCTGTTCCATACCAAATCACAAGGCATTCCCTCTGGTGGATCATGAGAAGAAGATTTTTAAAGATTTTGGGCATTAACCAGAGCCCAAAGATGGCGGCTGCTTCATTTGAACAAAACAGAAAGGGTATACTCGTTAGATGGTCTGTGCAATATGTATTTGAATTTGGCCTGATGGTTGTGAAGAAGAAGTCACTTTTGCAGAAGTTAATGGATGACGGACGACGGATGCCAGACAACGGACGCAAGATGACAAGTGATGGCGGTAGCTCCCGTTGACTTACAGTCAGGTGAGCTAAAAAGAGTTTTAAAGATTATTCCTCCTATAAGACTAAGTTAAAATTTAGTCTCCAACAGGGAGTCAAAATATTAAGGCATGGACTTGGTTTGAACAAACTTAGATCTGGCCTCCCTATAGGATGCTGTAAACCAAACATCAAAAGATTCAGCCTGGGGGATCTGAAAACTGAAAAAAATTTTTGAAGATTATTCTACAGATTGCACAACATTAAAATTTAGGCTCCTATAGAAAGCCCAATTAATAACTGATAGACTTGATTTGAACACACATCAATCTGACCCCTGTAAAAATTCTGTATGCCATATATCAAAAGATTTCAACTAAAGGCTCTGGAGACAAAGATTTTTAAAAATGATTCCTCATATTGCCATTATTATTCGAGTAAGTTAAAATTTTGGCTCCAACAGTAAGCCCAAATACTGACACAGGAACTTGGTTTGAACAAACTTAAATCTTACCTCTCAAAGGATGATGTATACTTCAAGTGCCGAATACAAGTGTTTGCCGAATAAAAGTGCTGGGTAACAATTTACACTACTGAAAAGAATAATAGTGCTGGTGCACAATAAATGTGCTGGCTTGCAAACTTAACTAATTTCACATGAGTACCAAAATATGTCGCTCCCCTATACTGCTACTGACTTGCCAAGAAATTGCCAAACACAATTTCAGTTGGTTCGCTAACCGTTCCATGACCATTGATAAAAATCTGTATTATACACTTAATTGCTAACTGCAGTAGAAATTGATATAAAATAACTTTTGCTGTCTTTTTATTGGAAAATTTAATGAAAAAAAACCCAGCCTCAATGGTTGACTTTCTCAACACCAAGGGTGAAGCATTGTAAAATATCAATCACTTTATCAAACACAGTTTCAGAACTGGAACTTGACACTTGCTCCAGATTTACAATGTCAAATATATTTATTTCTACCAGGGACCCCCAATGAGAGAATTTTAGGTAGATGTGACTTCTCCCTCTCAGAAAAAGAGGGAAAAGCAAGAGCTCTTTTGGGAGAAGTGAAATTTCTAAAGAGAAAAGATGAGAATTTAATATTTCAAAATTCAACAGACCTTTCAAACTCTGAAAATCAAGTTTGTGGGATCCAGTAGAGGAGCCATGAGATTCCAGCCTCCACCTTACCTCCCCCCCCCCCCCCCCAAAACCAAAGAGGAGCCATGAGATTTCCAGTCTCCACCTTACAGCTCTCTCCCCCCCCCCCAATCAGATTTTTTTTTTTATTTCCCTGCCATCAGTACAAGTACAGTGCCTGCTGTCCTGCCCCCTCCCCCCTCCCCCCATTTTCTACACTCTTCACAAGCATAGCCCCACAGGATTTTGGCAGAGAGAAGTAAAATTTCTAAAGAAAGAAATACTGAGAAGAGATTCAACCCCGGGAAGTGAAGCAGTGCCTGTTCAGTGTTGTACACAGGCACTGTTTTTCGGGTAAAATAGGACCCAGTCACCAACGCTTGGGAGGTGCAAATACTTTCTAAAATGGGCAAAATTGCTTATTAATGCTCACCCCTGGTCTTGGGTTGATAGTCATGTTGTGGTCATGATTAGCCATTGTGCAAAAATATGTGACCTTAAACACCAATTAATAAATACTGAGAAGAGAATTTAATTAAATATTTCAAATTTATTTGTCAATAGACATGACAAACACTGAAAATCAAGTTAAAGCCCCCACAAGAACCCCGGGAAGATAGGTGTTAGGCAGTGCTTGTTTACTGTGGTTTACTGTGGTAAACGTACCGTTTTACTGGTAAAATAGAACGCAGTCACTAATGCTCTAAAATAGGAAACATGGGGCATAAACGATTAACTGACCTTGACTTTACCTCCATGCTGTGGTCACGATTAGCCATTATGCAGAAGTATGTGACCATAAACACCAATAAATAAATCAAGTTAGTGGGGGGGATCCAGTGGAAGAACAATGGGATTTCTAAGGAGCAAAGAGCCTACCCTAAAAAGTTATTTTTTTATTGGCCTCACTTGGGGAAAAAAATAAAGGTAATGGGTCACAATATCCATGACGGTTTGTATTTTTTTTCACAAATTAATAAACATGCCCACACGTTTATTCGGCACCTGAGAGTACCAAATATCAAAAGATTCTGGATAGTGGGTCTGAAGATTTTTAAAGATTATTCCTCATATTGCAAGAAACTAAAATTTGGACGAGAAGATTTTTGCAACTATGCTGACACAGCATTTTTTTCATTCCCCTCCTACAGTACACTATGGGGACGCGGTGACTCAGTAGGTAGAGGTGCAGGCTGCAAGCCGAGAGGTCCTCGGTTCGAATCCCACCTGCGGCAACCACGTTGTGTCCTTGGGCAAGACACTTCATCTCCATTACCCGCGTGGGGGCACGATGACGCCGTGTACTAAGGCGTACTGCACGTCGATGGTATGCATGTCTTCAACCAATCTAACCCTGCCTCCTATGCTGCAGTGCGGAGTTACGATGTTGGGGAGCTGGCAGCTGCTCGTCGTAGCTCGGTGGTTCTCTCCGGGTACTCCGGCTTCCTCCATCCGTAAAACTGTCACGGTCATGATTAGCCATTGTGCATAAATATGTGACCTTAAACATCAATAAACATAAATAGTACACTATGAACAGAACTGATGGCAAAGTCAATTCTACTGGTCTAAGAATACTTCATATCAAAATAACATATCTCTGCTGTGTGCAGTTTGGGGAATGTGCATGAAAATGTTTCTATTTTTAGCTCCTGGGGTTCCCACAGGCATACAGGATATTCTTTTGTTGCATGAATCAAGTATTTTAATATGATTAAATAATACAGGCAACCCACTAAATTGGATATCCCTCAACTGGTAGACTGCTGAATTATTTTTAGTCATCAAAATTTGTTCACATATCTTTGCCTTGTTACAATAGGCACTCTCCCATAAAATGTAACAAGACAAATCCTCACAGACTGAATAATTTCACTTCAAAGGTGGTATGGAGAACATCCACTGAATATGAAGCCTTTAAGTTGTGGTACCGACACTTCAGAATAAAGCCCAAATATGTGCTACCAGCACTCTGTCAGTTAACTGAATAACCCTGTTAATTGAATATAGTTTTGTAACACCAGGCCTTTAGATTAGCCCAAGTTCACACCATTTACAGGTGTGCTCAAATTAGAGATGGTGTGAAGACAGCAAGAATGAAAGTGTCAATGACACTGTAGCTCAACTTGTCAAGACATGTACTTGTATAGTATGTGACACAACAATGACAAACATCTAGGTAATGACCGGATAACAAAGGTACATATAAAGTATTGTAACAGTCTGTACATAAATACTGACCGTAGCCTGTAAAAAATGTATAGGTAAAGTATTGTAAAGGTGGGTGACAGTCAGATGCTAAACTAGAAAAGAAATCTTTGAGTCCCAGATTGGGCCTGACTGAACCCCAAAATATTTGTTCTCATAGCACAGTGATAGCAAAGGCACCCCAAAACTCACTCGTTCATGTCCCAAGGTGAAAACAAAGGTACCTAAGAAGTTTTGTGAAGATCAGTTCATAAATATGAGCTGTATAGAAGTTGTGACAAAGAACTGATTGGACCTAATTTTGGTACAAAGTGGCCACTGGCAGCCATCTTGAATTTTGGACCGCACCCAGAAACACTCGTTCTCATCCCAAGGTGATAATAAAGGTACCCAAGAAGTTTCGTGAAGATCGGTTGATAAATGCAGCCTCTAGCCCGAGCCGTATTGACATGTGCACTTACAGTGTACAAGTAGCACTGAATAAATCAAAGTTCATCTAATTTGCATAATTTCTGCATGAGAAAAAGACCTGTACTATATGTGATGTATTCCATGTTACTAAACATTCATACAAAAATTTATTCAAATCAGAACTTTCATACAGAAGTTCTGTACAAAAGACTGACTGCACTAATTTTGGTACAAAATGGCTGCTGGTGGCCATCTTCAATTTTGGACCACACCCCAAAAAACACTCGCTCTCATCCCACGGTGATAACAAAGGTACCCAAGAAGTTTCGTAAAGATCGGTTCATAAATACAGCGTCTAGCCTGAGCCGTATAGAAGTTGTGTACAAAAAACTGATTAGACTTAATTTCAGTACAAAATGGCCACTGGCTGCCATCTTGAATTTTGGACCGCACCCAGAAACACTCGTCCTCATCCCAAGGTGATAACAAAGGTACTCAAGACGTTGCGTGAAGATCGCTTCATAAATACAGACTCTTGCCCGAGCCGTATTGACATGTGTACCTACTGTGTGTAAGAAGCACTGAAAAAATCAAAGTTCATCTAATTTGCATAATTTTTGCACAAGAAAAAACCTGTATTATATGTGATGTATCCCATGGTACTAAACATTCACACACAAAAAAATTATTCAAATCAGCATTTTAATAAGTTTTGCGCAAAAATCTGATTGCACCTAATTTTGTACAAAATGGCTGCCATCGGCCATCTTGAATTTCAGACCGGACCCAAAAACACTCGCTCTCGTCCCATGGTGAAAACAAAGGTACCCAAGAAGTTTCGTAAAGATCGGTTCATAAATACGGCCTCCAGCCCGAGCCGTATTGGCATTTGCACTTACAGTGCTGAAAGTAACACTAAATACATCAAAGTTTATCTAATTTGCATAATTTGAGCACGAGAAAAAAAACTGTATGATATGTAATGTATCCCATGGTACTAAACATTCATACAAAAAATTATTCAAATAAGTGCTTTCATATGGAAGTTCTGTATAAAAAACAGCCATCTTGAATTTCGGACCGCACCCAAAAACACTCGTTCTCGTCTCACGGTCATAACAAAGGTACCCAAGAAGTTTCGTAAAGATCGGTCCATAAATACGGCCTCTAGCCCGAGCCGTATCCAATTGCTGACATACGGACAGACAGACAGACAGACAGACGACGAGCAATGACAAAAGCTCAAATTTAGCTTCGCCAAAGTTGAACTAAAAATATATAAATTCTTCATTCCTCTTCTACATTTAAGAATAACTTCCCTCACAATATGATCATAGAAACACAAAGGAAGGCCTGACAATAAATCATAACCATATAAGACTGTTATTTCTGGTTTAATGTGCCCAAAGTAGGGCAAAATGGTGAGCCCAAAATAAATGAATTTAAAGGCCTGTTAACACAAAACCATTTACCATTCTTCCAGTACAAATTTGACCTGTTAACTGAATATAGAGTAATGATGAGTAAACTCCTATTGATAGAATAATTAAAGTATCAATGACATTGCTGCTCAATTTGTACAAGGGACTGAACTAAATAGAAAGATCCAGTAATGCCCCGTCATTCACTAACGTTTCTATACAAAAGGCATCAGATTCACACCAAAGCTACATATGAAATCTGAAAAAAATTGGGTGAGGGAAGGAGTCTGTTGGGTGTACCAATAGAATTGTTGACAATTTATATGTCAAATCCAAGATGGACGGTGACGGCCATCTTTTTCAATGGAATGCAGTCAAATTTGATAACTCCCATCTTGACATCATACCTAACTTACATATAAAATTTGAAAAAGACTGGGTGAGAGGTGTGGCCTGTAGGGTCTGCTAATGGAATTGTTGACAATGTATATCACAAATCCAAGATGGTTGCTGGTGGCCATGTTTAGCAACAAAATTCAGAGAAATTTGACAGCTCCATCTAGACATTCACCACAGCTACACATGAAATTTCGAAGAAGATTTGGTGAGGAATGTTGCCTGTAGGGTGTGCTAATGGGATTGTTGACAATTAATATGCCAAATCCAAGATGGCCACTGGCAGCCATGTTTTTCAACAAAATGCAGAAATATTTGATAGCTTCCATTTGGACATTATGCCAAAGCTACATATGATATTTGAAAAAGATCGGATGAGAGATGCAGCATGTAGGTTGTGCTAATGGAATTGTTGATAGTTTATATGCCAAATCTAACATGGCCACTGGCAGCTATGGTTTTCAACAAAATTTGAAAAAGAATCGATTGCTCCCATCTAGACATTGCCTCAAAGCCACATATGAAATTTGAAACCCATCAGGTGAGAGCTGCAGCTCATAGGGTGTGCTAAAGGAATTATGGACAAACGTACCTACAGACATACGTACATATGGAGATACGGACAGATGACAGATCACAACCAATCCCAATAGCTCAACATTGTAAAGTTGAGCTAAAAAGATAGTAAACTGTTGAGAAATTACCCTGACTCTCCCCAGTTTTCCTTTGTTTACAGACCTATTTGGCTTCAGTACAACCAATACAGGCATTTACAGTACAGCCTACAATAAAGTGGAATAATAACTTGCTATTTGGTCAATATTTGCACCACATTCATATCTGAATATCGCGATATTTTTATAGCAATAACGCGTCAGTTGGTCTTGTTATGTTGGTCATAATAACACACTAAGAGGACAAAATCCCCAAACCATATATACATGCTATCAACAGCATGTCCCATGTGTACCTGTCTGTGTTGTAACCACCCCCCCCCCCCCCCCCCACACACACACACAACACACATTTTAATCGGCTCATCTTAACATTTAATTAGGCCATTTTGTTGCTTCACATAGATTTTTAATTCATTTTACATGCACATCACCCCCATTCGTGGTCAATATCGTCGTTATCGAAACGTGAAAGGAAGAGTTGCCCCACCCCTTCCCTCTCCCCTTGATTTTAGAGCTTTATATTTATAAAAGTTTTAACTATAGTTAAGTAAAGATACTCTCATTTGACTCTCGTGAAGCTGGGGAGACCAGGGAAATCTAAGCTTTAATTGCATTGACATCAATTAATATATCGACAACGTCAGTTTGTTTAACATAGAAAGCTTTGCATGGCTCTAATCGTCCATATTATCATAAATATTTGCTACTCTTCTTTCCACCCAAAAAATTATGAATGATAGTTTTGGAAATCTTCCATCATGCGACTCATGCATGCATTTGTCTTACGATATTTGCCACAACACGTTGAAAATATCGCGTTAATGCTATAGAAATATTGCCAACATAAGGCGCTACTATGGCATCATTAACAAAATAATATAGCTCAATGGTATACTTTGTAATAGGCTGTACTGTAATCTATTATATCTTGTTTGACATTGACAGAGCTCATGGAACTCTGTCAAACATTAGCAAGATAGAATAAATACTACAGTAATCTGTAGAATACGGGAAGGTGATACAATCCCTGTTAATTGAAAACCATTGTTAATTAA
Source organism: Pictodentalium vernedei (assembly GCA_031216915.1). Lineage (NCBI taxonomy): Eukaryota > Metazoa > Mollusca > Scaphopoda > Dentaliida > Dentaliidae > Pictodentalium > Pictodentalium vernedei. The sequence goes on from CM062296.1 coordinate 337,606,142, forward strand.
ATACCCCTGTTAAATGAATACTCCTCTTAATTGAATACTCCTGTAAGTCCTGTTAATTGAAATTGAATAATTCATTTGGCAAAGTGGTAATTCAGTAAACAGGGTTCCACTGTACAGTGTACTGCATGCCAAATTTGGTTCAAATTGACTCGTCTTTTCAGGATACAGAAATTTTAAGCAGGGCCAACAAAATTTTCCCCTCCAATTTCAAAAGCAAAGGCTGTTCTACAAACCTTGAACAAATTTGATTTTAGGCCTTAAAAGAAAGCATGGTAACAAATATCAAGTCACTGTACTGACTGGTTCATGAGATCTTTTTTCAAATTTGGAAGCATTTACCCCATCCCAACCCCCTCCCTATGGGACTGGGCATGCTGATTTGAACAAAAATACAAAAACAAAATGCAGTTAGCCCAGAAGTTTTGAACAAGTACAAACAACATGTTCATGGACGATGGACAGACAAAGGACAAGTGACCACTATAGCTCACCCTTAATTTCAGACAGGTGAGCTAAAAAAAATAATCCTCAGATAACAATAAGTTAACAAGGGTTTGCCTCATGGCTAACAAAATGGTAACTGTGAACTAGAAAGCATTAGTGTACATTTTCTAAATAACTTATCTGCAAAAAACTTACATGTATTTATTTATTTACTGGTGTTTAAGGTCACATATTTCTGCACAGTGGCTAATCATGACAACAGTTTTAGAGGTGGAGGAAGCTGGAATACCCAAGTGAACCACCGGGCATTGGAGAGCAGATGTCACTGTCAGCTCCCTTACATACAAACTCAACACAAGCAGGGTTAGCATTGGTTGAATACATTGGTGCATCATCGACACACTGTATGTCTTAGTACACAATGCCACCATTCCCCCACATGGGCACTGGGGGGGGGGGGGGGTGAAGTGTCTTGCACAAGGACACAATGTGGTTGCCGCAGGTGGGATTCGAACTGCATGACCACTTGGCTTGCAGCCTGCACCTCTACCTGCTGAGCGACTTACATACAAGTCTGCCCAATAATTCTGATGCCGAATATCTGATGGTGCCCATTTTCAAACTCAGTCAAGACAATTTTCCTGGAAACCCATATAATAAAAAAAGAATCAAATCATTTACATTTGTTCAAGTTATGGCAATATCAAGCACAAAATTTGCAAAATTAAAGTGTCAATGACACTGTATCTCAACTTGTGTAAGACATGTACATATATTGTATGTGGCACAGCAATGACACACATCTAGGTAATGACCTGATAACAAAGGAACATGTAAAGGATTGTAAAGGTCTGTACATAAATACTGACTGTAGCCTGTAACAAATGTATAGGTAAAGTATTGTAAAGGTGGGTGACAGTTAGATGCTAAACTAGAAATCTCCACTGGGTTAATGTTGCAATCTATGGTGCACCATAAGCCAAATGTTAGCAACTGTTTTAGCCTGTGTGATTCAAACCCTTCTAAGGTTGTTGATTCAACTAATTAGTAAATATTTGTCCAGTCCTTCTTAAAATATAGGTATTTGAATTTTTTATCTGTAGCTTGATAACAAACGTAGTCCTTGAAGTTCTGAATAAAAAACTGACTACACCTAATTTTGGTATAAAATGGCCACTAACAGCCATCATGAATTTCAAACTGCACCCAAAAACACTCCTTCTCGTCGCACGCTAATAACAAAGATACCCAAGAAGTCTCGTAAAGATTGGTGCACCAATACGGCTCCAGTCCGAGCCATATAGAAGTTCTGTACAAAAAACTGATTGTACCTAATTTTGGTACAAAATGGCCACGACAGCCATCTTGAATTTTGGACCGCATCCAAAAACAATTGTTCTCGTCCGAAGGTGATAACAAAGGTACCCAAGAAGTTTCATGAAGACTGGTTCATAAACACAGCCTCTAGCCGGAGCCATATTGAAATGTGTGCTCACTGTGTATAAGTAGCACTGAATAAATCAATGTTCATCTAATTTGCATAATTTCAGCACGAGAAAAAAAAAACCTGTAGTATATGTGATGTATTCCATGTTACTAAACATTCATACAAAATTTATTCAAATCAGAATTTTCATACAGAAGTTCTGTACAAAAAACTGATTGCACTAATTTTGGTGCAAAATGGCTGCCTGTGGCCATCTTGAATTTTGTACCGCACCCAAAAACACTCGCTCTCATCCCGCGGTGACAAACAAAGACACCCAAGAAATTTTGTAAAGATTGGCTCATAAATATGGCCTCTAGCCCAAGCCGTATTGAATTGTTGACTGGTGGACGGACATACAGCCAGACAGAGAGATGGACGACGGGCCATGGCATAACCTCGAATTTGACTAGATCAAAGTTGAGCTAAAAAATGACAAAGTCAGCCAATAATTCTGCTGCCACATATATTGGACAGAGCCCATTTTCATACTCGATCAAGAAAATGTTCCTGGAGACCAACATAACACAAATGAATTGGGTCAGTTGACTTTTGTTGAAGTTATTGCATTATCAAGCACAAAATTCGCAAATGAAAGTGTCAATGACACTGTAGCTCAACTTGTGTAAGACATGTACATGTATAGTATGTGACACAGCAATGACACACATCTAGGTAATGACCTGATAACAAAGGTACATGTATAGTATTGTAAAGGTCTGTGCATAAATACTGACAGTAGCCTGTAACAAATGTACAGGTAAAGAATTGTAAAGGTCGGTTACCTGGGGGTCCAATGGCAGAAACATAGCATGTGCACAGGATGGCAGAAACATAGCATGTGCACAGGCCATATGTACAGAATTTGATGGCCTTACTATGGTCATAACGCTTAGATTTAATGCGCAGATCGACATGCTATTTGTGCGCATTTCATAACAGGACATCCAATTTTAACTGTATACAGAGGCATCCTACCTAGTTACAATGAAATCCCTTCATAAATACGACCTGTAGACTGTGCTAAATTTTTTTCAGGTTTTGGGCTTGGGCAGCCATCAGGGTTGACCGATTGTGACCAAAAGTGGTTGTTCTCATCGAGACATGACCCCAACCCGGCATATGAAATTTTGTGACAATTGGGCAAGAACTCTGGGGGTGTAGCCTGTGCTGAAGGAAAATGTGCACAGACTAACAAACTTCCGCACACGTGATGGCAATAGCTTATCTTTACTTTGTCAAGTTAAGCTAAAAAACTGATTGCTCCTAATTTCGATATAAAATGGCCACCAGCAGGTATCTTGAATTTTGGACCACACCCCCATATTGACATGTGCACTTACATGTACTGTGTATAAGTAGCATTGAGTAAATTAATGCTCATCTAATTTGCATACTTTCTGCACAAGATAAAAAACCTGTATTATATGTGATGTATTACATGTTACTAACCATTCAAACAAAAATTTATTCAAATCAGAACTTTCATATAGAAGTTCAGTTCAAAAAACTGATTGCACTAATTTTGGTACAAAATGCATGCCAGTAGTCATCTTGAATTTCGGACCACACTCCAAAACACTCATTCTCATCCCACAGTGATAACAAAGGTACCCAAGGCGTTTCGTTAAGATCGGTTCCCCTCAAATTGCCATGTCAGCCCATTAATTTTGCTGCCGTATATCGGACAGAGTCTGTTTTCAAAGGACCATAACTCTGTCAAAAAATATTGGACCAAGCCCACTATCAATCCCATCCTGTATCATGTGGTTATAAACCTATGTATAAAGTTCTGTTTCATTCTGTACACTCAAACTAAAGTTATCACCCAGAAGCCAATATCAACATGTTTTCTAAGTTGGAAAAGGACCAAACATGTAACTCGGATAAAAAATATTGGACTAAGCCTACTATCAATCCCAACCTGTATTATAAAGTTATAAACCTATGTATAAAACTACATTTCATTTTGTTCAGTCAAACTAAGTTTCATTTTGTTCAGTCAAACTAAGTTATCTCCCAGAAATCATTTCTTTCGGATGGGCAACTATATGCTCCCCCAAATTTTTTTTTGGAAGCATAAAAATATCAGATCAAGCCCACAATCAATCCCACTCTGTATTATGTGGTTATAAACCTATGTATACAGTTTTTTTTTAATTCAGTCAAACTAAAGTAAACCAAATTTATTCGGGTTTAATGACACTTTCGACAGCCAGGGTCACTTCATGTTGGAAAGTTTTATGGAAGGAGGAAGCTGGAGTACCCAGAAAGAACCACCATGCAATGTCAAGCAACTATCAGGCTCCTCAACATACTAACTCCACACAAGCAGGCTTAGCATTAGTTGAAGACATTAGTGCACCATCGACGTGTTGTATGTCTTAGTACACAATGCCACCGTGCCCCTACGTGGGCAATGGGGTGGAGTGTCTTGCCCAAAGACACAATGTGGTTGTTGCAGGTGGGATTCAAACCAAGGACCTCTCGTCAGGAACCGGCACCTCTGCCTGATCCACCACTCCCCAAGTGAACCAATATAATGTCTACTAAGTTGGAAAAGGGTCATAGCTCTGCAGAAAAATATTGGACCGAGCCCACTATCAATCCCAACCTGTATTATGTAGTTATAAACCAATGCATAAAACTTTGTTCTATTTCATTCAGTCAGACCAAATCTATCATTCAGAAACCAAGATCAACATGTCTTCTAAGTCGAAAAAGTGCCATAACTCTGTCTAAAAATATCAGACTAAGCCCACTATCAATCCCAACCTGCATTTTGTGGTTATAAACCTACATATAATATTTTGTTTAATTTTGTTCACTCAGACTAAAGTTATGATCCGGAAACCAATATCAACATGTCTAAGTTGGAAAAGGGACATAACTCTGCCACAAAATACCAGACCAAGCCCACTCTCAATCGCAAACTGTATTATGTGGTTATACACTTACGTATAGAATGCTGTTTCGTTTCACTCAGGCAAACTAAAGTTATCATCCGAAAACCATTTTTTGAGACGGAGAGACAGATGACAGTGTGGTTACTATATGCTCCCCTAAATTTTTGGGAAAAGCATTAAAATTGGGCTCCTACAGTGGTTGGGTCAGCTCAAACATCATTTCAGGGACTTGAATCTGATGATTGATCCCTTAAGGCTGCTCTATACCAATCATCAAAAGTTTCTGACTGATAAATCTGAAGAACTTAGATTTTCAATAAATATTCTTCATATTGTACTTAGTTAAAGCCAGAGTTCCCATTTGGAGTCCAAATATGACATACATAACATACAGTATGGCTGCAGTGTACTGGTCACTTTCCCCAGGTGGGTACTATTTCCACAGACACACTAATATTAGATTCCAAACACTGATTATAGGAATAATCATCAAAATTTTAATTAACTCTTTACCTGAAATGAAAATCAGAAATTTTAATAATTAAATTTCCACATATATTGTTAACAGCTCAGCTTGTGACCCCTCACTGGAATGTGCTCAACATGCTCGTCCTGACAGATGGGTTATAAGCTATGTTTTTGAGATAAAATATGAAAAAATAATAAAAATTGAATGGATGATGTTTGTGAAAACACTGGCAAGTTTTGGTCATTACTTTTGGTAAAGGGTTAATGAAGCAATGGGTACAACCCAGTACTTCATTAATTAAAACTTTGATTATGATTTTTATTACCTGGTAAATGCATGCATGGACATCACTGACCACACATGGATTACGACCAGTTCATGATGACTGTATTGTCTTAAACTTGGTTAAAACTTGGGCCTCCACAGTGAGCCCAAAGATTTGAACATGTGGGCAGTCAGGATGAAGTGACTTACCCAAGAACACAATGCAGTTTGAAGTCCAATGCCGTAACCACTGAGCTACTGTGCACCCTTGTGTTCTATATAGTATTTGGGGCAGTCTTTTCCTGGTGGTAAGTTCTCCTATATATTTGGGAGACATCTCCCAGAGAATGACTTCAACAAAACTGTTTGGACTCACTTCTCTGGGGCCCAGTTTGCTGCAGCCAATCTTATTTCATTTTAATAAAATGGTAGTATGCAGTTATAGGAAGATTTATGTATAAAAAGTACATTTTTGTATTATCTTGCCCATGAGTCCCTTGTCAGTTAGTGGTTCATGTACATAGCCATAGGAATTAGTAATTGGACAATGTGAATACAGCACGACCAAGAGGTTCTATCGGGGAACTGTCCAAGTGAAGATTCATGATTAATGATGAACTAACTGAAATCCTCACTGATAATTGCATTCCAATCTATTAAAAACACAATTTGATATTTTGTCACATTAAATGCTATATGTGATGTATTTTGCTAAGAATAAAGCTATAAGTATAAATAATTATGGTTACCACATGGCATTCTCTGGTGAATAATGGGACATTGCAGAGTATTCCAACTCACAAACATGTATTTCTGATCAGTGCTGGAATGCTGTGCAATAATCAAATAAGTGTTTCTAATTTCTTCTAATTCTATTTCTGGAAATACTTATTTTTTCTTTTTACCGAGTTCCTGATTTTCAATGCCCAAACCTGATGAAATTTAATAAAAAAAAGTTCTGTGTCAAAGTACACTTCATTAGTATTAGAAGTATGCTTCTCATTAGGTAGAGGTGCATGCAAAAAGGTCCTCGGTTTGAATCCCACCTGCGACAACCACATTGTGTCCTTGGGCAAGACACTTCACCCAGTTGCCCATGTTGGGGCAGAGTGGCATCGTGTGCTAAGGCATACTGCACATCGATGGTGCACTTGTCTTCATCCAATGTTAACCCTGCATGTGTGAAGTTTATATGTTGGGGAGCCTGATAGTTGCTTGCCACTGCTTTGTAGTTCCCTCTGCATACCCCCAGCTTCCTCCACCTGTATAACTGTCTGACATGTGGTGACCTTGGCTTTCAAAGGTGTAATTAAACTCCAATAAATAAATAGTAGTATTCTCATAAACATCTACATTAGTGGTTATAGCAGTAATAACACAACTTTGTCAGGCAGGGATTTAAGGTTCTATTAGTAATCATCCCATGCAGAATGATTAACAGTCCTCTGTCTCATTAGCAGCCGAAGACTTCACCTCAGACTGCTCATAGTCATAAGACCTTGTGACTTCAGGCCATTAAATTGTTATTAATCATTTCTGTTGGACCTTTAAAGAAGGTAATGCCCTGGAAAATCATTATATTGTAATATTAATAGTGGATTTCAGCATATTTTACAATGAAATCGGCCTATTTGCATGTACGATATACATGTATAGGCAGCAAATGTCTCTTGACAGTTGCTCGCCTCTCCATGGTGGTCCTCGTCATGTACTCTGGCTACCCTACCAGTAAAACTGTCTGGCATAAGGTGATCCTGGCTGTCAAAAGTGTTGTTACAACCCCAGTATGACAATAGGTAAAACAGAAGAATGGGGGAACCTGCAGTTTATTTATACATACTCAACTCCTCAGTTTTTCAGTGTTTATTTTCTTCTGTTTATTTTCATATGTACCCAAAAATAATAATGGTTTCCGTTTCATCCCACAATATCATATTTATTAGTTATTTTAACTAGTTGAAGGATAGATTATTTTTGGTGGTCGGTTTTGTTATTCAGCATTTGTTTTATTACAAATTATTGGAGAGTTTCCATGGGCCATCTCAAATAATTTTAATCAAACAATTTTTATAAATAAAATATTATTTGCGTTTGACTTAATATGAAACATAAGCAACGAAAATGTTGATTTTTGCTACAGCACGCTTATTCTTTTTAAAACCCTCATATATAGTGGCTTCTAGCACTCAGACGATTAACACTTTCCATGCTCTAATCTTAACATACACATACAGCTAAACAAAATATCCATCTTGAAATAGACAAATATGGGGGACATCCTTAATGGTTTAGTGTCTCTATAGTGAGAATAGGGGTCAGCAATGGCTTCAGAACTGACCAAAACTGACTTGATTTCTCCCAAGTTCTAAATTTACTTTATAATACAGTATGTGGAGAGTGTATTTTTTCTAAATCACTCACAGCGTGGAGATTCTGCATGAAGAGTGTGTTTTCACTAAATCACTCACAGAGTGGAGATTCTACAAATTTGTTGCAAAGCATAACAATCACTAAGTTCCAGCCAATGGACCTAGAGGTTAAACTCTGAAATCCATTGGCTGAAACATTACTGGTTTCTTCTGTTTATATGTTCAAAATTTGAAAGTGATACTTTGTGTGACAACTCCACTCCATGGGTGATTTACATGTAGTTACAATCCACTCTTCACATACTGTACAAGCAGAGCCAAAAAACAGTAAGGGGGAAGTGTATACCATTGTCATGCACCCACAGAATGAGCTTAAAAAAGTGACACAAGAGAGTTAAATCACAGGGGTTCATCACCAACAATGATTTATTAATAGAATAATATTATTAGACAATCATAACTTATAGCAGCTATTATGAATACTATAATATAACACAAGGAAAGACACAGAATTCCTACCTCGATTTTTCAAAGAGTTAAATATTTATTCTATTCATATTCATTCATTTACTTCTACACACTGTTTTGTTGAGAAAACATTTATCTCCTAGATGATACACAATTTACTTGATTTTATCATATTTAAATAAAAAGTTGTAAACACAACATGATTTATTGTCACTTTCATTGAAAAAGTAGAAACCCTGCTTTTAGTTGTTGCCCTTCATGACAAGTCAGCCCAGAACATTTTGTCTGCAAAGACACTTCATTCTTAATAGTCACTTGCTAAAATCTTTAAGGGACTGCAGAGCCAGGGTTGGAAGCAGACAGCCCCCCCCCCCCCCACCCCACACTCATAATTTGTACCACAATGTTGAAAATTGTAAACAACTGAGTTTCAACAATGATCTTATTATTATCCTGGTTCAAGGGCTTATACATTAAATGGCTTGGTATTCACTCTACTGTGGTCACCCTTAATACAAGAACTTACTTACCAAATATTCGCTGTGTCGAAGCAGTTTCGAAGCAGTTAGTACATCCAAAATCATGCAAAAGTACACAGTGTAGGCCTACTGTGTGAATTAGGCAATTTTAGGAAAATAGTGGATTAACAGCATCAGTTTGGTACATAGTTAGTTCACTGGAGCACTGGTGTTTTTCTGGATCAGAGTCCCAAAATTCCAACTTACATTTCACTCCCCCCCCCCCCCCCCCACCCCTTTCCAAGTTAGACCAATGCATAGCACCTCACTTTTAACTTCAACACAAAATAAAAGCCTCTACCCCCCCCCCCCCCCCACCCCCAACTTACATAATTTTTTGGCTGTCTTGTTCAGATGCCACTTTAGATCACACTTTGCAGTATATTCTTCTGGAACATAGAAAAGTATTTGTTAGTAGTTTATTAGTGCTAAATATTCTTTTCCTTCTCTAAAAGTATTTTCACCAGTTATTTATTTTTCCATTTATTAATATGGGTTATTTATTTAAGCAAACATTAGCTAACATCAAATCATGTCTGCCAATTTTACGGATAGCCATAGACAGCTACCCACACAAAACAACCAATCAGAGGAGAGTACATGTAAATGTAAAACACAACAATTTACTCACCTTGTAACGACAAACAAGCGGATCATAAGTTTGGCTTTTCTGGCTTGAGGGTATTTGTACTGGACACACAGGCAAATAGGATACCCTCACCTGCCTAATAACATTGCCAACACCATTATTAATTTTGAAGAAAAATCTCAGCAATCACTATTATTTGGCAGTGAGGAATACAAATGTACATGTAGGGGGGAAATGCCATCATGATTGTTAACTTCCAATCAAATATCTTGAGTCCTGACTATCACTATCAAACATCCATCACTATTATTGGACAGGTACATGCAGGAGTAAATTGACTTCTTCAATGACAGATGCAGACTGGCAGAATATTCTTAACAGACTGGGAATCACATTATTTCAATCAGAAGTCAGTTATTCTTACCAAGTGCAACTTTCCAACTTAACTTTACTGATTACTCTCAACATTCACTAATGTGCATTTTTCTGAGCATTTTTTCAGTAGGAAAACTCTGTGGCTGAGGGATGGAAGGTGGGGATGCTCATATTTTATGTTGCAGTCAAAACCAAGAGGTTGCACATTAGTCTTACTTTGAATAGGAGATAGGGGGGGCACTGAAATTCTGGAGAGTTTTTCCAGACCCCTCATACAGAAAATCAAGTAACAATTTATAACCTCCAAAGCGTGTGGGGGCGCAGTGGAACTAGTACTGTGTACTAAGGTATACTTTTTGATGCTTTGTCTTCAACCAATGCTAACCCAGTTTGTACAAAGTTAGTACTTTGTGAGTCTGACAGTTGCTCACCACTACTTGGACTATCCAAAGTTTTGCTAAACGTGAATAAAAAAAACAATACAAAGTGACCTTGATTATTTTGATGCATCTGTAGGATTACCAACACTGACTTGGTGTGCGTCAGTCTTTCGATTTGGAAAATGGATGGCCCACTGCGTACTGCTCGCAACCATCTGAGGTGAAGCATACTATATATAATTGTTGAGTACCGGAATTGGGAAAAATTTTTTCAATACATCAATGAACACTGTGCCCTCAAAAGATGAACAGAAGATAATTCAAATGAAGTGTCATTGACACTGCTCAACGTGTCCAAGAACGGTCTGAACTAAATAGAAAGATCCAGTAACACCAAGTCATTCACTCAAATTTCCTCAGAAAAGGTGTCTCACCAAAGCTACATATGACATCTGATGCAGCCTGTTGGGTGTACTAATGGATTTGTTGACAATTTATATGCTAAATCTAAGATGGCTGATGGTGGCCACATCATACCAAAGTTGAATATAGAATTTGAAAAATATAGGGTGAGAGGTGTAGCCTGTAGGGTGTACTGATGGATTGTTGACAATTTATAGCAAAATCCAAGATGGCCACAGCTGAGCATGTTTTCCCACAAAATTCAGAAAAAATTATAGCTTCCATCTAGATATCACATCAAAGCTACATACGAAATTCAAGAAAGAGTGGGTGAGAGATGCTGTTTGTAGGATGTGCTAATGGAATCGTTGAAAATTTATATGCAAAATCCAAACTGGGTGCTGGCAGCCATATTTTTCAACAAAATTCAGAAACATTCAACAGCTTCTATCTAGATATCAAACCAAAGCTACATATGACATTTGAAAAAAGATTGGATGCGAGATGCAGTCTGCAGGCTGTGAGAATGAAATTGTTGACAATTCATAATCCAAATCCAGGATGACTGCTTTGTGGCCCTGTTTTTCAACAAAATTTAGAAATTTCTGATATCTCCCATCTGGACATCACACCAAACCTATACATGAAAGCAGAGAAAGATCAGGTGAGAGATACAGCCTGTAGAGTGTGCTAACAGAATTGTTGACAATTTATTTGCTAAATCCAAGGTGGCCACTGGTCCCTGGCAGTCATGTTTTTCAAAGGACTTGAAAAAAATTTGATACATGTAGCTCTCATCTGGACATTGCCCCAAAGTCACATATGAAATTAAGGACCAACTGGGCGAGAGCTGCAGTCTTTAGGGTTTGTTAAAGGAATTGTGGATGGAGAGTTGAGCTAAAAAAATGTTTTTTTCGAGTAAGCCCTTCGCAGCAATAATCAAATTTATTTCAGTTCGGTATAATATCTTAAAAGTGCATGAGCAAAGGGACAGTGAGAAGCATTTTTGACCTTTTAAAGTTTTGTTGAATTACATTGTTTACATACCGGTTCTCCGAAAGTATTTATTATTTATTTATTTATTTATTGGTGTTTAAGGTCACATGGTTTTGCACAATGGCTAATCATGACCACAACAAGAGTATCAACCCAAAACCAAGGATGAGCATTAATAAGCCATGTTGCCCATTTTAGAGAGGGTTTGCACCTCCCAAGCACTGATAACTGGGTCCTATTTTACCAGTAAAACAGAGCCTGTTTACCACAGTGAACAGGCACTGCTTCACTTCCTGGGGTTCCCACGGGGATCTCCGAAAGTGAAGTTTGATTAGTTACAATGTAGTAGTCTTGGAATGCTACTACAAATCCATATCATATTACCCCTCACTGGAATGAGCTTGACAAGCTCATTACAATGAGGAGGGTTCAAATGATATGGTTTTGTTGAAGTTTATAATAAATGTCTGTACTGCACAAATTGTATATTATTCAATGCATGCCATTGATCGTTAGGGAAGGGTTAATTGCTTGCTGTGTCGAACTGAAGTACGCTGCTGTCTACTCACAAAAATTAAAAATTGCAGGTTCGATGGTGTGCAGGAGATAACTTACCTGAAACTTGAAAGAATGGGCATTGTTAAGCCAATAATTGTCTAATATTGTCCAATAGGTCTACATTTTGGTACTCTTGCATGATTTTTCGCATACTCAATCACTTACTATTTTCAACATTGTTGTTCAAAATATGCCGGGCGTGCCCACTTCCAACCCTGGCTCCATGGTCCCGTAAAATGTTTTGAAATGACTATTTAGAATGTAGTGTCCTCATGGACAAAATGTTCAGGGCCAACTCGACTTGGAAGGGACATTCCTGTGTACTTCGGGAAAGGAATCGGAGCCTCTGGAACTGGGAAAAATTTGTGCCATGAAGGTCTAAACTAGAAAAACAAATTTCTGTATGTTTTTACAAAGTGGATACAAATGATTTTGATTGATATTTGTTGTCCTGATGTATCAGATGTCATGATGCAATGAAGAGATGAAAATTACAACAATTCATTGTTTTGATCAGAAAAAATACTTAATTATCAGGCATGAACTATGCATAAAAAGTTTCAGTGGTTTAGAGAAGGAGAATAAATGCTGATTTGGTGATGGGAAAGGATCCTTTTTGGGTACTCTGTTGCTGGTACGGATTATCACTACTTGGGGATGTGGTGATGAGATGCAACAGTTAAAAGCCAAGCTTCCAGAAATGATAAAGAGTTCTTTTCGACAACTGATCATACTTTGCAGTGTGCAAAATTTCTGAAATTACTCTAACCGACAGACCTTTTATGTTTGGGTTGGACAAGCCGAACATTCGGCTGTGTAAAGATTCTTGGGAAGCTGTTTTTTAATCATTAACAAGTATTACTATATTGCATGGGATTGAAATATATATAGCCTCTCAAGGCAAAAATCTAAAAATCTTTGAAAATACAAGAAAGGCTGATTAATTTACTTAGACCATTCAAGATGCATATTTGGTAGATGGTCATCCATTCATGTAATCACCATGTGAACGAAACAAGTGTTCTTGTAAAATTTTCCACACTGTTTTATTCACTGATTGTATTTTAATTTGATGAAAACATGTGTGTCATCTACAAAACAAAACTTTCCCCAAGAAAATGGTGCCCAGAATGGATGTAAATACAATAAATTCAGAACAGTTCAAAAAATTGAGGAAGGAATTCTGTGTTCTCCCTTGCATCATATTACAGTATTCATCATGAGCGATATCCAGTTATCCAAGTCTGATAATATTTTATTGTTAAATCACTGTTTGTAACAAGCCCATGGTTAAGGTGCTACAAAAGTAAGGGAAATTTGTTTTCTTTGAAATTTCCACCACTGATATTCTATAAATGTGAATTAAATATCCACAAAATATACATCAAAACAAAGGCTGAGATGCATAGAGCACAAAAATATATGTTAATCAATTCATGGAGTTGACACAGCCAGCAATGGTTCCTGGAAGTCTGCTACTGTATATGTTCGGGAACTGATAAAAAATAATACAGTGGTGTAGCCAGGGAGGGGGATGCCACCCCACTAAAATTATAGTGCCCCCTCCTCCAAATGGGAAAATTAAAGCATCAGAGGGTCCCAGATTCACGCTGAGGGTAGGTGCATTATATTTTCAAACTTTTATTTGAGGAGCCCTTTTCCGCATCTGGACCTCCACCAATAGGAAAGATGATACCGTAGGCCTGAGGTGGGGGTAAGTATGGCCTTCCCATTGGTGGAGGTTTGCCCCCACCCACCAATTGGAGAACCATACCTACCTACTCCCCAGGCCTACAATGACCTGGAACCCGGCAACCCCCAAAAAGATTACGCCCCCACCCATTAATACATAGCCAAAATAATATTTCAGAACAACTTGTGGCCAAATATGCTTCAGTAATCATTATAATTGATACTGTATATATATTTTTTATGTTCTATACATCACACTCTCATTTTGATGCATAATGTGTGGTCATACTAAACACTGAGGGATACCGAGTATTAGGAAAATAGTAGGAATGGAATGAAAAGGGTATGAGGTGGAGTATTATGAGTTTATAAATAGATTTAAGCAGTGAGTGCATGGTTTTAATGCCATATTTGAGAATTATGAGTGCTAAAATAATAGAGCTCATAAAAAATATTCCTCTCGGTATTTAGTAGGAAGTTTTGGTAATTAGTATTTATAGCGGCCGCACCTCGGTAAGAGATAGCATGAGTTACAGTGCTGGAAATGATCAAAATGACAGATGCAGTTTCAAGCTCTGTGAAATCAGAGACAGGAGTAAAATGCACCTGTGAAATATTAGTACATGTATTGAATTTTAAGAGAATACCATCACCAAACACCAGAAAGAAACTTTAAATTTTAAGGACCTGCTGAACTATGATAGTAACTTGTCACTGGCCACAGAGTGCAGCTTTCTCAAAGCAACATACAATTATATGTCGTCAAAGTGTTATAGAGCTCCACAATATTTGTCAATAAGTGCATTATTTTTAAATCCAGTTAAATAGAAAGCATGGGTGCCAATGGGAGCATTCACACTTGCATTCATCTCATTTCCAGAAATGGAGAGTTAGTGATGGAATTGTGGTCCTAGATGACAAGGCAAAACCCAGAGTTTTTTATGGCTGCACAGTAAATCAATAAACCAATATATACCGGTATTCAATCCAGTATTGATTGAACAGTGAATAAAATCTTGAAGTTTGAGATAACCTACATATGCTTATCGTTCATCTGGACATTAATAAAGAGGATCGATTACAGTACAGACATTGTGGACGGGTCAAAATCCAATGGGTGGGGATTTTTCCATGCAAATAATTCAGAGATGATCCGACACCTACATGTAGCGTAATTTCCACCAATGAAACGCCAGGGTACTCGCGGTGCATCATTGGTGGAAATTTTGCTAGATGATTATTTCTGAATTATATGCGTGGAAAAAATGTCAACCGGTGGATTTTGACGAGTCCACGATAGCCCTACTGGATGACAGTTTACAGATTTGGAAAGCATCTGTGGCAAGCACATGGGGCAGGGCGTCAGCTGTCTTAGGGAGTTTGAGCATTGAAGAGAAGGGTCTTCCCACAGGAACATTTTAAAACAGTGCTATCGAATATGGTGATGAGACACAACTTTTTGACAAACTGTTTGTAGTTCCAGATGAACAACTTTTCGGTTATATGTTTTTTCATTTTAGATAACCATTAACCACCAGAGGAACAATAAAATAATTCCTCTCAAATTTTATGACCTGATTGAATAGTGGTGTAATTACAAAAATATCAATTTATTGTCACTATTTATTTACCAACAATTTGATTTTCAAGATGCCTCAAGTATTTTTGTTGCCTGTAGTCTCGAATGAATATCATCCCTCTACCTAATAAATCAGCCGCATCACCAAATTGCGCAGTCGAAAAAATATTATTTTTAATAAAAATTGAGCAAAACCATATCAAGTGACCCCTCAATTAAAGCGAGTCTGTCGAGCTCATTCCAATGAGGGGGTCACATGATATGGTTTTATTGCTAAACTAATATTTAAAATAAATGAAATAAATAAATGACACTGTAGCTCAACTTGTCAAGACATGTACATGTATAGTATGTGACACAGCAATGACAAACATCTAGTTAATGACCTGATAACAAAGGTACATATAAAGTATTGTAACAGTCTGTACATAAATACTGACCGTAGCCTGTAACACATGTATAGGTAAAGTATTGTAAAGGTGGGTGACAGTCAGATGCTAAACTAGAAAAAAATCTTTGAGTCCCAGAGTGGGTCTGACTGAACCCCAAAATATTTGTTCTCATAGCACAGTGATAACAAAGGAACCCCAAAACACACTCATTTCTGTCCCAAGGTGAAAACAAAGGACCAGTACCCAAGAAGTTTTGTGAAGATCAGTTCATAAATACGAGCTGTATAGAAGTTGTGACAAAAAACTGATTGGACCTAATTTCGGTACAAAATGGCCACTGGCAGCCATCTTGAATTTTGGACCACACTCAGAAACACTCGTTCTCGTCCCAAGGTGATAACAAAGGTACCCAAGAAGTTTCATAAAGATCGGTTCATAAATAAGGCCTCTAGCCTGAGCCGTATAGAAGTTGTGTACAAAAAACTGATTAGACCCAAGTTCGGTACAAAATGGCCACTGGCAGCCATCTTGAATTGTGGACCACACTCAGAAACACTCGTTCTCGTCCCAAGGTGATAACAAAGGTACCCAAGAAATTACGTGAAGATCGGTTGATAAATACAGCATCTAGCCAGAGCCGTATTGACATGTGTACTTACTGTGTGTAAGTAGCACTGAAAAAATCAAAGTTTATCTAATTTGCATAATTTCTGCACGAGAAAAAAAACCTGCATTTTTGTGATGTATCCCATGGTACTAAACATTCACACAAAAATTTTTTCAAATCAGCACTTTCATATGGAAGTTCTGTGCAAAAATCTGATTGCACCTAATTCTGTACAAAATGGCTGCCATCGGCCATCTTGAATTTTGGACCGCACCCCAAAACACTCGTTCTTGTCCCATGGTGATACCAAAGGTACCCAAGAAGTTTCGTAAAGATCGGTTTATAAATACGGCCTCTAGCCCGAGCCGTATTGGCATTTGCACTTACAGTGCTGAAAGTAACACTAAATACATCAAAGTTAGTCTAATTTGCATAGTTTACGTACGAGAAAAAAACCTGTATTATATGTGATGTATCCCATGGTACTAAACATTCATACAAAAAATTATTCAAATCAGCGCTTTCATATGGAAGTTCTGTGCAAAAACCTGATTTCACCTTAGTCTGTACAAAATGGCCGCCAGCAGACAACTTGAATTTCGGATTGGACCCAAAAACACCGCCAAAGTTGAGCTAAAAATTGTGATATTGTCAGCGTTGGGTACAAGGTAATTCAAACTGAATCATCAAGGCATGCTGATTCATTCCAACAATGATGGCTCAAGTCCAGATTATTGCACATACAGAATGCAGATAGTGTATTATCACTAAATCACCCATAGAATGGAGATTCCACCCAAACAATAATTGCTAATTTGTTGCAATGCATCACAAGCACAAGCAAAACTCCAGCCAATGAACCTCCGGGTTAAACCTGGATGTACACCGGCTGAAACATTTTGTTTTTTGTCCATATGTACAGTATTTGAAAGTGATACTTTGGGTGATAACTCCACTCTGCCAATGATTTAATCACAAACCACTCTCCACGTACTGTATGTTCAGTTATCTGAACAGCCTTTCAATACACTGGCATACTTCAGTATTTTTATTGATACCGATACTGGTATTTAATTTTGAATATCGCGCAGCCCTAGCGCTTCTGTCAAATTTCTAAAGAAAGCCCATCGTGCACAAGAACGGCACAAATTTGACAACAATTTCAAAGGAAAAGTGAATAAATCTGTCCAAGACAACAACTCAATTTTCAATGAAATAAACTTCAAACAAAGGCCTGAATATGGGGAATATCATAAATTAAGTGAACCAATAAGTCTTGACGAGGTCATGGGTATAATTACAAAATGTCCACCGAAGACGAAGTCTCTTACAAAATATCGAAACAGTGTTCCAACATCATCTTCAGTGGACTTGAAACAAGCTTGCTTGGATGGGACCAGCATACATATTAAATAAATAGAGAGACTAATACAGATATAAGACCCCTCTTTAAGGGCTTTAATGTCTGTGTCTGTGTCTTTGGGGTGTATGTGCTTGTGGGGATGTGTGTAGTGTTGTCATGAGGCTAACCCCACTACCTTATACAGTGGTAGCTAGGTACTGACTGTAAAAACCGGCACGGTACTTAACATGCTATATTTACACCAAATTAATACCCTATATTCTAGTTAAACTGGAAGCAATGTAATGGACACTGCACTGCCCTGGACTAGTCCACTTGGAAACAAATGGACCACCTAGCTGTGTACCAGACTGCTATTTGTTGGACTGGGTCACAAGATATTTCAAATCCCACAGTGTCCCTGGACCCTGTACAACTTTGGCATGGTGAAACTTTTATTCATTCAGTGCATGGGTCTGATCATACATGCATATCTGATTATAACTACGATCTAAAATGTCTTGGATGTCTCCCACCTTCAACATACATGTCTGTTTCTCGACAGATGGGTAATGAGGGTGAAAACTTCAAAAACAAAAAGGGTCAACTAAAAACCCAAGGCTATATTAATGCTGTTGACCCCGAGCCAGAATGGCTAAAAAATATACTGAATATATACATATACTAAATACAACCTGCAGCTTCGGGTGTACTGATTCTTATCACAGTACGCCACAAAAGACTACTAGTAATAATGGCATAAAGCCAATAATAGCAAAACAATTTAAAAGCTGGTCCAAGGACTGGATAAAAGCTGATGAGAGTACATGTACTATTTTCATCAAATATTTTTGTTGTCTATGTTGTGCAGGGCTCGATTTTACTGGATTCACAGAGCAGATTTCTAATCAATTTTTAACTAGAGCTAATCAATTTCAAAAGAAAAATCATGTCAATAATAGGAAATGCTAACCCAAATTTATCCAAGCAGAGTTACAGCCGTTGATGACATGTGCGCCATCATCGTGCAGTACGCCATAGTACACGGCATCAACGTGCCCCCATGTAGGCAACCGGGATAAAGTGCCTTGCCCAAGGACACAAAATGGACCATTCCGGACATTGTTTGAACTTGGGCCCTCTAGCACACTGGCACTCGACGTATTATCAGATTTTATCAATTTTAATAACATGTATATTTATATTATCATTACCAAAAAGGTAAAGATATGACACTTCCCAGATCAAAATTTTCAACAATGTCTAAAATAGCAAATACCTCATCGATCTCGCTCATTTAAACAACAAAATGTCGTGTAATTCGCAGAGCCCCTGAGAGTTTGAGCCCAAGATTGACGGAAATTTGACTTTTATTCTCATCTTTTTCACTTTTTATCGACTGAATCGAGAGAGTAGGCTATCCAAGCCGGCTGCCCCCTCTAAATTTTTCTTCCCACGTAATCTACATGTATTTATGGTGTAATGATAGCAACTATGACCTAAGAAACTAAATGAATTTCTGATTCGGGGTATCAGATTAACTTGAGAATTTTTGTAGTTCGCATGTGGATGACACACGCCCACCCCCTCCCTCCCAACAAACTTGCAGTTAAAATATCGATAGCATGACTAGTAATGTTAATTTTAAATATCTGTATATGACAATCAGACATGTTACCATGACAACATCTTTGATGCTTTTACCATCATTTTTCGAGAGATTAAAATGTTTTTACTGAAGTTAAGTTGTTGTGTTGTTTTGTGTTGTATTGAGTGAAGCATAAAGACTTTTGAAATGCACGCAATTGTGTCTATAGGTAGACGACCAAGGAACCCGTAGCGTGGCACTCATTGTTCGGTTACCAGATAACAGCTGGCATGATTAGTTGACTCTCCCGATTCATATTTTAGAGATTGTTAAAAAATTTGATCTGGAGAGTGTCATACATTTACTTTTTTTAGTATTGATAATATAATAAATATTGTATTAAAATTGATAAAACCTGATAATACGTCGAGTGCCTGTGCCTCTAGCATAGAAGTCTAACTGTCTACCACTGAGATACTGCACTCCCTAGTGGGGAATTAAATCTTACAAGTTGAGACTTCTATTTTCTTACATAAGTAAACAATAACCAAATAATAAATTTGGGACATTAAAATATTTTGCTTTACTATACATGTAAATCAAAGTATAATTTGCTGAAAAAAAAAATCCATATAGGGCGACTTGCTCCAATACGATGATTTTAAATGTTGGGACGAATCGTCCTGATGTTAAAAAAACAAATTCATTTGGGACGAATTGACTCGATACTCTGAAAAAAATTGTTAGCATGAATCGCCACGGTTGTCACTTTGGGACGAAACATCCTGCCATGCTGGGTGAAAGATCCCAGGATGAACAGGGTTTGGGATGAAATGTCACGTAACCATGAGACCCACACATCTCGCAAAGAATAATTTGCTGAAAACAAAATTGCGTCCAAGGCGATTTGCACCGATACAATGATTTGAAATGTTGGGACAAATGATTGGAATCGTCCTGTTAAAAAAAAAACAAATTCATTTGGGGCGAATGAACTCGATACTCTGAAAAAAATGTTGGAATGAATCGTCCTGGTTGCCACTTTGGGACGAAACATCCTGGGATGAACCGGTTTGGGGATGAAATGTCCCGTAACCATGTGACCCACCCACCCCAAGAATTTTGATACCCTAGCTTTGTTCTTGTATATGTATGTACAGCACATTTGGCCACAAGTTGTTCTCGTGAAATATTATTAAATTATCAGTTCTGGTACGAATACGGTAGTAGACTTCCATGAACCAGTGGTGCCTAGGTCAATGAGTTGATTACACACGTGTTTCGTGTTTTATACATCTGAATCTTCATTTCGATGTACATTTTGTGTATATTAGAAATGAAGGAATATCAGAGGTGAGAATTTTCAAAATAAACACAATTTCATTAATTATATTATATAGCCCCTTAAAATTTCGGAGTCCCTTAGCTCAACTTC